>CM076581.1:73608581-73919030 GCA_034641835.2 Pinus albicaulis | reverse complement strand
TTTTGGAAAGAGAAGCTTAATTCTCAACAAAGGGAACTTGAAAACATAACTTAAAAATAAAGATATATTTGATAGACAGGGCTAACCATAAATTCCACAAACATTCTTTAAGCAAATAATGACTTCAAGACAACTTTTAAAATGAAATCTAAGATTCGGGGAACTCCCTATTTCCTCAAAGATTTTATTTTAAAGGACTTAGAAAACATAAATGATTCACTGATAGCTGCATTCATAGAAGAGGGAAAACCTAAATAACATCTATGCTTGCAACTATAAAGACCTTCAAAACAACTGTTCAAGCAGGGGCAAAGGGTAAGATCAAAACCGACCTCTTTGATTAACTTAAGACAATGGTACTTCAAAGGGAGACTTCAATAACAGCTTTCAAGTGATCGCAGACAAGCAAGGAGAACCATAAATCATGCTGAAACCAACTATTTGAGCTATCAAGGAAATAAACAAGCATGAAGACTAAAGAGAAGGTTTAAATCCTCTAAAATACTTCAGCAGAAGAAAAAATAAAACAGTGAAGAGTGAACAGGTCTAAGGTGCTTCCAGGAGTCATTTCTTAGCCTAAAACTTTCAGCCTACTGTAGTAAGAGATTATGAAACATAATGAAAATAGGAGAAAACATTAAACAGTTAGAATACTTCACCAACAACCAAGCTCATGAATCCAATGATAGAGCCTTCTCAGGAACGGGCATGCAACAGCATCATCAAGACATCCAAGACTTTAATTTGTTTTTCAACTTCAAGAGACTTGTATATTTATTTCCGAGAGTTTCAATGTTACAACTTTTGATCAAACAACAACCAACAACCAACCAACAACTCACTCATCTCTGTTTTGGTATATATAGAAAGATGAGGAGGTGAGATCTGAAAAAGATCTCAATTACAATTAATACAGGATTTAAATGGCCCATTGGCCCTTGGGATGCTCAATGAAGAAACAGAAGAGGTGTTCACCGTATTAATTGATTTGCACTCATGATTTTAAGCTGGGTAGGGGTATTTCTTGACCTTTGAGGCACAGGTAGTCTGAAGTAACTCTGCAGATATTCTTTGCATTGAAGGCCCTGGCAGAAGTGACTTCTTTGGCTGTGTCGAGGAAAAAATCTGATTCTGATCAATAAATTCAGCTCCTGATTGAATTCTTTGAGGCACAGGTGGCACTGTGGTGGTTGAGGAATCAATTTTCCTCAGATATGGCAGTAGAGGCATTATGTATGATAAACACTTTTAGGTTTTCCTTTTAAGTTGTGTTTTAGGCTGGGAGATTAGGCTTCTGATGGCCGTCTTAGCCGTAATCCCTTCCAATCTATCCATTAAACTCCCACTCTGATCCATTTCTGCTTTCTGATACTCTTTTTCTGGGTTTGTTCGATTTTTTCTAGGTTTGACAGGGGCATGCTGTGTCAACGGCTCATGAAACCTTGTTGACAACACAGTTCTATACCCTGTGGTCGATCTCCTTTGTTAAATCGAAAGAATGGGAGTCGTCACCCTCGTCCTTCGAATCTTCTTTAGACATGGCGAAAGAATTTTAAAACCTGCAAAATACAAACAAAATTATAAAATCCTGCGTTTATATGGGAAAATCTGCATCGGAGGGCATGCGGGAGAACGGGTCAATCGGAACCGTCGATCGCGCTGTGATCGACGGCTGGGAGAGATTTGGAAAGTCAGAGGCAGAGAAAGGTTGACTGGGCGGCAGAATCGGGCAACTGAATGTAGACCATTGATCCACAGAGATCGACGGCGGATATTGACTTTTGATTACGCCGGGGCCCAGCTAAAACACGCGCAGTTTGGTTAAAGGTCGGGCAGCTTGGATAGGCGATCATCGTTAGATGTGCGAGGCCTGATCGGACGACTATCGTTGATTCCGCTGGGTGGTCATGGCCCGACGGATAATGCGCGGGGGATTAACTTTATGCGGCGGTTTTGAAAAAGTACAGAGGACGCGTGTCAAGAGGTGTGTGGAATCGCTTGGCCTCGGGCCAAAACAGCCTTTACCCGAAGAGTGGTGCGGAATAAACCGTGGTTTTGGAAAACAACGCGGGGAATGGCGGGGTCCACAGGGCAAGTAGCGCTCCGCACCGTCCAATCTGTGGAGCAGATCGATGATCGAGATAACTTCATAAATTATTTGGGCGGAAAACCTTAGAAATTAATAAAAACCCGTTTTTCATAGTTTACCAAGGTTTTTGGTGTTTTCGGGTGGAGGAATTTCTTTGGAAAGATAAGCGCCTGATGCTTAAAGCAATTGGTTCTGGCACTCAGTTATATGGACGGAGGGATGCTAGGAACTTGGCTCGTGGGGGCTCAAGTCTAATGTATAGGAAATATGCATTTCCTATGGTTTTTTAATGGGTTTTTCAAGGGAAATGAATGTTCCGATAAGGCTAAGAAGGGGTCTTAGACCTTATGGAATGGATTCTGATGAGGGGGAACAGGGAGAAATATGAAATTGATGGGTTTTCATGGGAAATGGAGGAATAGAAGAGGAGGTTAGCTTTGAGGGGAAGGAAAGGAAAAAGGGGTTTAGCAGCAGCACTTAGGCTTTAGGAATCAGCAGGATTTCTGAGTTCTGAATGGAAACAGTAGCGAATATTTAACCAAGGATAGGATATTTATCAAAAGTCTTCAAGTATCAGCAATTTTAATCATGAAATTGTTTTTTGGAGGCTATCCAACATTATTTAGCCACCATTTGATATGACAGAATTTTATGGGTGGCTAACAGTGGCTCCACTTGGGGATGGTGTCCTTTTGAAGGCATCAAGAACTGCAGACTTGTATTCTTTGGGAGGCTGATCAGTTGCCTCATCCATTGGGCTGTTTCTTCTGCTTTGAAAGATCTTTCTTCGCTCTGGAAACCAATTGTCAATCTTTGGAAAACAATGGAACTCTTATCAACGAACTTTCTACCTACCCAATCCTACTGATATAACATTTTCTCTTCATCAGAGTGCACTTGGATTGGCAAACTCTCTTACAAAATTTTATTCTTTTGAAAGCATAAAAACTAATCTAACTCTACTCCTTATTTCTTCATGGATCCAGATTAAACAGTTGGATCCATATGATTCTCTACCTAATCTAATGTCTATTGGGATTAAGCTGTCCAACAGACTTCCATTCTCTATATTCTATAACATAAACTCAAAAACAGTCAAGTCAAGATTAAGCTTTTTAAATTGTTGTGATCTATGGCATAAAAACAAGTTGCACATAGATTATTATTTGCAGAAAATTAAAATCAAAAAGCAAGGTTTAAGATCTGAAAGTTTCTCATCATGGCCTTCTCTTTTCTTCACAGCTCTGTTTTTGCTTTTGTTTGAGTTGTCTCTTCTTTGATAACTGATTCAGATTTTGGGCAAATTAGAACCAGTTTTTCTCTTTCATGACTCAGAAAATGAAACAGTTTTGAGTCATCTCTCTTTGGAGACTTTAGTTCAGATTTTGAATTTGTTTGAACCTTTTAATTTCTATCCTAATCTATCTACTGATAAGCCAAGATTAATCAGTTTGGAAAACCAAATTCACTACCCTATCAGCAGAAAATTTAAAACTAATTAGTCAAGATTAGGCTGTTTGACTAACTAGAAGTGTGGTTATCAGGAGTGGCATTTAAGCTTGCACACTTTCAGATTTGTTTCTCTTTTTGGGCATGGGGCTTTTCCTTTCTTGTTTTTAGCAAACTGCCCTCTTTTCTTTACTTTCTTTTTGTGTTTTAGATTTTTCATAACTTTGAATGCAATGGTTAGACTATGATATTTACAATGATAAAAACAAAAATTCTTTAAAACTTAGGAGTCTTGGCAGCAGTAATGCTTGAGCATCCTGCCATTGACAGGACCTCCATACAGGTCTTCTCCATTCATTTCTTTCAAGAAAAATGTATTATGACCCCTCTCAGCATGAATAATATATGGCCCTTTCCACAAGTTCTCAAACTTGCCATGTTTCCCCTTCTCTTCTCTCCTTGAATCCCATTTAAGAACAACACTTCCAACCTGGAAGTTGTTTGCCTTAGTCCTTTTATCAAATTGCTTCTTCATATTTTCTTGGACTAACTGTGTTCTTTCATAAACTTCTTCTCGGGTCTGCTGCAAATGAATTGTTTGGTTGATCCTCCTCTGCATATCATTTTCTTCAACCTATACTTCTTGAAGGAGCTTCATGACTAGAACTCCTAATGAGGTAGGAAATATTGCATCCATGCCATAAACTAAATGATAGGGGGACATATTTATTGATTTCTTTATGGTTAGTCGATTAGCCCATAAGGCATGAACCAGCTTACTGTGCCATGATTTTCTATTTTCTTCCAACAGCTCTTTAATGATATTAATGAGACTCTTGTTGGAGGATTTAGCTAATCCATTCCCTTGGGGATAGTAAGCAGTGGAATGGCCCAAGGTTATATGGTATTTGTGACAGAAATCAACCATATTTTTAGATTTGAAAGCAGTAGCATTGTCTGTTATGATTTTCTGGGACAACCAAATCTGGATAGGATATGGGTTTCAAGAAACTTGATAATGACAGAGTCATTAACATTCCTAGTAGGTATAGCTTCTATCCATTTGGTGAAGAAGTCAGTGGCTGTGAGGATCCACTTATGTTGAGCTGAGGAGGATGGATGAATTTCTCCAATGAAGTCCAGCCCCCATTGTTGAAAAGGTGCCTCAACTCTGATAGGATGTAGGGGTAAGGGAAGGAGATTTCTCTTGCCATCAAAGATTTGACACTTATGGCAAGACATGACCAGCTTCTGAGTGTCTGGGAAAAGGGTAGGCCAATAGTAACCTGATCTGAGAATTTTGTTTGCTGTGGCCTTCCAGTAGAGGTGTCCTCCACATTCACCATCGTGCAATTCATGCATGATTTTTACTGCATCATCTTCAAGAAAACATTTAAGCAAAATTCCAACAGCATTTTTCCAATACAATACTCCATCTAATATGAAAAAACTCAAAGCTTTTTGTTTCAAGAATCTAGCTTTAGTCTTAGCCAAAGAAGAAGGGGTATTTAAATATAAAAGCACATAAACAATGTCAGCATACCAAGGAGAATTTAGAAAGGTTTCTTCAATAAAAGGAGCATCAGTTTCTTCTATTTCTTCAAACACATCTACCAATTCATGTCTAATGCTTTGAAGTTAGACTCAACCATGAGTTTTGCTAATCCTTGCCCTTTTACTAGTTTGGTGGGCCTAATTTCTAATTCATATTCAAGAATAGTTGCAATCCACTTTCCCCTTTTACCATCAGGGTCCTGACTTAGAATATCCTTGACAACAGTATGTGGAACAAAAGCAATTATGTGAGAGTGTAACATGTAGACCCTAAAGTCTTTTAAAGCTTTCACTAATGCTAAGGCTTGCTTCTCCATGATGTTATAATTGAGAGGAGCGTCTCTTAAGGCCCTACTAAATAAGGATATTGGCTGTTCTTGTCCTAAATCATTTTTCTGAAGCAAGACTGCAGCTATTGTATGTTCAGATGCAAAAGAAAAAATATAAAAGTCTTTGGTAAAATCAGGACTAATCAGGACTGGTGTTTGGGTAAGAGCTTGTTTGACCAGTTCAAATGATTGTTTAGCTGGTAAAGTCCTTTTTACACCCACGTTTTTCTTAAGCATGTTTGTAATGTTTTTTAATAGCTCAGCAAGGTTGGGAATAAACCTTCTCAAAAATTTTATCTTTTCAATGAAGGATTGCAATTCTTTGAGGCTTCTAGGATGGCTAATTTTCAATATGCCATCTATCCTTGTAGGGTCTATTTTGATTCCTTCTTCTGAAATTATATGACCAAGAAGTTTCCCTTCTTGGAGACCAAAGAGGGTCTTCTTGGGATTCAGTGATAAGCCAAATTTCCTACACTTCTCAAAAACATTTCTTAGGTGAATCAAATCTTCTTCATCAGTTTTTGAGAAAACAGTTATGTCATCAAGGTAAATAATTATAGAATAGCCAATATATTCAGAGAAGGCTATTTCCATGGCCCTTTGGAAGGTGGCCCCTACGTTCATTAATCCGAAAGGCATTTTGACATACATAAAGGTGCCCCAAGGTGTGGTAAAAGTAGTTTTGATTTGATCACTTGGGAACACTAACACCTGATTGTAACCCGAGAAACCATCTAAAAGGGATATTCTTCTTGGCCCAACTACTCTTTGAAGTATCTGGTCCATTTTGGGCAAGGGGTAGTTGTCCTTTAAAGAGGCTCTGTTTAAATTTCTGAAGTCAATACAGAGCCTGATTTCCCCAGTTTTCTTTCTAACAGAAACTAAGTTTGATACCCATTCTGAAAATATAATGGGTACTATGATCCCAGCATTATACATTTTCTCAATTTCTGCCTTAACCAAAGGTAGTAAAAGAGGATTTATTCTCCTTTTTTTTTTTCTTGAAAGGCTTTTGATTTTCCTTCAAGGGGATTTTATGCTGGATGATGCTGGTATCATATGATTTCAAGTCTTTGTATTCCCAAGCAAACACATCTTTAAATTCTTTGAAAAGCTCTATGTACTGCAATTTTATGTGGGTTGGGAGGGTGCTGGATAGCTTGATCATCCTGGGTTCTGCTAGATTTCCTATGTTATGTTCTTCTACATTTGTTTCCACAGGCTCCATTCTGGGTTCTTTAGCTACATTGTTGAGATCAAACAGGTGTTCTAAAGGTGTGAGACCTCTTGGGATCTTATCATTTTTGCATTGTAATACTTCCAAGTCTTCTTGGTATTCATTTTTCACTACCTCTGCTTCAAATAGATTTTCGCAATGATTTATATTAGCAGGATATGTCATTTCAACCTTTGGGATTTGTTCAATATACAAACAGTTTTCTTCATGGCTGGTTTCTAGTGTTGGTATGCTGAAATCATTTTTTGATTTTAAGAAATCATCTATGTGTTTGTCAGATTCAAACACCTGCCAGTGATCTTCATTATCAGGCACAACAGGTCTGTGTTTCACCTTTATACTGAGTTGTTCATTTATCTCATGTACTTGGCAATTTCTGGCAGCGAAGGCAAGTTCATTTGCTAGATGATTGAGTGCTCTGGGGATAAAAATGAGTTCATATTTTTCGAAAGTTTTTAGTAGGTCGAAGGTAGCGTTTCGATATTCCCTAAGCCTTGGATTCTTGGCTGAGTATTCTCCTTTGATTTGTTAGATGATAAGTTCAGAATCCCCTAAAATAGATATCCTTTGGGCTCCTAATTCTTTAAGCAATTGTAAACCTAGGAGAAGTGCTTCGTACTCGGAAATATTGTTAGTGCATGGGAAATCTAACTTGTATGAAAAACTCTGATTTGTGTTTTGAATCCAGACACTTGCCCCGGCACTAATTTTATTACAGGATCCATCGAAATTTATTGTCCAAAGTATATTTGACTCATTTTCATTTTCTTGTTGCTGTTGATTTTCAATGTTTTGAAGCCGATTTGAAGTAAGCTTGGATTTTTCTGGTGAATTGATTGGGTCCATGTTTTCTTTACCTTGTTGAGTAATTTCATCTTCATTACATAAGCTAAAGGAATCTAAACTTGATTGAATAGAATAGATTGGGGTGTTGTTTGGCCTGTCCATGTTACTCACCATGTACTTCATGTGGGATTCCCTGTATAATCTTCTGTTTTGATTGAAAATGGGGATGGTGGCATAAGACATGTCCATTTGAAGGCTGCCCTGAAGTTTGGCTCCCCACGATCTTGATAAGAGCATGCCATACTTAGGGGGAATATCAGCTACAACTATGTCCATCACTAGATTTTTGGCAGGGATCTGAGCTAGGTTAACACATAAATCTTTGATTAAACCCAAACATTTGAATCTGCTTGAGTCAAAAGAATACAAATCTTTGTATGGTTTAGTAATTTCTAAGCCTAAGCTTTCCATTACTACTTTTGGCATTAGGTTGTGTGAAGCTCCGGAATCTAACATGGCATTGTGTATAATTTTATCGTGTATGTTCAAGCTAACATAGAAGGGAGGGACTGGTCCTTCTTGATATTTTCCTTCAACCTCAGGGCCAAACAACAACTCAAGTTTGTCATCTGTCAAGTTTAAGGTATCAGTATCACTTCCTAAGTTTAAAGCTTTCAAAACTTGGTTTTTGTACACTTCTTGGGTTACTAGTTCAGCTAGCTAGGGGGATGGTAATTTTTATCTTAGCAATCTCTCCCTCAAGGCTGAAAGGAATAATTGACTTGTTAATATTTATATCTGTTTTTTCAATTGAATTATTTTCAACAGCTTTGATTTGCTAAACCTTGCTTGAACTAGTGATAGGAATAGTTTTACTAGGACCACTAGCTGAAGTGCTAAGGGTGCTTTGTTCAACATTTGGCTGGATTCCCTTCTCTTTATTGAAATCTGGTTTTTTGGCCGAAATGTTGGTTTTTTCTGCTGTCTTCTTGGGCTGGTTTTCTGTGTTTTTCTTGACAGCAGTGCTAGCATTCTTATCTTTTGGATTTTCTACACTTCCCTTGCTCCTAAAATTATACTGTCTGTGTACCTCCATGATTGCATTTTCAAAACCCAATCTATAGTCATCAGAATCTTCATAGGTGTTTGTATTCTGATTATTAGAGAAGAAACCTTGTTCTTCCTCAGTGAGGAAAACATCATTGCCACTGTCTGATCCAATCAAGTTTACATGTGATTCTTCCAACCTTTCCAACTCCCTGTCTTCCTCATATTGATCTACATAGTTCTGTTGAAAGGGAGGTCTAATTTGTTGGTCACTTTCTTTTTGCTTATCTTGATTGCTATCTCTTCTATAATTCTGACTTATATTTCTGTTTTGATTGTTTTGAAGTGCTGTCTGGTTTTGATTTTCTTGTGCTTTCTTAATTATGTTCATATCTTTCATCATTTCCTCCAACATTCTCTCCATTTTTGAGCTTGAAGTAGAGGGATGAGATTCCTCTCTGAAATATACTCTCTTTTCAGTTTTCATTCTTGCTCTCTTTTCTATTAAGTTGACTTCCACAGAAAGAGCACCCCTTTGCATATCTTCAAGAGTTGCAAAATCTCTTTCTCTCAGTGAATAAGTCATGTCAGAGTCAAATCCTTCAGGAAACTTGTTTAAGGCTGAGCCTAGTGGAGTTTTTAGTTCTGGGGAAAGTGCATTATATACACTGTTAAATCTAGTACAATATGCTTGTACACTTTCCCCAGGATTCCTACGGAGATTGTTGTAATCAACAAGGACTTGGAGAGGATTCTTCTTTACTTCCCATTTGTTTAGGAATGTTTGATGGAAGGCTTGGAGATCGTTAATACTACGGGGGGCTAAACCTTTAAACCATTTTCTTACTTCTCCCCCTAAGCTCTGAGAAAATAATCTAAGTTTGACAGAATCATCATCAATTTCATTTCAGTCAAAATAGTCATTCATCTTATCCACATGTTGTGATGCAGTTGTAGCATTATTAGCATCATATAATGGAATTTTGGACTGATAGTCCTGTGGAAGATTGACTAGTGGTACAGTAAGGGCTAAGGGAGCATACCATGCTGCCATGATATGTGGTGGGGGTGGATTGACAAGAGGTGGGGTGGGCTGAAATGAAGTGGTTTGAACAGTAGATGAAGGATGAGTAGAAGTGGATGGACCAGGAGTAGACTGCTGAGCTGATTTTGGATGAGAGACACCTAGGATGTGAAGAAAATATAAATCAGGAGGTGTTGTTTCTCTGCTGCCAAGATGTTCACTTGTTTCAGGAGATGATAGTGAAGACTCAGAATCTAGTTGTTCTAACTCACTAAATGACCTAGTCCTAAATGGATTAACCAAGTCAGCTTGTGAGTGTTGTAGAGCTGAAAGTTTTTCAGGAACTGATTTAGCTCTTAGGGGTGATCTGAAAACAGTTGATAATTTAATCTTAGGAGACTTCCAGAGGATAATTTCTGGGTCATCAACTATTTTAGGTGGGTTGGGGTCAGGATGGGCTCTAGTGTGGATATTTCTAGAAGCCACTATGGTGTGTTTTTAGACCCAAAATAACAAGAAAAGTTCAACCAAGTATGACAATCTTTGAGAGGTTAACTGATCTGTTTACACAAATTTTGATCCTAAAGTCATCTAACTGGATTTGGAAAATTTTATAATGGTAAGGGTTCTTTCCAGTGGAGTCATAAGGTCTACTCAGGATTGTGGAGTCGCCAAGTGGAAATTTTAGAGTGTTTTCAAAGAGGTACACTGTCCACCACAGTGCTTGTGAAACATCCTTTTTTAAGGACATCCCGAAACACAACAAACTCTAACCAGAGATTGAATGGGAGGGCATTCACCAGATATATCACCTCTAAAAGAGGATGAGATCCAGAGGCTATCTGGCCCTTTCCAGACTCTGTCTAAGAGTACAAGGTAAAACACATCAAAGGTAAGTGATATGTGGGAATGAGTGTTTCACTATAAAGTGGAAGTTTTTAGCTCGTGAGGAGGTAAAAGGTTCTATGGTCCACTACCATGTTTATTATGAAGCCAAAATTGAAATATTTTTGGGTTTTTTTGAGTTTATTTTGGTTTTATAGGTTAAGAGAGTGTTCCAAGTCTGATTTTGCACTTAGCTAAGGTGTTCAAAAAAACAGAGTTTCTCTTATGGCTTGGTAACTGGTTCCTTCAAGGTTTGATAAGGATTTAAAAGGAATCCTAAGGGTTACTTAGTTTGTCACTGATTCAATCAAGTCCTATCATGATTGCCATTATGTTAGGTAGTGCTTGAAGAAAGTTACTTATGTTATACTGGACCTAAAGGTTTTAAGAAAGGTTTTGAAACCTCTAATTCTCAGTAGCGTCCCACCATGATCGCCATTATGTTGGTCTCCCGTGTTTTGACAGTTTGGAAAATAAAAAGACAAGGCAACATCAGAACCAATCTTTAGAGTTCCAGGATCTAGTCCTCCTGTTCTCAGAGAGGGATCTCTCAAATATTTGTTTTCAAAGGTTTATCTTGTTTTCTTTGATTATGGATTTTAGACTAGTTATTTAAGTGCAGATGCTTGTTTGGTTGGGTTGAGTTGATACAGCAGAATATGAAAGGTCTAGGAAAGATAGACAGAAAGAGGAAAAATCTGGTTCATTGGGCAATGGAGTCAAAATAAGGTCATGACAAACTCTTCAAGGGATATGGGATATCAAAGGGAAAATCTAACTTGGCCATAGGATCCTTTGTTTTGGAATGAGATGGACATTAATGTTTTGGAAAGAGAAGTTTAATTCTCAACAAAGGGAACTTGGAAACATAACTTAACAATAAAGAGACATTTGATAGACAGGGCTAACCATAAATTCCACAAACATTCTTTAAGAAAATAATTACTTCAAGACAACTTTTAAAATGAAATCTAAGATTCAGGGAACTCCCTATTTCCTCAAAGATTTTATTTTAAAGGACTTAGAAAACATAAAAGATTCACTGATAGCTGCATTCATAGAAGAGGGAACACCTAAATAACATCTATGCTTGCAACTATAAAGACCTTCAAAACAACTGTTCAAGCAAGGGCAAAGGGTAAGATCAAAACCGACCTCTTTGATTAACTTAAGACAATGGTACTTCAAAGGGAGACTTCAATAACAGCTTTCAAGTGATGGCAGACAAGCAGGGAGAACCATAAATCATGTTGAAACCAACTATTTGAGCTATTAAGGAAATAAAAAAACATGAAGACTAAAGAGAAGGTTTAAAGCCTCTAAAATACTTCAGCAGAAGAAAACATAAAACAGTGAAGGGTGAACAGGTCTAAGGTGCTTCCAGGAGTCATTTCTTAGCCTAAAAATTTTAGCCTACTATAGTAAGAGATTATGAAACATAATGAAAATAGGAGAAAACATTAAACAGTTAGAATACTTCACCAAAAACCAAGCTCATGAATCCAATGAGAGAGCCTTCTCAGGAACAAGGATGCAACAGCATCATCAAGACATCCAAGACTTCAATTTTGTTTTCAGCTTCAACAGACTTGTATATTTATCCAGAGAGTTTCAATGTTACAACTTGTAATCAAACAACAACCAACAACCAACCAACCATCTTCTACTGAAGTTTTTATAGAAGAATGAGGAGGTGAGATCTGATAAAAGATCTCAAAATCAATTAATACAGGAATTAAAATGGCCCATTGGCCCTTGGAATGCTCAATGAAGAAACGGAAGAGGTGTTCATCGTATTAATTGATTTGCACTCATGATTTTAAGCTGGGTAGGAGTATTTGTTGACCTTTGAAGCACAGGTAGTCTGAAGTAACTCTATAGATATTCTCTGCATTGAAGGCCCTAGCGGAAGTGACTTCTTTGGTTGTGTCGAGGCAAAAATCTGATCCTGATCAATAAATCCAGCTCCTGATTGAATCCTTTGAGGCACAGGTGGCGCTGTGGTGGTTGAGGAATCAATTTTCCTCAGATATGGCGGTGGAGGCATTATGTCTGATAAACACTTTTAGGTTTTCCTTTTAAGCTATGTTTTAGGCTGGGAGATTAGGCTTCTGATGGCCATCTTAGCCGTAATCCATTCCAATATATCCATTAAACTCTTGCTTCGATCCATTTATGCTTTTTGATACTCTTTTTCTGGGTTTGTTCAATGTTTTCCAGGTTTGACAGGGGCATGCTGCGTCAACGACTCATGAAACCTTGTTGACAACACAGTCCTATATCCTGTGGTAAATTTCCTTTGTTAAATCGAAAGAACGGGAGTCGTCACCCTCGTCCTTCGAATCTTCTTCAGACATGGCGAAAGAATTTTAAAACTTGCAAAATACAAAAAAAATTATAAAATCCTGCGTTTATATGGAAATCTGCATTGGAAGGTGTGCGGGGGAGTGGGGCGATCGGAGCCATTGATCGCGTTGTGATCAACAATCGGGAGCGATTTGGAAAGTCCGCGGAGGAAAAAGGTTGACCGCGTAATGGAATTAGGAATTTGAAGGTGGACCGTCGATCTGCAGAGATCGACGGCGGAGACAGATTCTCAGTTACGCCGGGGCTTGGCTAAATAGTATGCAGCTTGATTAAAGGGTGGGTGACTTCAACGAATGACACCCGTTGGATGCGGGAGCCCAGATCGGGCGGCTATTGTTGATTTCGTTGGGCGGTCATGGCCCGATGGATAACGCGTGGGGGATTAACTTTATGTGGCGGTTTTGAAAAAGTACAAAGGACGCGTGTCAAGAGGTGTGTGGAATCGCTGGGCCTCGGGCCAAAACAGCCTTTGCCCGAAGAGTGGTGCGAAATAAACCGTGGTTTTGGAAAACAACGCGGGGAATGGCGGGGTCCATAGGGCAAGTAGCGCTCTGCGCCATCCGATCTATAGAGCAGATCGATGGTCGAGATAACTTCATAAATTATTTGGGCGGAAAACGTTAGAAATTAATAAAAACCCGATTTTCATAGTTTACCAAGGTTTTTGGTGTTTTTTGACGGAGGAAAGGAGTAAGTGCCCAATGATCACAGCGTTTGGTTCCGGCGCTTGGGTGCATGGAGGAAAAAAGGGGTAGGGGCTTAGCCTGGGGGGCTTAAGTCCAGCGCATAGAAAATGTGCGTTTTCTATGGTTTTTAAAGGGAAATGAGGGTTCCGGCAAGGTCAAGAGTGAGTCTTAGACCTTTAGGAAATGAATTTAAATGAAGGAAAAGGAGGAATCATGAAGTTGAGGGGTTTTCGAGGGAGATGGAGAAAAAAAACTAAGATTAGATTTGGAGAAGGGAGGGGAAAAGGGGTCCTTTGCAGCAGTACTTTGGCTTTAGAAATCAGCAGGATTTCTGAGTTCTGAATGGAAACAGTAGTGAATATTAATCAAGGATAGGACATTATCAAAAAGTCTTCAAGTATCAGCAATTTTAATCATGAAATTGTTTCTTGGAGGTTATCCAACATTATTTAGACACCATCTGATATGACATAATTTTATGGGTGGCTAACACACCAAGTGCCTCAAGCAGTGGTGATTTTAAACTCCCTTTCTGGGCTCTTTAGATAAATCAAAGATTTCAGATGGCAATGCATAAAGGTTTTTCAAAACCTGTTTTCACCTCCAAACCTTGATTCAAGTTTTCAGTCAAACACCTAGTCCAAAGGACATCCCAATAGGCCATGTAGGGTCTCCTAGGTTATGCATTTCTTTGGTTTCCAAAAATCACTATTTTTACATATTCTCAAAGGTGAAATAAAATGAAAATAAGGTGAGCTCATGATTGTCCAAAGAGTGTCAAAAGATCTTCAAGGAAGGACCTCCTAGATCAAATCATAAAGTCTACAAAGAGACAATTTCCTATCTTGAAGCATTTATGCAGGAATGATTTATAATGGTTATCAGCAGAAGAAAGGAAGGGTAAGAAGCCAAAATCCTCAAGGACACCCACAACAGAAGAGAAGCAACATGCCTAAGTTCACAAAAAAGGATAATGGTTTCATGACTAATTGGCTATAAGGTGTTGCCCAGAAAAAATCCCATACAAGGATCATGAAAGCTACATAAGCACAACTGTGCATGGGCTAAAGATTCATTAAAACAAGAAATCAAAGTGAGAGACCTGCTTGATGACAGTAGGAAAATATTAAAAAATGATGTCAGGGAATGACTTATAAGTCTTATTTAGGCACACTATTTCACTATACCAAAAGAATAGATTGAGAAAAGTATCAGTGTGAAAGAGACAAAACTCTCCAGTACAGTAAATATCCATAAAAATGGTCAAAGGAAAGAGATCATAGGTTCATAGTGTCAAAATGGAGAAACCAAGCAAATCATCAGTTTGCTGAGTAAGTGACTAAAACTGTCAAACTCCAAAGGAAGAATAAGAAGATCAAAAACATTGTTTTATGGCATCCCCAACAAGCTGATGTGGCCAAATGGAGGTAATGATAACCTAATCAAAAGACTAAGTTTACTATGTAGGACATATTTCATCATGCCTCCGGAAAGTTAGTGAGAGGGGAATAAAATTAGTTTTCAAGATCTCCCATAAAGGAATCAATTTTTATATATACTTAAAACACCTCATGCACAAGATAAAATAAACGTCAGTAAAAGGATAAAAGGAACAAAGACAAACATTAGAAAAGTGGGTTTTATCCTAAATTATTTCTCCCAAAAGGTATAAAAAGCCTAGAGTTATCATTCAAACACCATTTTGTCATTTTGCAAAAGGAGCAAGAAGAGTTTAGGGTTTTCTGGCTATTATTCGAGAAAGAAAAGCTGCGCTACACTCCTGTATAATCGTGGTGTGCACCTGTAAGCGTTCCTTGTAAAAATTACAATAGAGCGCTATGCTCCTATAGATGAGCGCTACGCGCTGAACCTTCAGTGAAGAAGCCAGACCGACTCGCCAGATCTGCTACGTGCAAGAGCCACTTGGCAGCGTGCAGGTATGCCCACGCTACACGCTGGGCTGTTCAGACATACACCTGACCACGTGCAGGAGTTGCCCAACCACCTGTTCTACGCGCTTAGCCATTCAAACCTCACCTGACAGCGTGTAGGTCTACTGCGTTACGCACTTGGGTGTGCAGGAGGACCCGACTACCCGTGTAGGAAGACCCGATTACCTGTGTAGAGGCGCCCGACGTTGCGACTGTGCATTCAAGGTCTGTCGTGCTATGAACCTGGGTGTGAAAGAGGACCCGACTACCCGTGCAGGGGGACCTGGCTGCTCGTTCAGACCTTGCCCGTGCTACGCTCCTACTGTCCGTTCAGGGCTGCCCGACAAGCCGTGCAGAAGCCACCCAACTGGCCTGTGCTGCACTCCTGTGCACTTTGCTTCAGCTGTGAAGAATTTTTTAGAGGTATTTAGGTTTTTCCTAACTTTTCATACTATATAAAGGTAAAATCATAGAGAAATTTGGGGAGGGAAATTAAAGGGAATGTGAAAAAAAACACCCTTAAGGAAGGAGAAAAAATACCTAATTCCCTGCTAACAACTCTTGTTCAAAGGGCACCCATCCATTTACATACTAAGAACACAATGAGGCCCAAATTGGTTTTCTTCACTCATCCTTCTCCTTCATTTGCAGTCAACACTTGTCTCATTCTCATTAACCTCTCATTTTCCCTCTCCATATCATATCCCAAGCATATCAGGGTTTTGTTTTCAAAGGCAATAGTAAAGGACAAAATGCCTAGAGAAGGTAATGTTGACAGTGGCAAAAGAGGCCAAAGGCCTAGATAACAACAGAGGAAGGGTGGGAAAGAAAATAGGTTTGAGCCTGTAAACACTAAATAATTGACAACCTCTCCTACTATAGTTTCATATTTCCAAGAGGTAGGATGCTATGAGTTCTGTGAGAAAGTGAAGAGAGTCCAAAGTCACCCTCAATTGACCAAGATTTTTTTCCTTAACCTCCATTACCACTAGGTACATCTAGGTGGAGTGAATTTTGAGCTGACCACTAATGCAATCTATATGGACACTGGAATACCTTGCATGGGAGAAAAATGGTTCAAACAAGTGTATCTGGACCTAAGCCGTTATCAACCCTTCTTAAAACCAAGTTGCCAAGTTGATCGCAAAACCATTTTCCCCTTTTCTCATTTGTTGGACAAATATGCTCCTTTAATGAAAATCATTATGAAATACTTCACCTGTGAGGGTAGGTTTTCTAGAATCTATTCCTACCACATAAGAATACTTATGCATTTCACTAGGGCCAAGCTACTACATTTGCCCTACTACCTTTGTAAAAGTATTGATAAAATGTCATCCATTGTGCAAAAGAGGCCTCCCTCACAACATATGTCAAGTATTGTTCATCATTCCCTTATCAAGATGATTGTCTTACACCAATTAGAGCAACAAGGCATCCCATGGGAAGTTTTCATCGCCCATGGTGTTTTCACAAATCCACAGCCCCTTCCTCTACAAATTTTACCCTCATCATCCCATCCACCTTCCTCCACTCCTCCATCACCCTCCGCTAACCATCATTCATCCTCTTCACATGAATACTCTCCCCAAACAAACCCCCCTCTTTCACCTTCTCCTAAAAAATCAGAACATGAAGAAAGCAGTGAAAAAGTGGAACATGGAAGTCAAGAAGAAAATGACAGTCAAGAAGAAGAAACAAATAATGAGGGAGAGGAAGATGAAAGTGAAGAAAGTGATGACAGAGAGGAAGATGAAAGTGAATAAAGTGATGACAAAGAGGAAGATGAAAGTGAAGAAAGTGTTGACGAACAAGAAAGTAGTGACAAAGGCAGTGAACAAAAAAGTGAACAAAAAGGAAAAGGTAGTGAGGTAGATGAAGATGAGGAAATCAATGACCACCCAAGGAAAGAGGCAGATTTTAATGAGAAAAATGATGAAGGTAAAGAATAAAACAGTGAGCACAACAACAGTGATAAAAGGAGCAGTGACAAAGATGAAAATAGCAGTCAAGAAGAGATAAAGTTTGAAGGAAATTGTAGTGGGAAAAAACAGTGAATACGATGAGCTAAATGTTGAAGGAAAAACTAATAAAGATGCCTCTGACAATGACCCCAGAGAGAATGCAAGCAATGATATAGAGATTGAAGATGATGGAAAAATAGAGACAAATTATGAAGAAAAATATAGTAGTGAAGAAAAGGCAGATGAAAGCAATGATAATGAGGGGTCCAGTTATGAAAACAATGAAGATGCAGAGGCAGAGGCAGAGTTTGAAAGTGAAGAAAATGGGTCAAATAATGAATACAGTGGGCCAAATAGTGAAGGGGCTGATGACAGTCATAATTAAGAACACCTTATAACTGATAGCCCTAACAAAAGTGACAGCAATGATCCCATGACCTCAAAGGGCAGCCAAGAGGATGAAAATGCGCCAAGCAGTGATGATGACACCTCTAACCATGACAACAACGAAAATGAAAATGAAAATGATGATGTTGTAAACATGGCGGATGACAATGTAAAGGACATGGAAGAAGATGACAATGATGAAGATCAAGGTAGTGATACTAGCATGGGAGAAAATGAAAATGCCTCTCAAGAAAGCAGTCTTGATATCACCCAAGATGAAATGAAACATGTTAAATCTTGTACTCTCACTTACCAAAGAGGATCAAGGGAAGTGTTTGCTGCCTCTAAGAGGCAAGGGACCTTGACATCTACTTTAGCTCAACCACTGGACAAAGGTAAGCAAATAATGGAAGAAGAAGAGGAAGATCATGAAAAAGAAAGAGATTTTGAACTTATTCACATAAAAAGTGATGATGAGAATGAAAGAATAATTTCAAACTCCCTCCTCCAAGACAGGAATGCACAAATAAAGGACTTGGAAGATGAATTAGAAAGAGCAAGGATGTCATTCACTTTTATCAGATGCAAAACAAGCAAATGAGTGCCCAACAGGCCATCCATGAAACAAGAACACTCAGGTACCGGAAAGAGGCTCAAAGGGCACAAGTGAAGTTAGTAGAGTTCATGGGCACTTATGAGGAGAGTAGTGATGAGGGAGGTCAAACTAGAAGGAGACCTAGAACTATGGGTCTAAGGAAAGCATTGGCAAAGCAGAGAGAAGAAGAATTAGCCCAAGCAGAACAACTCTCTCTCCAAGAACTCCTTGCACTAGAAACTGAACATGATAGGGAATCATGGATTGAGAGGGCTAACATACACCTTGAGGCCAAGCTAGAGAAGGCAAATAAAGACTTGGATTTACAAAGAAGAATGACCAGGCATTATGCCCAAAGAAACAATTTGCAAGGGAAAAAATAAAAAAGGCCCAAATTGAGATCCAAGCACTAAAAAGGGAAAAGAGCCAAGCTAACCTTACTTTTTTGGCTCAAGCTTCTCTATAGATCTCCCAAGACCCATGGGGCATATGTCCACCAAATTTGGGAGATTTTTGACAAGATTTTGTTTTTTGCAAATTTTTAGGCTAGGAGCGCAACACACTTAGTGCTACGCTATTTTTCAGTGCATCTTCAAGAGGAAAGGCTTGAATTTTTGGGTTCCTCATCACTCATATAACATCCACAAAAAGTTTCAGCTTAATTTTAGTTGTTTGGGTCCCCCAAAAGGGTCAAAAAACTCACTTTTTCATCATTCTGCCTACTTTTCAGGACATGTGTTGCGCTCCTACCAGTCTTGGAATTTTCAATTTTTGGATAGGTTGTAGAGGTTATATTGGAGAAACAAGGGTATATCTGGAAATTAGACATCAAGGGATTTTCAACGAGCCATCATAGCCTTTTTTGACATCAGGAAGGCCTTCACAACACTGCTGTAAGAAAAGATATTTATTTTAGATATTTTTGTGCCTTGGTCCTTGCAAGGCCTTAAGGACAATATAGATACTTTTGATTATCCAATAGACTTCTAGATGCTCTTTTAGGTTTTCCTCCTCCTTTCTTGCTATACAGAGCATGAGGATTCATTGTAAGAGAAGGGATTTTGATTTGTTTAAGAGAAATACATGGTTTTTGGAAGTTGAAGAGAAATTTGGTGTTGTGGAGCTTGTGGATGATTTGCCTTGATTGATGTTGATGAAGGATTTCTTGCAAGATCCATGAGTTTAGTTAATGGTGATGTATCTCCTATTTGTTTAGGTTTTCTAGTTGATCATATGTCCATATTTCTATATTGCAATAGCTCAGAAGAGTATAGGATGAGAAATGTTGTTTGAGGCACCTCACTCCTCCTATTTGCCTATTTCCTTTATGTTTTCTTTTGCTGGGTTAGCTTAAGGAATTCTTAGTTTCTCCTTAGGTCCACCTAAGCTTTTCTATTTCATTATTGGATCAATATTCTAGTTTACAAATATTATTCACGATAAGCCCTACTTGTTTGATGCTCTCTAAACTTTGTCTTGAAATCTCTCTTTGATGTATTGATTGTTAGGTTAAGCCAAAGAGGTCTTGTTTCGATCTTGCACTTTGTATATGCTTATTAGTTTGCCTCAAAATTATTTATAGTTTAATGAATGATGTTTAGGAGTTCCCTCTTCATTTATTGATGCTATTTGTCTCTTATATGTTTTAAAAACTTGAAAGTAGAATCATTGAAGTTTGATAAGTTTTCTTACTTCATTTGTTCCACTGGATTGTTTATCTTGAATGTTTATTTGTTTAAAAGTATTGTCATTGAGTAAATGGTGTGCCCTATATCATGATTAGTATCTTTACTTATCAGTATACAAGACCCTCTTGTTCATAGGTATTTCACAAAGGATTCTTAACTGCCCTTTGCTCTACCTTGTTTCCCAAAAACTTAATGTCCATCTCACCTCACACATAAACTTAAAGATCCATTGACTACACTAGATTGGCCTTGTGATGTACCCCGATTCACTGTTGAGATATCAATGACTTCATAGAATCCATAGCCCAATGTTTGAAAACCTCTCATTCCACTTATCCTACTCAATCATATTACCTCAACCAAACAAACAAACAAACCCTACACTTAACAACTAGCCTAAAATCAACCATCTAAAGTGAAAAAGTTTATATCCTTCGTACATAATAGAGACATCTCTCTCTGAGTCCAGGAAGGCTAGGTCCTAGGACTCTAAAGACTGGTCTGATGTTACCCTGTGCATTTGGCATACCAATCTTCTAAATCACGGGACCCTAACATAATGGCGATCACGGTGGGACAGAGTACATAGTAGCCTGAGAAATTTTATAGACTATTTTAACCCTCAGTTAAACTTTTAAATACTATGATTTGCAATCACCTCGTCAATATCACTAACACAATGGTGATCATGATGCAACCTTTGATGTTAGTGACAATCTAAGTATCCCTTCGGACTTCAGAAACCCTTGTCAAATCATAGAGAACTCAACTGATAGCCAAGAGTAGAACTTGGTTGTTTCACCATCCTAGAAAAATGATGACCCAACTGTATTACACTCATAGAAATCTTAGAGTTACTTAAGAGAAATCAGAAAACCCCAAAATATTCCTAGATTGGTTTTTATTAGTTATTGGTGGTGGACCATAGACATACATCCTCAAAACAAACTAAAAACATCCACCTGGTGACTCCACTTGCCTCCAGTAGGCCTTCTCATTTTACTAGTATCCATAGACTCCCTTAGGATTGTATCAAATCAGCCCCGAGAAGTTTAGAAATATAGTCACACATTGTATGAGTTTAGCAAAAAAACTAAGAGAGGTAAACTTTTGAAAAAAGTTCAAAAACTTTCAGCCTTTCTAAATTTTGAGTTTGAAATCTGGCTTCGCGAAGAATCAATACCAGATCTCATTCGGACCCAAACCCTCCTACTATATTTGATGACCCAGAAAGGATTTTTTGGCAAACTTTTGAAAATGGAAACTTAACTATTGTTGGAACCATTCACAAAGTAAGCTCTTTCCCTGAACAAATCACAGCCTTGCAAGATTCCCAGTTTGATTTGCACCATACGAGAAACCTTTTCAGAATCAAGTCACTTAGTGAGATTGACCATACTGACCTTGAGCCCATAGATTTGCAGTAGATTTCTAGTAGAGAAGCCTCTCCTTCCACCCCACCTGATTTTCAGCTTCTCCACCACTTCAACTCCTTCCATACCAAATCTTCTCAGAATCAGTATGTTGGTCCAAGCACTTCCGCCACACTCATCCATACCACCGCAGTGCAAACCACCCCGCTTCATCCTACACCTCCCCTCACAAACCCTCCACTTGTAAATCCACCATTAGCTCCTATCATGGAAACTTGGTATGCTCCCCTAGTTTTACCACAACCTTTGGTACCTTTGCCAAATGATTACCAGTCCAGAATCCCTCACTTTATTGGGGCTGAATCTACTACTGCCCAACAACATGTAGATAGAATAAATGATTCTTTTGACTACATGGAATTAGAAGAGGAAACCACGAAGATGAGGATGTTTTCCCAAATCCTAGGAGGAGAAGCTAAAAAATGGCTTAAGAACTTGAATCCCAATAGCATACATGATCTCCCTCCCCTTTACCAAAATTTCATAAATAAGTGGGAAATCAAGGAAAACCCCCTCCAAATCCTTTTTGAATGTAACAATCTTAAGAGGAATACGGGGGAGAGTGTCCAAGATTATTGCACCAGGTTTAACAGTGTCTACAATGCCCTCCCACCTCATATGAAACCCCCACTAGGCCTTGCCTTAGCTAAATTTCTAGAAGACCCAGACATAGCCTATTAGCTAAGAGAAAGAGAGCCCCTAACTTTAGAAGACATGCAAAAGGGATCTATAAGTGTAGAGGCCAAACTAATTGAAAAGAGAGCTAGGCTAAGATCAGAAAAGAGGGAAACCTACAAAGATGAAACCATGCCCTCAACCTCCTCATCTAATTCCAAGATTGACAACCTACTTATAACCATGGAAAGAATGATGGAGAGAATAAGCATAAACGAAAGAGCACCTCCTAGGGAGAACCAACTAAATCCCCAAAACAGAAACTGGAATCAGAACTTCAGAAGAGATCCACCCCAAATCAGACAAAGGGAAAATGATCAAAAAATCATGCCACCCTTCCAAAATAACCATTTAGATGAAGGGGAAAGAGATATTGAACAACCAGATGAAAATCACCTAAAATTAATAGGCTCTGGTAACGAGGGTGATGTTTTTCTCACAAAATAAGAACAAGGTTTCTTCTCCTCGGATCTAAATCAAACAAGCTATGAAGACTCTGAAGACTGTGAGTTGGGATTTGAAAACGCCATGTTAGGAGCAAGCAAAACCAAGACAACTCCAAGAAGAACAATTTATACACTGTTGTTAGGAAAATCCCAAAAAACATTCTTAAATGAACATCAGATAATACCAACACCATGGCTAAGAAAACTGATCCTAATAAAGACAAAACTAGCCAACCAAGTGGTGACACAAGCTGCCCTAGTACCTCTACTAGTGGCCCTGAGAAAACTCTTTTGACCAAAGCCCCAAATCAAAATTAGAAAATTAAAAATGTAGAAAAATTTATGGCTGATAAAACTGATGTAAATATGTCTAAAACCCAAGTACCTTTCAGTTTCGAAGGAGAGATTGCTAAAATTAAGATAACCATACCTCTCACTGAACTAGTAGCTCAGGATATGTACAGGTCCCAAGTTTTGAAAATTTTGAACATAGGGAATGATACAGACATGTTGAACTTAACATATGACAAATCCGAGCTGTTATTTGGTCTCGAAGTTGAGTGAAAATACCAAGAAGGAGTTGTCCCTCCTTTCTATGTTAGCCTAAACATACATGAAAAAATATTACAAAATTCTATGTTTGACTTCGGTGCCTCGCACAACCTCATTTCTAAGGTAATAATGGACAGATTAGGCCTAGAAATAACTAAGCCTTACAAGGACTTGTACCCATTCAATTCGAGCAGAGTCAAGTGTTTGGGCCTAGTCAAAGATCTTTGTGTCAATCTGGCACAAATAACTGCTAAGAGTCTAGTTATAGACATAATGGTTGTTGACATTCCCCCAAATTATGGCATGATTTTGTCCAGATCTTGGGGAGACAAACTTCAAGGCAACCTCCAAATGGATATGTCCTATGTTACTATCCCTGTCTTCAATCAAACTAGCCGAGAATCCCACATGAAGTATATGGTGAGTATCCTAGAGATGCCTAAAAACACCCCAGTTTATTCCATTCATTCAGATTTGGATTCTTTTATCTTGTATAATGAAAATGTGATTGGTGGACAAGTGAAAGAAGACGAGAAATAAATATACCCTTCAGAACATTCACACTCACCCTAAAATGAAGAAAATGATAAACAAAACTCTAGCAGCCCTGAACAACAACTCAGTGACAAACATGAAGTAGAAACACTTTGGAACATGAGCTTTGATGGATCTTGTGGCAAAGCTGGTTCAGGAGCTGGTGTCTGGATACATAACACAAATGAGGGTCATTCTTACAGACTAGAATTTCAGTGCACTAACAACATTGCAGAATATGAGGCTCTCCTCCTTGGTTTGCACTTACTTGAAGACTTAGGAGCTAAGAAAATATCAGCCCAAGAAGATTAAGCACTTGTCATTAAACACATCAAAGGTGAATACTTGGCCAAGAATCCAAGATTAAAAGAGTACATAAATGCATCCCTAGACCTCCTCAAAAATTTCGAAAAATATGAGCTCACTTACTTTCCTAGAGCCCAAAATAGCTTCGCCAATGAGCTCGCCTTTGCTGCCAGCAATTGCCAAATACCACCTGCAAACGAACAATACCCTATCAAAGTCAAACATCGTCATACTATGCCTGGAAACATTAACCATTGGCAGGTGTTTGAGGGTGATGAACAAATTGATGATTTCCTGCAATCTAGGAATGAATTTACATTGATTAAATCTAGCTTAGAACATGAGGAATATGCTCCTGCTAAAGATAAAGATCATGAAATAGAGTTACCCTCTTTTGTTGATATAAATCTTCTTACACATCCTTATGAGGCTGAAATGTTTAAATATCTAGACCAAAAGGACTTGGAAGTCTTACAATGCAAAAATGACACATTACCAAGAGGGCTTGCACCATTAGAAGAACTGTTCAACTTTAATGATGTGGCTAAAAAACCAAAGATAGGATCTACCGAGACTAATGTTGAAGAATTCAACATAGGAAACATAAAGGAACCCAAAATGATTAAACTCTCCAAGACCCTTCCTCCTCACATAAAAGAAAATTATATTGAGCTTTTTAAGGAGTTTAAAGACGTGTTTGCATGGGGATCTCAAGACTTAAAATCTTATGACACAAGAAATATTCAACACAAAATCCCTCTCAAGGAAAATTAGAAACCTTTCAAGAAAAAGTTAAGGAGAATAAACCCTATTTTACTACCTTTAGTTGAAAAAGAAATTAAAACGATGTATGATGCCGGGATAATAGTTCCCCTTAGATACTCTGAGTGGGTTTCCAACCTTGTGTCAGTTAGGAAGAAGACCAGGGAGATTAGACTTTGCATTGAATTTAGAAATCTGAATAGGTCCTCCTTTAAAGATAACTATCCCTTGCCTAAAATGGACCACATACTTCAAAAGGTAGTTGGCTCTAAGATAATCTCACTGCTTGATGGTTTTTCCGGTTACAACCAAGTGCTAGTATTCCCAAGTGATCAACACAAAACTGCCTTCACCACACCTTGGGGTACATTCATGTATGTTAAAATTCCATTTGGATTGATGAATGTGGGGGCCACTTTCCAAAGGGCCATGTACATAGCCTTTTCAAAAGACACAGACTACTTCATAGTCATTTAACTTGATGACATCACTGTTTATTCTAAGACTGATGAAGAACACTTAGTCCACTTGAGAAAGGTTTTTGAAAAATGTAGGAAATATGGCCTGTCTTTGAATCCCAAGAAAACATTGTTTGGTCTCCAGGAAGGAAAACTCCTAGGCCACATCATCTCTGAAGAGGTAATTAAAATAGACCCCAAAAGGATTGAAGGCATATTGAAGATCAACCATCCTAGAAACATTAAGGAATTGCAGTCTTTCATTGGGAAAATCAACTTCTTAAGAAGATTCATCCCAAACCTTGCTGAACTTTTGAGAAATATTACAAACATGCTTAAAAAGGAAATAGGAGTTAAATGGACTTTAGAAGCCAAACAATCTTTTGAATTGGTTAAGAAAGCGCTTACCCAAACACCAATCCGAATAAGTCCTGATTTCACCAAAGACTTCTATATTTTCTCATTTTCCCCTAAACATACCGTGGCTGCTGTTTTATTACAAAAGAACATGATGCGGCAAGAACAACCCATAGAATTCTTCAGAAAATCCCTTAGAGATGCTCCCCTAAAGTACAACATCATGGAAAAATAAGCCTTTGCATTGATTAAGGCATTGAAAGATTTTAGAGTTTGTATCTTACATTCTCATGTCATAGCTTTTGTTCCTCACACAATTGTCAAAGACATTTTAAATTAGGACCCAGATGGTAAAAGAGGAAAGTGGATTGCTATTATTTTAGAATATGACTTAGAAATCAGACCCAGTAAATTGGTTAAAGGACAAGCGATTGCAAAACTTATGGCTGAAACAAATCTCCAAGAATTGGATATAAATTTTGTTGATACTTTAGAAGAACAATATGAATGCACAACCCCTCATGTTGAAGAAACATTTTTGAATTCATCTTGGTATGCTGATATTCTTTATGTATTGTTTTATCTTAATGCTCCTCCTACCTTATCAAAGACAAAATCAAGTTTCCTGAAACAAAAAGCTTTGAATTTCTACATTTTAGATGTAATTTTATATTGGAAAAATCCTATTGGTGTATTTCTTAAGTGTTTGCTTGAGGATGATGTAGGAAAGATCATGCATGAACTGCATGAAGGAGAATTTGGGGGCCATCTTTACTGGAAAACCACAGCTAACAAAATTCTTAGAGTTGGCTACTATTGGCCCACCCTTTTCCCTGACACCCACAAACTGGTCATGACTTGCCATAAGTGCCAGATTTTTGATGGCAAGAGAAAAATCTTACCTTTTCCTTTACATCCTATCATTGTTGAAGCTCCTTTTCAATAATGGGGTTTAGACTTCATCGGAGAGATCCACCGTACTTCATCTGCCCAACACAAGTGGATCCTCATTGCCACTGATTACTTCACCAAGTGGATAGAAGCCATCCCCTCTAGGAACGCCACTGATTCAGTCATTATCAAATTTCTTAAGACCAATATCCTGTCTAGATTCGGTTTCCCCAAAAATATCATCACAGACAATGCTGCTACCTTTGCATCCAAAAGAATGGTTAAATTTTGTTATAAATATCACATCACCTTGGGACATTCCACAGCTGATTATCCTCAAGGTAATGGGCTAGTTGAGTCCTCTAATAAAAACTTGGTCAATATCATTAAGAAGCTTCTGGAACAGAATCAGAAAGCATGGCATGGCAAACTAGTACATGCACTATGCGCTGATAGAATAACCACCAAGAAATCAATTGGTATGTTTCCCTATAAACTAGTGTGTGGCATGGATGCCATTTTCCCAACATCTTTGGGAGTCCTGACGATGAAACTGCTACAAGAAGTGCAATCAGAAGAGAATGACATGCAAAGGAGGCTGAACCAAACTATCCATTTACAACAGATAAGAGAGGAGGTTTACAAAAGGACTCAGGTAGTACAAGAAAAAATGAAGAAAACCTTTGACAAAAGGACCAAGGACAATGATTTCCAGATTCGAGATAAAGTGATGAAATCAGACTCAAGGAGAGAAGACAAAGGTAAACATGGTAAGTTTGAAAACTTGTGGAAAGGGCCATTCATTATCAGTTCAATTAGAGGAAACGATGATTTCTTTTTACAAGAGCTGGATGGAGCTGAAGCATTTGGAGGTCCTGTTAGTGGAAGGACACTAAAACACTAATTTTTTCATGCTTTATAGCTTTAAGCCTTCACTCATTGTACATACCATTTTTTGATAAAAGGCCATAAAGAGAAAAAACACAAAAAACATAGAAAAAATAGAAAAGAGGGCAGATTCAAAAAGAAGGCACAACCTTATACCCAAAGAATAGTACTACTGAAAGTGTGCAAGCCTAAATGCCACTACTAGTGCAAAAAGAATATCTTGTTTATTCATCTAGCCTAATCATGGTTGAACATGTTTTAAATTTATGGTTGATAAGTTAGTGAAAGAATGCTGGTCAAATAATTTAAGCTTGACTTGTTAAAAGAAAATAGATTAGAAATGAAACATACTGGTTCCACATGCTTAAATCTGAACCAAGGAGAAGGATAGGGATGATTATAAAATGATGAAACATAGCCCTCACACCTTCTAGTTTTGTTTTCTTATGAAAATAATGTTTGTGTGCAGCTTGTCTCAATGCCACAACTTGTGATGAATCAGATTGTCTAATCCTGGTTCAAATCATGTTTTAAATTTCTTGTCAATAGCTTAGAGAATGAAGTCTGTCATGCTGCTTAATCTTGACAGTGAAATAGTCTAGGTAGAGAATAAGGAGAGTTCACTAGCGTAATCTGAACTCTTGGAAGAAATAAGTGTAGAAGTAGATAGTTTATTTTTTGTTTTCAAAAAGAAAAAGATGCCAATGGGTTTCCCAGTTCAAGTGCATCCAAGGAAGAGAAAATGTTAGGAAAATAGGTTGGGTAGGTAAAGATGAAGTTGAGTTAATCATGCTTTTAGATTATCAAAATCACTACTTCAAGGAAGCAACAGAAAAAGAAAAGGAGAAAAATATGCCCAATCGATGAGGCACTGGTCTTCATAAACCAAGAGATATGAAATTCTGGACACCTCCTGAAAATGAGCTACCCTCCCCAAGTGGAGCCACTGTTAGTCATCAGTAATTTTTACATGTTTAGATGAATAAATGCTTAACCTAGATTTCTAGAAACAAAATTCAATAATCTCGTGAGTTCTAGAAATCTCACTACCTTCATTACCCTTAGGATAATTTCCTCACTGTTCTACTACTCTACCAAGGCATGGCAAATCTCTCACTCCCAAAAGACCAAATCATGGACTTATGTCCCTCATTCTCACTATGTTTTCCACCTTTGACTTTACCACTCTGTTTATGATTGCCTAAGCCTTCTATTTTTCCACCTTGGCTTGCCAAGTAGCCTAAACCTTTTCCCCTATTCACCAAGTGCCTCAAGAAGTGGTGATTTTAAACTCTCTTTCTGGGCTCTTTAGATAAATCAAAGATTTCAGATGGCAATGCATAAAGGCTTGTCAAAACCTTGTTTTCACCTCCAAACCTTGATTCAAGTTTTCAGTCAAACACCTAGTCCAAAGGACATCCCAATAGGCCATGTAGGGTCTCCTAGGTTATTCATTGCTTTGGTTTCCTAAAGTCACTATTTTTACATATGCTCAAAGGTGAAATCAAATGAAAATAAGGTGAGCTCATGATTGTCCAAATAGTGTCAAAATATCTTCAAGGAAGGACCTCCTAGATCAGATCATAAAGTCTACAAAGGGACAACTGCCTATCTTGAAGCATTTCTGCAGGAATGCTTTATAATGGTTATCAGTAGAAGAAAGGCAGGGTAAGAAGCCAAACTCGAAAGGGCACCCACAACAGAAGAGAAGAAATATGCCTAAGTTGACAAAAAAGGATCATGATTTCATGACTAATTGGCTATAAGGTGTTGCCCAACAAAAAGCCAATACAAAGGATCATGAAGATAGAGGTACATAAGCATGATTGTGCATGGATTAAAGATTCATTAAAACAAGAAATAAAAGTGAGAGACCTCCTTGATGACAATAGGCAAAGATTAAAAAATGATGTCAGGGAATGACTTATAAGTCTTATTTAGGCACACTATTTCACTATAACAAAAGAATAGATTGAGAAAAGTATCAGTGTGAAAGAGACAAAACTCTCCGGTACAGTCAATATCCATAAAAATGGTCAAATGAAAGAGATCATAGGCTCAAAGTGTCAAAATGGAGAAACCAAGAAAGTCATCAGTTTGTTGAGTAAGTGACTAAAATTGTCAAACTCCAAAGGAAGAATAAGAAGATCAAAAACATTGTTTTATGGCACCCCCAGCAAGCTGATGTGGCCAAAGGGAGGTAATGATAACCTGATCAAAAGACTAAGTTTAATATAAAGGACAAATTTCATCATGCCTCTGGAAAGTCAATGAGAGAGGAATAAAATCAGCTTTCAAGATCTCCCATCAAGGAATCAATTTTTATATATACTTAAAAACACCTCCTGCACAAGAGAAAAAATATGTCAGTAAAAGGATAAAAGGAGAAAAGAAAAACATTAGAAAAGTGGGTTTTATCCTAAATTATTTCTCCCCAAAGGTATAAAAAGCCTAGAGTTATCATTCAAACACCATTTTGTCATTTTGCAAAAGGAGCAAGAAGAGTTCAGGGTTTTCTGGCTATTATTCGGGCAAGCAAAACTGCGCTATGCTCCTGTATAATCGTGTTGCACACCTGTAAGCGTTCCTTGTGCAAATTACAATGGAGCGTTGTGCTCCTGTAGATGAGTGCTACGCACTGAACCTTTAGTGTAGAGGCCCGACCGACTCGCTTGATCTGCTACGTGCAGGAGCCACCTGGCAGCATGCAGGCTGCCCACGCTACACGCTGGGCTGTTAAGCCATACACCCGACCCCATGAAGGAGTTGCCCAACTGCCTGCGCTACGTGCCCAGCCATTCAAACCTCACCCTACAACATGTAGGTCTGTCGTGCTACGCACCTGGGCGTGCAGGAGGACCCGACTACCCGTGCAGGAAGACCCGACTACCTATGTAGAGGCGCCCGATGCTGCGACTCTGCATTCAGGGTTTGCCGCTCTACACACATAAGCGTGTAGGAGGACTCGACTAGCTATGTAGGGGGACCCGAATTCTCGTTCAGACCTTGCCCGTGCTGCGCTCCTGTTGTCCGTTCAGGTTTTCCCGACAGGACGTGCAGAAGCCACCCAACTAGCCCATGCTGCACTCTTGTGCACTTTGCTTCAACCGTGAAGAATTTTTTAGAGGTATTTAGGTTTTCCATACCTTTTGATACTATCTAAAGGTAAAATCATAGATAAATGTGGGGAGTGAAATTAAAGGGAATGTAGAAAAAAACCCCTAAGGAAGGAGAAAAAAATACCTAATTCCCTGCTAACAACTCTTGTTCAAAGGGCACCCATCCATTTACATACTAAGAACACACTGAGGCCCAAATTGGTTTTCTTCACTCATCCTTCTCCTTCATTTGTAGTCACCACCTGTCTCATTCTCATTAACTTATCATTTTCACTCTCCATATCATCTCCCAAGCAGATCAAGGTTTTGTTTTCAAAGGCAATAGTAAAGGAAAAAATGCCTAGAGAAGGAAGTGTTGACAATGGCGAAAGTGGCAAAAGGCCTAAAGAACAACAGAGGAAGGGTGGGAAAGCAAATAGGTTTGAGCCTGTAAACACTAAAGAATTGACAACCTCTCCTACTATAGTTTCATATTTCCAAGGGGTAGGATGCTATGAGTTCTGTGAGAAAGTGCAGAGGGTCCAAAGTCACCCTCAGTTGACCAAACTTTTTGTCCTTAACCTCCATGACCACAAAGTACATCTAGCTGGAGTGAATTTTGAGCTAACCACTAATGTAATTTCTATGGCCACTAGAATACCTTGCATGGGAGAAAAATGGTTCAAACAGGTGCATCTGGACCTAAGCTATTATCAACCCTTCTTAAAACCAAGTTGCCAAGCTGATTGCAAAACCATTTTCCTCTTTTCTCATTTTTTGGATAGATATGCTCCTTTAATGAAAATCATTATGAAATACTTCACTTGTGAGGGTAGGTTTTCCAGAATCTATTCCGACCACATAAGACTACTTATGCATTTCACTAGGGCCAAGCTGCTACATTTTCCCTACTACATTTGTAACAGTATTGATAAAATGTCATCCATTGTGCAAAAGAGGCCTCCCTCACAACAAATGTCAAGTATTTTTCATCATTCCCTTATCAAAATGATTGTCTTACACCAATTAGAGCAACAAGGCATCCCATTGGAAGTTTTCATCGCCCATGGTGTTTTCACAAATCCATAGCCCCTTCCTCTACAATGTTTACCCTCATCATCCCATCCACCTTCCTCCACTCCTCCATCACCCTCCACTGACCATGATTCATCCTATTCACATGAATCCTCTCCCCAAACAAACCTCCCTCTTTCACCTTCTCCTAAAAAATCAGAACATGAAGAAGCAGTGACAAAGAGGAACATGGCAGTCAAGAAGAAAATGATAGTCAAGAAGAAGAAACAAATAATCAGGGAGAGGAAGATGAAAGTGAATAAAGTGATGACAGAGAGGAAGATGAAAGTGAAGAAAGTGATGACAAAGAGGAATATGAAAGTGAAGAAAGTGATGAGGAAGAAGAAAAAGAAGAAAGTTTTGATGAAGAAGAAAGTAGTGACAAAGGCAGTGAACAAAAAAGTGAACAAAAAGGCAAAGGCAGTGAGCTAGATGAAGATGAGGAAATCAATGGCAACCCAAGGACAGAGGCAGATTTTAATGAACAAAATGATGAAGGTAAAGAAGAAAACAGTGAAGAAAAAGGCCCAAATTGAGATCCAAGCACTAAAAAGGGAAAAGAGCCAAGATAACCTTAGTGTTTTGGCTCAAGCTTCTCTACAGGTCTCCCAAGACCCATGAGGCATACTTCCACCAAATTTGGGAGATTTTTGACAAGAATTTATGTTTTGAAAATTTTGAGGCTAGGACCGCAGCACACCTGGTGCTACGTTGTTTTTTAGGGAATCTTCAGGAGGAAAGGCTTACATTTTTGGGTTCCTCATCACTCATATAACATGTTCAAAAAATTTCAGCTCAATTGGAGTTGTTTTGGTCCCCCAAAAGGGTAAGAAACTCTCACTTTTTCATCATTCTGCCTACTTTTCAGGACATGTGTTGCACTTCTACCAGTCTTGGAATTTTCACTTTTTGGACAGGTTGCAGAGGTTATATTTGAGAAAAAAGGGTTGATCTGGAATGTACACTTCAAGGGATTTCCAACGAGTCATCACGGATCCTTTTCCGACATCGGGAAGTCCTTAAAAACACTATTGTAAGAAGACCCATTTTTCTTGTTCCCGTGCTGCGCTCTTGGCGTAAAATTTCATTTCAAAACATAGTGATGCACTCCTATGGTTGACAAGTAAAAATTTGCATTTGGAAAGTTTTAGAAGGCTTGTCAGAGCCTAAAGGTCAATTTCTTTGCTACAAATGGCCGAAAAGATATTTATTTTAGATATTTTTGTGACTTGGACCTTGCAAGGCCTCAAGGACAATAGAGATACTTTTGATTAGCTAATAGACTTATAGATTCTCTTTTAGGTTTTCCTCCTCCTTGCTTGTTATATAGAGCATGAGGATTCATTGTAAGAGAAGGTATTTTGATGTGATTGAGAGAAATACATGGTTTTTGGAAGTTGAAGAGCAATCTGGTGTTGTGGAGCTTGTGGATGATTTGCCTTGATTGACGTTGATGAAGGCTTGCTTGTAGGATCCCTGAGTTTAGTCAATGGTGATGTATCTCTTATTTTTTCATGTTTTCTAGTTGATCATATGTCTATATTTATATATTGCAATAGCTCAGAAGAGTATAGGATGAGAAATGTTGTTTGAGGCACCTCATTTCTCCTGTTTGCCTATTGCCTTTATGTTTTCTTTTGCTGGGTTAGCTTAAGGAATTCTTAGTTGCTCCTTAGGTCCACCTAAGCTTGTCTATTTCATTATTGGATCAATATGCTAGTTTACAAATATGATTCATGGTAATCCCTGCTTGTTTGATGATATCTAAACTCTATCTTGAAATCTCTCTTTGATGTATTGATTGTTAGGTTAAGCCAAAGAGGTCTTGTTTCGATCTTTCCCTTTGCATATTCTTATCAGTTTGCCTCAAAGTTATTTATAGTTGAATGAATGACGTTTAGGAGTTCCCTCTTCATTTATTGATTCTATTTGTCTCTTATATGTTTTAAAAACTTGAAAGTAGAATCATTGAAGTTTGATAAGTTTTCTTGCTTCCTTTGTTCCACTGGATTGTTTATCTTGAATGTTTATTTGTTTAAAAGTATTGTCATTGAGTAAATGGTGTGCCCTATCTCATGATTACTATATTTTTCTCATAAGTATGGAAGACCCTCTTGTTCATAGGTATTTGACAAAGGATTCTTAATTTCCCTTTGCCCTACCTTGTTTCCCCAAAACTTAATGTCCATCTCACCTCACACATAAACTTAAAGATCCATTGACTACACTAGATTGGCCTTGTGATGTACCCCGATTCAATTTTGAGATATCAATGAATTCATAGACTCCATAGCCCAATGTTTGACAACCTCTCATTCCACTTATCCTACTCAATCATCTTACCTCAACCAAACAAAAAAAAAAACCCTACACTTAACAACTAGCCTAAAATCAACCATCTAAAGCGAACAATTTTATATCCTTCACACATAATGGAGAGAGCCCTCTCTGAGTCCAAAAAGGCTAGGTCCTAGGACTCCAAAGACTGGTCTGATGTTACCCTGTGGATTTGGTCTACCAATATGCTAAATCATGGGACCCTAACAACTCCTATGTTTTTAAGCAAATGTAAACCAAGGAGGAGAGCTTCATATTCTGCAATTTTATTAGTGCATTGGAAATCAATTTTGTAGGAATGTCCTTTGTTTGTATTATGTATCCATACACTAGATCCAGAACCATTTTTTCCACAAGATCCATCAAATCCCATGTTCCACAGTGTTTCTATTTCAAACTCACTATCATTATGTTGTTCAAAGCTTCTAAATTTTGAGCTGTTATGTTTTTCATTTGAGAACAAATTTGGCTGTCCTAGTGGGCTTAACTCTTTTTCATTTTCATTTTCTTGTTTGCTGATTTCATATTCATTGAACAAGATAAATGAATCAAGATCTAAATGAATGGAATAAACAGGAGTGTTGTTTGGCCTATCTAGGCTTCTTACCATATATTTCATATGAGATTCCCGGTATAATCTTCATGTTTGGTTAAAGACTGGGATGGTGGCATAAGACATGTCCATTTGAAGGTTCCCTTGAAGTTTGGCTCCCCATGATCTGGATAAAAGCATACCATAATTCAGGAGAATGTTAGCACTACTATGTCCATGACTAGACCCTTAGCAGGAATTTGTGCTAGATTGACACATAAATCCTTAATTAGACCCAAACACTTGACTCTGCTTGAATTAAAAGAATAAAGGTCTTTGTAAGGTTTAGTAATTTCTAGGCCTAATCTTTCCATCACCACCTTTGGCATGAGGTTGTGAGAGGCACCAGAGTCTAGCATGGCATTGTGTAAGATTTTATCATGTATATTCAGACTCACATAGAATGGAGGGACAACCCCTTCTTGGTGTTTTCCTTCTACTTCAGGACCAAAAAACAATTATGGTTTATCATCTGTCAAGTTTAAATTATCAGTATCATTTCCTATATTCAAAGCTTTCAAAACTTGATTTTTATATACATCATGGGTTACTAGTTCAGCTAAGGGTATGTAATATCCCAAATGGGGAAATTTCTGCATTGCCGGGAATATCTTGAGATATTCCTAATTTCCATCTCCGGGAGTATTAACAATCAACACTGAACTATCTCATAGATTGACTGTAGGGGCGTTTACTAGATATGTCACCTTCATAAGGAAGGATGAGATCCAGAGGCTACCTGGCCCACTAGTAGACTCTGCCAATAGAACTTGTCGAAGGCTAATAATTCCCTTCAAGGAATTTCTGCCACAGCTATCCATGAGGACGCTGTATAAGGAAGCCCATGTGAAAATAAAGCAATCCAGTGATGGGATGCCTTAGAACATATCTGATACTAACTCCTCCAGAATATAAGCTCAAAGAAATAACCTTAAGCAGGGTATTCAGATCTCCCACCAACAAGTACACTGAAATAATGCTCAATGAGAAAATCTTTAGTAGCATGAAAACTTCACCAAGTAGCAGCAGTGAAATAATGTCTCACATAATGTAAGAAGAGTGAAAATATGATATATAATATGCAGCAGCAAATTTAATACAAATTCCTTGAGGAAAATGCCTCTCAAGGTGAGCTCAAATCAACCTCAAAGGGAAATGTACATGCAATGAAGAAACACACAGCTACATGATCCAGCTACTCTGTAACTACGCAGTCTATAGGAGAAAATGACTGCAACTGATATACATATGATAATATAGAAATAAGAGCTCAAATAAAGATGTGGGAGCAAGATCTCAACCCCAGAAAACATTATTACTTCAATTCTCCAAGGGATTGGCTAGAATACATAAAAGACAAAAATGTCGGAGTAGCTGGGCAGCTAAATGCAGTTCAAATATAATACAACATGGAAGAGGATGGGAAGTGTTGCAATAGATGTGAAAACCTCCTCCAATGACCTCTAAAAGAAATGGGCTGATCCCTTTACTGAAAACTGCACTCACTAGTGCACCAAATGAATCCCTTGTGCAAGCCACCTCTGAAGATAACGTTGTAAGGGAAGGAGACTGCGTTGGGCATGAGAGAAAACATATGGCCTAATGCCAAATATGCAATGAAGCTCTGACAAGGTCCTTTTCTGATCTCCTAGAGAAGGAATGAGCTTCCTATCTACAAACCCACTCTGGAAGTGGTGATGAAGGTCCCTCACTGCAACACCAGCAACTCCAGCGTTCTCTTGCTACAAGAATAACGCAGTAGCTGCAAATTATTGCTTTGGCCTCAAGCCAAGATGTGAGGAAGATGAAGAAAAATCTCTCCATGGCCTCCCATGGAAGAGAAGGGCATTCCTATACAGGAATCCCTCTTGTGCTAAGCAGCAAAAGTTGAAGAGAGCTTCAACCTCCAAATTATTTCTCCAAAGATGAAACCCCAACAATGGCTCTCCTTCATCTTTTATACAAGGAATGCTTCCTTGCCATGGACCCCACTCACATTAGGGTTTCTCACATTTTGAATTTCCCTCCATCCAACTACGAAATCTTCTTGTGCAAGCTTCCCCTCTTGGGTACGTTGTTGACTTTAGTCAACCATGGTCTAGCTCACTTGCTTTGGGCCCCTTTTCACACTTGGGCTGCTAACTTAAGCCACTTAAGTGACTTTTTGCACCTTAGGAGTGATTATTAAGTTGCTACAATGGGTTCCCTCACCCATTTTACTCCTTTTATTGAAATAAATAAAAAAATAATGTTCCATATACTTTATTGCAAAATTTGGAACATTACAGGGTATGCTAATTTTAATCTTGGCAATTTCCCCGTCAAGGTTGAAAGGTGCTAGTGTTTTTGACATATTTACATCTGCTTTGTCACACATAGTTTTTTCAACAATTCTAATTTGCTGAGTTTAATTAGGACTGTTATCATGAACAGATTTTCCAGGGCCACTAGTAGAAGTACTAGGGCAGTTTGGGTCAACACTTTGTTGGCTGATTTTATCTTTATTCAGATCAACTTTCTTAGCCACAGTGTTGGTACTATTTGCTGTATATTTAGGAGGATTTTCTGAGATTTTCCTAACAGCAATTTCTGTGTTATTATTCTTGGAGGCCTCTTGGTTCTTTTTTCTCCTAAGGTCATATTTTATGTGGACCTCAATTATAGCATTTTCATATCCCAATTGATAATATTCAGAATCCTCATGGTTGTTTTCAATTTGGTCTAAGGAAAAGAATCCTTGTTCCTCTTCAGTAAGGAAAACATCACCCTCATTGTCAGATCCTATCAGATTTACATTATTTTCCTTCAATATTTCGGTCTCCCTTTCTTCTTCATCGACATAGTTGTCTTGGAAAGGAGGCCTAATTTGTTGGTCATTATCTCTTTATCTATTTTGAATAGGATCTCTTATGAAATTTGAATTTCGGTTTCTATTTTGGGGATTTACTTGGTTCTCCCTTGATCCAGATTTATGCAGGAACGCAACAGAATAAACATATAACCATAAATACAGAGATGCAGCAGAAATAACACTTCATTTCATTAATATCAGAGAACTGAACTCTGCTTACAAACAGAATGGAAATAAAACTAGCTAAAGGCCAGCTACCCCAGGAGATGTGTTTATTGTGCCTCTAAACCTATTGGGCCTGGTGCTCCCAGGCCTATTTATTATTGAGAAACAATGGAGAACCCTAAACATCCAAAAACCTAACCCTAGGAGATGAAGCGCCAAAACTATGGGCTCCGTTTGGGTAAATTGGTGTTTCAACTTCCCAGGGACATAACTTTGGCATACTATCTCCGTTTGACGCTCATGATACATCATTAGAAAGCTCTATCCGAGGACTATAACTTTCACCATGAATATCATTCTAAAATGGAATGATATTTGTTGGAGGCTAGATGCCCAAAAAATGTCGTTTAGGGCCTCAAAACGGCTCCGGAAGTTCAGGACCCGAAAAACTGCTAAAAATAGTAAGTTATGCCAAAACTGAAAAACTGAAAGAGACAATGGTGGGGACCCAAGTGGAATAGGCGGGTGGCCACCAATATCCACCTGGATCATTCCTCCCCCCTTAGGAAGCAATGGTCCCCATTGCGTTAAGTTCCTCCATGAGATGAGGAAATTTCTGCTGAACTTGGTCCCTGGTGAACCACTTTCCTTGGTGCAGAAGTTGGCCAGCTTTGACAACCCGATATAGTTGGATCTGCTGCTGGCGAGTGTTCTTGATTTGCATGTCCATGATGCAATCTGTGGTGGCCTGTTCCATGCAGTCTGGATTTAACTCAGTTGGTGTGAGTTGTTCTGCAATGTCCGAGGTGTCCAATAGAGGTGGGAAGTAAGGACGAAGGCGATCCACATTGAAGACTGGGTGCAAACCAAGGAATGGAGGAATACTAAGCTCAAAGGCATTGTTCCCTACAGCCTTGGTGATGGTGTACGGCCCGTATCAGAGCAGGCGAAGCTTGTAGTGGGGTCCAGTGAGGCGATCCTTCTGCAAATGTAGCCATACTTTGTCGCCCACCTAAAAGTTGTGTGGCACCTGGTGTTGATAATGGCGCTGCTTGTACTTCGCATTGGATCTATCTAATATATCATGAACCTGTTGGCAGATGTGTTGAATGTGCTCGATGAATCTACTTGCTTTGTCAACTTCAGACTGGACATGAACTGAATCGGCCTGAGCAGCTGCAAATGGCATGGCTACGTCAATGGGACATAGTGGCTGGAATCCCAAGCCCACCTGAAAGGGGCTATGGCCAATTGAAATGTGGAGAGCCCTGTTATAACTATGTTGTACATAGGGGAGGCTCTCGTCCTATGTGTGTGGATGCTTTGAATTGTACATGCGCAGAATGTGTACAATCATTCTGTTGATGACCTCTGTCTAGCCATCTGTTTGGGGATGGAAAGCTGTGGACTTGGTGAGCTTTGTGTCCAACATGGACTAGAGGCTGGACCAAAATGTGCTAAGGAACCTGTTATCTCTATCTGATATGATAGACTGTGGAATCCCAAAGTGCACCCACACTCGTTCAAAGAAGAGTTTAGCAGTGGCTTCTGCTGTGATATTCTTCTTACAGGCTGCCATAATGGCCATCTTCGAGAATCTGTCAACAACCATGAAAACACAATCATTTCCATTCTTAGTAGAATGCAGGCCCGACATGTAATCCATGGAGATGGATTCCCAAGGTCGACTAGGGGTAGGTAGTGGAGTATATAGGCCTTGCTTCTTGATGGTCGGTTTGGCAATGGCACAAGTAGTGCAAGATCTGATGTGCTTCTTGACATCCTTTCGAAGGTTCGGCCAATAGAAATACTTCTGTAGTATTGCTACTGTTTTCTCGACCCCGAAATTCCCAGCGACGCGACTGTAGTGTGCTTCCCATATCATCTTGGCACACTCGCTGTAGTGTGCTTCCCACTTTTATGTCCTAGGTGACATAAAAGTGAATCTTGGAGGTGAAAATTTGGAACTTGCGTACCCCCCAAGAGTGCCTTGTAAGTGTGGCTGAATTTTGGGTCACTCTCATAGAGAAGTGGCCAAGCAGAAGTCTCTTTCCCACAAGAGTTGAGCACGGTGGTGAGCGCCACGATCGGTGGTCGGCTAAGGCAGTCTGCAACATTATTGGTGCTACCCTTCTTGTACTTGATGTTCAAATGAAACTGTTGCAGATATGTGGACCACTTCTGATGGCGATCATTCTGCAACTTCCCTTGTGTCTGTATGAACTGCAGGGGCCGGTGGTCCGTGTGGATGATTGTTTCCTTCCCCAAAATGTAATGCTTCCATTGTCGACAGGCTTGCACAATGGAATACATTTCTTTGTCATAAGTGGGATACTTGCGAACTATGTCAGACAATGTCTCACTGTGATATGCCACTGGATGTCCCTGTTGAGTAAGAACTGCCCCAATAGCATAGTTAGAGGCATCTGTCTCGATCTCAAATGGCTGTTGCAAGTCTGGTAAAGTGAGCACTGGGGCAGAACAGAGGTGATTTTTCAATTCTGTGAATGCCTTCTGTTGAGGTTCCGACCAAAAAAAATTTGCTCTCGCTCCTCCCTTGGTGACTTGACTCAAGGGCCAAGTGATATGAGAGAATCCCAACACGAACCTCTGATAGAAATTAGCAAGACCCAGAAAGCTGCGAAGCTCTGTTATAGTGGTTGGGGCTGGCCAATCCCGAATGACTTGGATCTTGGCCGGATCCACATGCACCCCCCTTTCATCAATAATGTATCCCAGATATTGAACCTGGGTCATGCCAAACGTGCACTTCTCCAAATTGGCACACAACTTGTGTTGCCGCAGTGTTTGGAGGACTTGTCGGATGTGCTGAAGGTGCTCTTCCCAAGTCTTGCTGAAGATTAGAATGTCATCCAAGTACACCACTACAAATGAGTTGGTGAATGGCCGCAAGATATCATCCATCATCCTCATTAAGGTTGCAGGAGCATTCTTCAACCCTAAAGGAATGAATAGCCATTCAAAAAGGCCTTCCTTGGCTTTGAAGGTAGTCTTCCACACATCAGAGGGTTCAATTGGTACCTAGTGATACCTAGACTTCAGGTCAATCTTGCTGAAATATTTTGCACCTTTGAGTTGGTCCAGAAGGTCATCAATCCGTGGGATTGGGTACCTATTCTGGACAATGATCTTGTTCAACACCCGATAGTCAATACAGAGTCTCCACGTCCCATCCTTCTTCTGTACCAACACGATCGGGCTCCCACAGGGCGATGAACTTGGTCTGATGTGACCTTTCTACAACAACTCCTGAATTTGCCTCTTGATTTCATCATTCTCTAGAACAGAGCATCGATAGATTGGTCCATTGGGTAGCGGCGCACCTGGGGTCAGATCAATCGGGTGCTTGACCTAACAGTGCAGAGGAACCCCTGTGGGTGGGGTGAAGATGTCCCCGTACTCCTCCACAACCTTATCCATTTGTTGTTGTCGTGCAGAGGAGCCCTATCTGGAGGTCGTGGCCACAGTCTTCTTCTTGCCTTGGGGGCTGATCATCAGGAAAACGAATTTCCTGGTTTGGGAAATGAGCTTACTGCATTGTTTTGCAGTAACCAAAGAGATAGCCGCAGGAGGTGGTACCTCTGGTATCCTGTACAACTTATTTCCCAAAGTAACAATAACATGACGAGGTTGAGACTCATACACAGCATGACGCTTCCACAAGTATGGTTTTCCTAATAATACATCAGAAACATCAATAGGAGCAACATCACATAATACTTCATCCATGAAGGGCTTGATTCTATAGGGAAGGCGACACTGCTGGCTGACGCAAAGATCTCGTCCTTGGTGAAGCCACCCGATGGTGTATGGATGTGGGTGAGTTGTGGTCGGCAAGCCCAACCACTTCACGGCGTCTGCTGAAATGAGGTTCTTTTGGCTCCCATTGTCGACAATGAACTATACAGGGGAGCCCTTTAACCACATCTGGGAGTGGAAGAGGCGTTCCTCCTCCTCTGGATCTTCCAGTTCCTCCTTCTGGATCTTTGTAGTGGCAACAGTGGAATTGGGCTCCACATCAATAATTTGTTTCCCTTTTTCATTCCCCTTTTCAGGTTCTGATTCGGAGTCGGAGCATGCATCTGACTCAGAAGCCCTCATCTCGGCCACTAGCAACTGCTTGGCCCGACACTCACTTGTGTTGTGAGTGGAGCTCTTATGGAACTCACACCACTTTCCCGTGTCCTTCTTTGGCTTCGCGGTGCTGTTCTTTTCTTGTGGCTTTGACAGGTTGTCTTTAGCTGCCATGCCTTGGCTTTGTCCTTTGTTCTACAGCTTGGAAGCACCTTTCCCTTGCTTTTGATTCGCAAATCCAAAGTCTCGCTTCTTCTGTTTGAATTTCTGCTCAATCTTGGCAGCATACTGGTATGCCGTACCAAGCAAGGAGATGTCGAGGAACTCCATTTCCTCCTGAATGTATCTGTGTAGAAAGCTGCGATACTTTAGCACCAAATGTTTCTCTGAATATTTGATACCCAACTTTGTGCGCAGGGTATGGAACAGATTCGTCAGCTCATGCACGTCTTGATCCCTTTGTTATCGCAGCGTGGTCCATTGTATGTACTTGTCCTCATAGCTCCCGACGGGATAGTACTATTCCTTGACAGCGTCTCGGAAAGACTTCCAAGTTGGTATGGCCGAGAACAGAGAGGGTTCTATCTGGTCCTTGTTCTCACAGTAAGTTTCCCACCAGTCCTTAACATGGGGGGTAGCTTTGAGGAGTGTAAAAATAATCTTCTCCCGGTCTGAAAAGTCATGAACAGAGAAATATACTTCTAATATATTCAACCATCTATCTACGGCATCTGCGTTTATATGACCCTCAAATATGGGAATGTAAAAATTTACTTGTACCTTAAAAGGAGTCGCACCTCCAGAGTGGCTGCTGGATGCAAATGCGCCACCGGTGGGCAGCCGTTGAAGGATCTGAGCAAAGTTATCCATCATCGCGTTCCTTTGTTTTTCGAGGGCCTCCTCGAGCAATATTTTGATAGGATCTCCTGCTCCCTCATCTTTCTTTTCGTCCCCCATGGGCGTTCGTCAAGGTTTGCGAGGCTAATCTTGCAAAGGTTCCACCATATCAAGCCCTAGCTCCTTATACCCCGACCTCGTTGGGGACATGCAAAGAAGGATCAAGAAAAAGCAGACCGCTCTGATACCACTGATCCGGATCTATGCAGGAACGCAACAGAATAAACATATAACCATAAATACAGAGATGCAGCAGAAATAACACTTCATTTCATTAATATCAAAGAACTGAACTTTGCTTACAGACAGAATGGAAATAAAACTAGCTAGGGCGCTGGTAGCTATCTTTGAGGAGAGATGTGGCGGCTATAGGCCTCTGAACTGAGTTACAATGAGGCTCGAGGGCCTATTTATTATTTAGAAACAATTGAGAACCCTAAACATCCAAAAACCTAACCCTAGGAGATGAAGCGCCAAAACTATGGGCCCCGTTTGGGTAAATTGGTGTTTCAACTTCCCAGGGATGTAACTTTGGCATACTATCTCCGTTTGACGCTCATGATACATCATTAGAAATATCTATCCAAGGACTATAACTTTCACCACGAATATCATTCCGAAATAGAATGATATTCTCTAGAGGCGCGATGCCCAAAAAACGTCGTTTAGGGCCTCAAAATGGCTCCGGAAGTTCAGGACCCGAAAAACTGCTAAAAATAGTAAGTTATGCCAAAACTGAAAAATTGAAAGAGACAATTGTGGGGGCCCAAGTGGAATAGGCGGGTGGCCACCAATATCCACCTGGATCATCCCTAGGAGGTACTCTATCAGTTAAGTTTATACTTTCCAGCATTCTTTCCATTACCCTCACTAAGTTATCAATTTTGGCATCAGATGATAAGGTAAAGGCCATTGTTTCATCCTTGTATGTGACTCTTTTTTCTGATTTCAACCTAGCTCTTTTCTCAATCAGATTTTCTTCTACACTTACAGCTCACCTCTGCATATCTTCTAAATTCAAGGGGTTTCTTTCTCTTAGTTGATAGGTCATGTCTGGGTCAAAACCCTCTGGAAATTTTGCTAAGGCTAAGCCTAGTGGAGGTTTCATGTTTGGGGGAAGTGCACTGTAAACACTACTAAATCTAGTGCAGTAATCTTGGACACTTTCCCCAGTATTTATTTTAAGGTTTCTATATTCTGAAAGGATTTGGAGAGGGTTCTTTTTAATTTCCCATTTGTTTATGAATGTTTGGTATAGAGAAGGGAGATCATTTATGCTGTTAGGATTCAAGTTTTTAAACCATTTTTTGGCTTCTCCTCCTAAGATTTGGGCAAAGATTCTCATCTTAATGGTATCTTCTTCTATTTCCATGTAGTCAAAGGCATCATTCATTTTATCTACATGTTGTTAGGTAGTAGTAGATTCAATTCCAGTGAAGTGGGGAATTCTAGATTGATAATAATTTGGTAAAGGAACCAAAGGTTGTGGTAACACTAAGGGAGCATGCCATGCTGCCATGATGGGAGTAAATGGAAGGTTTACAAGAGGTGGAATTGTGAGAGGAAATGTGGGATGGAAGGGAATGTTTTGAACAATGGATGGGTGTGCTGGAAGTACTTGGACCAACAAACTAATTATGAGCAGATTTGTTATGGAAGGAGCTAAAGTGATGGAGAAGCTAAAAATCAAGAGGAGTGTGCTGGGTATGTGTTATATTCATTCCACGGCTAGCCCCACACGTTGTACGTTGCGCCGGGAATAGTAGGGGGGTCATAGGGGGGGCGACAGCGCCTCGGAATTTTTTTTTTTGGTGTGTGGTCCCACTCATAGGCAGACCCACCCATGTTTTGTGCATGAGTTTGCACATGGTTTTCGGGTACGATGGTTTTCAGCCCCTGGTATTTTGTAGATCCGGTCAAGGGAACTACGGTTATGTTCTGATCCAGGGTTAATGGATATGGGTTTATGTATGCTTCGACATGTATATATATGTGTTGTAACACTAAAAGGAATATAATGAAAAAATCAAGCTATTCGTCCCGATTTGGGATCCAGGGGAAAATCTCTGTGTTTATCTGTTTTATGTTTTATGCTCTCACTATTGTTTATTTTCTGTTATAAGATTCATGTGTAGATAATTTCTGTTCAGGGTTAAAACCTATAGAGTGGAAGGGGAGGCTTCTCTATTAGAACTTTGCTGTAAATCTGTGAGCTCAAGGTCAGTCTGGGAAATCTCACTATGTGACTTGGTTCTAAATACGTTCTTTGTATGATGTAAGTCAAACTGAGGATATTTCAAGACTGTAAGGTGTTCAGGGACAAATCTTGCTCTTTGAATGGTCCTAGTAGTAGTTAAATTTCCAGATCTAGAAGTTTGCCAGAAAATATTTTTCTGGATTATCAACTATAGTAGGAGGGTTAGGGTCTGGATGATATCTGGTATTGATCCTTTATGAAGCCAGATTTCAGATTCAAAATTTAGAGAGGCTGAAATTTTAGGACTATTTTTTAGAAGGCTGACCTCTCTCAGTGTTTAGTAAACTTACAATATGGGACTAGGCTTATGAACTTCTTAGGGCTGGTTTGACACAATCGTAAGGAAGTTTAATGAGGACTAGTGAAGTAATAGGCCTACTGGAGGCTAGTGGAGTTGCCAGGTAGATATTTTTTACTGTTATAGGGATCTATTGTTTATGGTCGACCACTAATAATTAACAAAAACCAATCTGGGAATTTTTTTAGGATTTTCTAAGTTTCTTTATGTAGCCCTAAGGTTTGTATGAGCGTTTTCTAACTGAATCATCATTTAGCTAGGATGGTGAGACAATTAGGTTATACTCTTGGCTATCAATTGATTTTCTTAATCTTAACTGACGGTCTAATGAGTTTTCAGGTGTATTTAGGCAACTATATACTCAAAGGTCCCGCCATGATCGCCATTATGTTGTAGCCCCGTGATTTAGAAGATTGGTTGACCAAATGGACATGGAAACATTAGACCAGTCTTTGGAGTGCTAGGACCTAGCCTTCCTGGACTCAGAGAGGGCTCTCTCTATTTGTTTGCAAAGGATATTAACTTGTTTGCTTTAGATGGTTGATTTTAGGCTAGTTATTAAGTACAGGGTTTGTTTGATTGTTTTGGTTGGGTATGATGATCAAACAACATTGATGGAATGAGGAAATATCTAAGTCATTGGGAAATGGAGTCTATGAAAGTCATGAAAATTTCATCAATGGATCGAGGAGCATCATAGGGAAAATCTAACTTGGTCAGTGGATCTTCAAGGTTTTTAGGGGTAATGAGATGGTCATCAATTGTGAGAATAAAAAGTAGGACAAAGGGAAATTAAGAATCCTTTATCATATGTAATTTTTAACAAATGGACTCAAATATTATAAGCATGAAGATTCAATCAATAGACAAGGAAAACCATAAATTCTTTGATTCAACTAAAGTATATAATTATTCAAGACAAACATTTCCAGTGAAATATAGAAGGCAAAAAACTCATTTAACTTATAGTGATTTCACCTTCAAGGACAGAAAACACTTAAGACACACATGTAATTGTAATCAGAGAAGAGGGAACACCTAAACATCCTTGATTATAGTTATGAAGATCCCTAAAACAATTATTTAAGCAAGTACAAAGGGTATGATCGAAACGAAATCTCTTTGGCAGACTTTAACTAATGGTACTTTAGAAAGAGACTTAAGAAACAATGTTTTAGTAACATTAAGTAAGCGGGGCTAGCCATAAATCATTCTTGATACCAACTGTATTAAAATATTCATGAGATAAAAAATCTTAGGGAGTTTAGAGAGAAATTAAGAATTCTCTAAAATGTCCTAGCAAAAGAAAACATTAAGGCAGTGAAGAACAAACAGAACTAAGGTGTCTTTAGAAACATCTCTTGTTATAAATATTTTATTCTACTGCAACTTAGAAATTTGGAAACATAATGAAAGAGGAAATAAAAATAATAGATTAGAAGCACTTCACCAACAACCAGGCTTAGGGATCCTGCAATCTAGCCTCCTCCATCAACAAACAAATCAGGGCATCCACAAGTTCCAAGACATCAATTTCTTTTCAACTTCCAAGAGACTATGTATTACTTCAAAGAGTCATAAAATGCCAACAAGATAATGAGTTCAGATGCATTATTTATCTGCAAATGAGGAGGTGAAGCTAAGGTAGGGTTTGAGTGTCATTTATTACAAAGTTAATGAATTCCTAACCTTGAAGACCATGCAAGGCTCAAAGTAGGAATATCTGCAAATATTTCTCTGAATAATAACTTCTATCTTAACTTATAAGGGAATATAGGGGAAATGTTTGACTTTAAGGCCTATTCATAAATTTTACATAAACTATTTGGTAGACATAAATATCTCTGACTAGGCTCAATAACTGCTTAAATTCTTTATTGAAGGAAACAAAGCACTAGGTGGAAAAAATGTCTTTTCAAAAGAGTAACTGCTAGAGGTTGAGTCATTCAGATTTGATTTGGGTTATTTTTCCCTTTGTTTTATCTTTAATCTCTGTTATGAGGCCTTAATCTCTGTCTTTATGCTCTGACTGTTTGTTTTTATCATACTTTTCTTTAATCTGTTTGATCTCTGTTCTGTTCATTTTAATATTTTTGTTTTATCCTTATGGTATTTTGGGCTTTATCCTTTAATATTTGTCTTTCATTTGTCTTCCCACTTTCTGTAATATTCTTCTTTGATTGGCTAATCCTTCTATTTTGGATTTTAATTAAGATTAGCCCTTTAATATTTCTGATTTCTTTTTCTTCACTGTTCCTTTGATTGTTTCTGTCTTCTGTGTGCAGGGGAAGCTTTCTTCTGTGGCCAGAGGGTTTATTTGATCCATCGATGATCATGTTTCATCGATAGCTAATATAGGCACAAGCCTTCTAGCTATCATTGATCTGTTTTGAGCTCCTGGATCGTCATCCAGGTCCTCTTCATGAGCAGTTTCGGCCCTACAGAATATGTTCATATATGTCTGCCATTAAAACCTGCATAAAACATCATTTGTTAGTTCAAAACCTCCGGGGAGGGCAAGGACTGCAATTTCTGAGATTTTGGGCTATCGAAGGGCTTTGAAGAGGAGGAGATGATGCAGGAGGTAAGGTTCTAGAGATGGAATCAGGATAATTTTAAAAGGGAGCAGGAAGAGTTTGAAAAATGGCGTGGAGGACAAGCAGTTTTTGAAAACCGAAAACGGTTTTATCGCATGAGGAATGGGTGATAAACAGTTTTATGTGGGAGTTGCAAGTTATGCCTCAGGATGAGACACGTGGTGGGGGAAAAGCACCTATTTCATGTGGGTCACGAAATTCTAATCCCATCATAATTTTATTTGTGATATGTGATGTTGGACGTTGGATCTCGGAATGGGAGATCGACGACTATTGCACACTCGGGAGGCGATAAACAGTTGGTTGGGTCGACGGAAGTGGAGGATAGGTGGCCAGGTCTAGTTGGATGGAGGGTATAGTGGGAGGCAGGGCCCACTTTTAATTTTTCAAAGTTTTAAGGGCCCTCTTATAAGGTTTGGAGGTTTATGAAATGAAAGTGGTGGAGGCTTTATTTACACGGGGAAAGGGCTTAGGGATAGCGGAGGGTCGGGGTTTTATGAGAATGTAAGGGGGCTGGGGCTAAGAATAAAAAGGGGCTTAAGGCCTATCCTTTATAAAAAGAGAGGTTTTTAAATATAAAATAGAGTTTTATATATAATTTAAAACACCTGATAGGCTAAAACTTGGGTTTTAGACAATGTAAAGTGGAACTTTTCATTTGTTTAATACATGTAAAAGGAAAATATGAATAGGGGGTGCTTCATGAGGGTTTAGGAAAGGGAAAAAATGGGTTTTTTAGAGGAAAAAGGCCATGAATGAGAGTGAGGGTATGGTAGTGAAATGAGGTTAATAGGCCCAGAAAATGAAGTATTTTTGGAACAGCGAGGTGAAACTTAGAGGGCAGAATGGGAGAAATTTAGTGAAATAGTTTGACTTAGGATGATGAAGGCAACGAGATTTCTAAAACTCAATATATTTCACATATTTTTTTTAGAAATCTATGACCATTGTTTAGTCATATTTTGAGATCAGCAAAAATTACTGATGACTAACAGACACATTGACTCCATTATCCCAATGGAATACAGACCTACATCTATCCATTTGAGTAAGTGATTTCACCACCAAACCAAATCCAAAATACAACTCCCAAGTAATCGTACATAGCTAGCCTAAAATTAATTAAAAATCAACAAAGATAAATCATACAGAGAGAGCCCTCTCTGAGCATTAGGAAGGCTAGATCCTAAGGCTTAAAAGTAGGTTTGTGGTTACCTCTAATATTCTTTAAACCAAAATATAAACAACTCTTGAGAATTATTGGAGTGATAACAGCTACTAAATCACAGATGAAAACTACAGTCGAGTGTTTATAAGAAACATTATTTAACTGGTGTGAAGGTGTATTGGCCAATATGAAAGGCCAATTGACTAGTGCAAAGAATGCAAAGTTGAAAAACTTCGGATAAGGTTCCATTCTTATTTCATTTTCTCTAGAGAAAATTCCACGTCTCGCTCCTCAACTAATCCCAGCAGATCGTGGACCTCCTCAGGAACCTCGGATGGTGTGATGGGTAGCACTAATGGCTCGCCATGGTGGCAAGGGTGGTTCAGTAGTTCAGTTTACTCTAATTTATTTCATGTGGCTCAGGAACCAAGTCTTCACCATTGAAGACTTTCCTTACTCAATAATGGATTATAGGGGTGATCCTCAAACATCTTTGCCTCTAAGGGCACAGTGGGATGAGACAGGTTAGTGAATCATTTTGATGTTTTTAATCTAATTTTTATTTTATTTTTATCGTCCAATACTGACATTTTTTTTAAAAGCATATTTCGGCCTGCAAATACCAACAATTCTTCATCGCTTTGACAGGCGAGATGCACAACCCGTAGAACCTCCACAGGACCATGCCGTAGAGATCCTGGTAGACATGGAGCACAACCTTGAGAGGTTGACCATTCATATTCCTGATATAGGAACTAATGATATCCCTCTCAGGCTCCAGAGACACGTGACAGGTGTTCCAAGTCCATTCAAGAGATTTTTGTGCGCGTGCTATAGTTTATTACCATGATCATCATCACGGATATTTTATGGCCAATGTAGATCGAATTTTTTGTTTTTTGTATCAGTATCTATTAGATCATAAGGTGTTTGAACCTATGATCATAGACGATGTAATATTTTTTGAACACAAACTTATCTATCCTAATGATATTACTACTCTTGTTCTCTGAGTATCTTGTTTAACATGGATTCAATGTTGTTTTGTTTTACTTTGTTAATGTTTCTAATGTATATTTAAAACACAATTAGCTAACGCATCAGCCAATGTGTTTAAATTTCTTTAAATATGTTGATATTTGATATAATCAATTTTTTTTTCCAAGAGACGAACGTTCAAAAATAATCTTACCAACACTGTATTTCTAATTGCATAAACTCTATTTAAATGTAATACAATGAGTTTTGAATCCAACCTAATGATCAAAATACCAAATTTAATGGCATCAGATAATAACTCAATGAATGTGCTATATTCTACAATATTTTTCATTATTTGACCAAGGCATATCCCATGAATAGAAACAAACTCATCAGTGGGTGAATAGATAACCCAAGCCTCAGAAGAGATATTCTGTGTAGTACGACATGCGCCATCAGAAAAACCAATGTGTGCTTGAAGGGATATCGACATTTGCAATATCAAGATTAATGAAGATAAGCAGAGATAGTAGTAAAAACAATAACCAATATAGGCACACTATTCTAAAATGTAACTATTGTACAAGAGAGATCTTCACATGAAAGTCAAGCATAATATCTGGGTTTATCTAAAGAGACCCCGTCATAATAAATTAATTCATAGGCTCCTTTTGCAAACACACGCTTGAAAATATAGGGACCATGCCATATCAGTTCGAATTTACCAGTGCCTAGCTTGTCGTTAGCTTGATCGTATACTAAAACTAGGTCACCTTCTGAATTAATGTGAGGGTTAACACTTTGATCATACTGAGCTTTCACACGTTTCTTGTGAGCTTTGGCAGCTAATGCAGCGGTACACTGAGTCTCATATAATTGTGCTAAGTATAGAAAGTGTTTCTCCTCTTCAGAGATAGCTGGTAACAACTCAATGGATAATTTGAGTGATGATATTTCACATTCAATGGGTAACAAATCTTATAAACCATAAATGAATTGAAAAGGAGTGAACCCTATATAATTTTTTGCAGAGGTTTGGTATGCCCATAATTCCGAAAAAAGAATGGTATGTCAATTTGATTTATGAGTCTCAATAATCCGTTTAGTCATGGTGGTTAAAATCTTGTTGATGGCCTCAACTTGACCATTAGCTTGTGGGCAATACAAAGTAGAATTATCATGGCATAGGCCAAGTTGATCACAAAGTTTGGTCATCATAATATTTCGAAAATTACTCCCATGGTCCATAATAAAAGCTTGAGGCACACCGAAACGAGAAATCACATGATTGAATATGAAAGTAGTTGCAGTTTTTTCATCAGTCACGAATGTAGGCATCCCCTTGGTCCATTTGGTAAAGTAATCTACGGCGAGAATAATATACCCAAGCTCCCTGGCTGAGTGAGGGTTACATGTAATGAAATCGATGCCTTATTTCACAAAAGGACTGACAACAATGATTGGGTGAAGAGGATATGGAGGCGCACACATCTTTCGATCAAAAATTTGGCAGTTGTGGCATTTTCAGACTGCAATGATTCAATTTTTAAATAAAGACGACCAAAAATAACCTACGCACAATATCTTTTGGGCTGTGGAAAACCCATACATATGACCACCACATGCTCTTGAGTGGCAATCATTCAAAACCTTTTCAGCCTCTTCGTGAGTTATACAATGTCAAAAAAAATAATCTGCACCATGACGATAAAGAGTGTCTCCAACGATATTGTATTGATGGGATTTATATTGGATTCTCCATCGATTTGGACGTGAAAGCTCTAGGAAAAAGGTTTGAGTTTGACTATACATAATGATATCTCCATACCATGGGTCTAAAGTACTGATGAGAAACATAGATTAATCTGTGATTGGATTCTCTACCACGATTTCCATCTCAGTATTAGGAAAGTCCACATAAGCTCAACAAACACTAGTGATTTCTTTGACTTGGATTTCTCGAATTCAAAATCAAACTCTTGTAGGATAACAATCCATTTGGAGTATTTTCCCCCGAGGAATTGTTTTTTAAATATATACATCATCAGGTTATAATTAGATATCACTGTTGTTTTACGTAACAGTATGGAGTGACGGAATCATTGGACAACTTAAACTATTGCCAAGGCCAATTTCTCCACATGCGAATATTTGATTTCCGTTGGGTTGAGATTCTGAATTAGGTAATAGATCACATGTTCTTTTTGAGATTCATCCTCCCAAACCAATACCATTCCAATTGTGGAATGAGAGGAAGTTAAGTATAAAATGTAATCCTGGTGATAATTGGGTGGATGCAATAACGGTGCCTGGGTCAACACATTTTTTAGTGCATCAAAATATTTATCAGCAATCTCATCCCAAACAAAAGGAACACATTGTTTCAATAACGGGGAAATTTTTTTTGTTAACTCAGCATAGTTCGAGATAAACCTATGTAAAAAAATTTCTTTTCCTTGCAAACTTTGGAGTTGGCGAAGAGTGGAAGGAGGAGGTAAATTGATGATAGCCTCAACCTTCGAAGGGTCGACATGAATGCCATCCTTCGAAATGATGAATCCAAGTAATCGTCCTGATTGTACACAAAAAACAAATTTGTGCGGATTCAAATGAATTTTTTAATGACTACATCTCATGAAGATAGATCATAAGTGTGTATGATGATCTTCTCTGCGTAAATAATGATCAGGTAAGTCGTTGAGATAAGGCTGTACAATATGTTTGATATCATGAAAAGCATAAGACATAACTCTTTGAAAAGTTGCACCAGCATTTTTTAGTTCAAAAGGTAATTTGCAATAAGAAAATGTGCCCCAAGGACATATAAATGTTTTTTTTGGTTGATCGGCAGGGAGTATGTTGATTTGATTTTAGCCAGAAAAACCATCCATAAATGAGAATATTTCATTTCCGGCACAATCATCAATAATTTGGTCGATATAGGGTGTAGGTTAGTTGTCTTTTGGACATGCCCTATTAATGTCTCGATAATCGACAAATAATCTTATAGTCCCTTGTTTCTTTGTGATGGGAACTATGTTAGATACCCAATATATCAATGGAATTGGATAAATAAATCCTACTTGTAATAGTTTCTCAACTTCTGCTTTGATTGCTACAACTTTCCGCGGATGTATTGGATGTAATATTTGTCTAATCGGTTTAGCATTCGGGTATGTCTTAACTTCATGGATTACAATCTTAGGATCGATTCCTGGCATCTCTTCGTAAGACCAAGAAAAATTGTCTCAGAATTCTTGAAATAAGGTTTTGTAAGTGTTAATCTCTTCTGTCGAACAAGAAGCACCAATATGAATTTTTCAATAATTCCAAGTTTAATTGATATGTCGATGGGAACTGTTGTAGAAATTTTTCCCAAATTTGTCTCAGAATCCGAATGTGTAATCGAGGTTGGATTCTGTGTTTCCTTGACATAATAAATCGTAAAAATAGACAAAAAAATCATTTTCAAACTTATCAAGATCAGGTAAAAATGAAGATATATGATGTAGATCATCCCAGGGTAATTCATCCAATGAAAAAATTTCCCGAATTATTTCACCAGTCTTAAATACATGTTGAATGGGATCTGAAAATGATGTCAAGGCTGAGATCAATAGAGAAGATGATTCTTCACTGATCACATTCATCTGATCAGGATTAGTTGAAGGTGTGTCAAAATATGATTGTATTGCCACATACACCTTTTCAAAAGGACTCAAATGCATCTCGCCATTGAAAGAGTCCAATTCTGATTCTAAAGGAACTACCCATGTGTCATAAAATGGTATAGTGCTTGATGATATCATATTGATGTTGGAAATCGCTCGCGGTACGTTGGGTGGAGGTATAACAAAAGTTACCATGAGAGTGGAATCCTTCATTAATTATACACCAACATCTTCGTATGGGATAACTGTTTTTCTGACATTGTTGGCTTAAGGGGTCCAGACCTAGGTTCGGATTTAAGGTTTGCCAAAAAAACCTATACTACTGGACCTTTCAGGAATGACCAACTTTCGTAGGCCAAGGTCTCACCCAAAGTAGTATGGGTGGGTGCTGGAACCAAGTTTCCACACCCTAGGAGAAAGTGGGTGATTAAGGCAGTCCTGTTGTTATCTATCAGGTTCAGACAGAAGAAATCTTATTATTGAGCCCTTAATAGTATAGAGAGCATGTAAACATAAACAAAACTACTATTATTAAATAGATCTTAGCAACACCTTCGCATCCACGTGCACATCAGTAATTATCATCACAGAATAACACAATCACAGCTAATTCATATAACACAGACACAATAACAGCTAATTCAGATAACGCCGAGGTACTTTAATATTAAATACAACTAGTTCAGGTAACAAAGAGATACTTCAACAAATTCAACATTCATTAACATCCAATACCAAGTTACAAACCCAAGACACAGCCCGCGCATACAGCCAGCGGGTTCCGCACATAGCAGGACTGAGGATCTCTGTGCACACATCCAGCAGGAGTCCTTACCCAATACTACCCAAAAAAAATATCAATAGTTTGTACTTAGCATCAATCTTACTTACTTAGCCTTAGACTCAAAATATCTATCTATTTATATTATCATAGTCTACGCTATCCTGTGGTTTTCAAACCGTGGTTTGCAGACTCTATTTCTACCCTTTGACCCGTTACAATAAATTGGGGGATTTAACCTGCCCCAAAGCCCCTGCGTTAAACTAATTACTACAAAAAATATATCAAAAAATGTAGCTAGGGGACCTCGTTCCAACAAGCCCCCAACACAATCTTGTGACTCGTCCCAAGTCATAGCGGCTGTGGGGTTTTCATATTTTCTTGGAGCTGCTTGATTGCATTGACTAGAGGGTGCAACACTCCTTCACTCTGCGCAGCAGCATTCTGCATAATCTCCACCAAATTTTGTGAACATGGGCCTTCTGTGGAAGCAGTGACACTCTCTAGGGTCTCATTTAGCTACTTGACGATGACATCCAAGTCCTAAGATATCTTGAGGGCTTCATTGGCCCATGAGTTGAGGTGGCCACTCAGAACCATCTTCTTGTGGAAAAGCCCTTCCAAGTCATCTTTGAGTGCATGGATGGCTAGCAGACGTGCCAGGCATTGGACTGGGATCAGAGTGGGCATTTTAGCCTCCATTTGCTCAAATTATTCTTCCTTCTAGCACAGTTCTTGGGTAAACTCGCGCAGAAGAGGGTCGCATTGCAACGCAGAACATAGCTACATAGTTGTCTCAAGAAATTTGGCGCCTTGAGCAATTTGTGTTGTAATGGTGTTCGTGGCTTCTGTGACCAATGCAGCTCTCTGCGCGCGTACCTTAGGAGGGGTTTCCAACTGTAACTTAGCTTGCAACACAGCAATCTGCTGCTCCATCTTAGCCTTAACATGTTGGATCTCAGTTTGAGAAGCTTTTAGGGCTGCGATGAGTCCCTCAATATTGGCCTAGGGGGTGGCAGAGGACGGAATGTCTTCGGTCACATCTTCACAGAGTCTGCTGATCAGACGTTCCAATTCAATTTACTGTGTGGCAGTAAGGATACACGCGACTTGTGCCTGGGTCACCTCGGTAGTCTTTTCTATGATCGTCTACTCAGCCGTACTTAGCTGTTGTTGCACCTGTTGGTCTCTGTGCTAGATTTCCTCAAAGAGGGATGTGTGGAGAGCTTGCAGCGGCTTGCCCTGAAGCCAGGCCAAGTCCAGATATACTTCCACGTAGGCTTGGACTTGAGCACATAAGCTAGGCAGACTTAAAGTGATTGTTGCACCTCGCAGAGGCGGCTCTCGATCATGGAGATCAACTCAGTGTTGGTCACTTGAGGCAGCCTTGCTTGAACCACGCTCGTTTGTAGGGTATCGGCCTTGAGCTGAAGAGCTTGGGGCTCAGACTGTAATGCGGTGACTATGGCCTTCTAATGCTCTTACAAGGCAATCCACTTGTCCTTCGAAGCGAGGGTGACTGCATATGAAATTTGCTCCAAATATTCCTTGGTTAAAGTAACCTCAATGTCCCTACCAGGCCTCGTCGCCCATCGTTTTGTTCGCCAACCCTTGAGAGGTTCAACTGTCCATTTCGTGCCATGCGGGGAACCAACACCCTGTGCATCTAGGCCCTCAGTCTCCATGTCTAACTGCGACTCCTGCTTAAGGATTCCTTACCCAATACTACCCAAAACATATCTCAATAGCTCATACTTAGCATTAATCTTACTTACTTAGCCTTATATTAGAACTATCTATCTATTTATATTATCATAGCCTGTGCTATCTCATGGTTCGAAAACCGTGGTTTGTGGATTCTAGGTCTACCCTTTGGCCCATTACAATACATTGGGGGATCTGACCCACCCCAAAGCCCTTGCAATAGACTAATTAATACAAAAAATATATCAAAAAATGCAGCTAGGGGACCCCGTTCCAATAGACATGCTGGATGATGTCTGTAGAAGTAGGGTTTGATGAAAAGTATGAAAAATGATCTTTTTTCACAATATTTCCTTTATGAGGAAACATGATTACCTAAAATATTGATGAAACTGCAACAGTCATGGCATAAGACCAACTATGACCCAAAAGAAGGTTGTAATCAAGAGGGGCATCAACAACTTCCACCTCTAGATTAACGGTTTTTCCTTCTACTTCTATAGGTAGATCCTGGAGTATTACGTATGGATGAAATCCTCTTCCATCAAAGGATTTAAGGATAGTTGGCGATTAGTTGAGTGCTAGAGAACCAAGGGTTTTCCAACAATTTAACGACATTATACACGTAAATGCCCCCTCATCAATTACAATTCAAAAAACTCGTCTTGATTTGATTAATACTGGAATCTGAAAAGCCATTTGATGAGGGAGTCTTCGTGTAAAATTTTTGAGGTCAAAGACCATGAGGTTCAAATGCTGAGGATCAATAGCTTTGATAACTGATAATATGTAATGTTCCCAATTTTTAGCCTCAAGCTAAAAGGAACATTATAGTTAGCAGTAGATGAATAAAATGGGTAGGGAGGCCTATTAACCTCTTTAGAAGGAAAAATAACATCCCTCATGTGAAAAGGGGAAGAATAAGCAACTGGATTGAGCACCTACACATGTGAACAATATTGGATCATGTTGATCCAGTCATATTTGACCAAGTCCACATGCATTGTCTAGATACATTGTATCTCCATGATGGACTGCAAAGTTCTAATGGAGGACAACTTGCATGGGATAGGTGGCAAATATGGATGGGACCCATTGTGGAGAGGAGCACTTGCTATATATGGAGAGGAGGACAACCATTGTATTGATGCTTGGATTATTATTTGCTTTGGTCTGTTGAGACTATGCTTCCTCTTGCTGTTTAGAACAAGGGTGTTCCCAGTCGGGAATCCCTACCTCATCCTCAGGGAAGGAGAGGTTATTTGGGCTACATTTCCTCATTCTGGAATTTTGGCCAAGCTACCTCCTTTAGCTACAGTGCAATTTCTATTTAGAGTTGGGTTGTGTTGTAGGGTGCAGCAAAGGAGGATCTCTTAGAGTCATTTCCGGGCTTGTTTTTCAGTGGAGAGCTTGCCTATCCATTAGAGGATCAGTAAGAAGGACTCACAGGTATATTTACATATCTTTGGCATCAGGCCAACCATCCACCATCCTTCACAGCGCAGTTTCAATCCAGATCTGCGTTATTTTTAGAGGCAGTTGTTGGGAGGGTTCATTGAGCTCATAACGAGGGTCTATTTCTGAGTAGAGGGATCAACCTTATAATTAGAAATACCATTGGAGGAGGAAATCAGTATTTCAGATCTGTCATAGCCTCATTTTATATCAGATCTAGTTTTCAGTGGCACATTAACCCCAGGGTTATTTGTCACATTGTATGTTTTTCAGTATTTCTAGCAATCCTTTCCAGGTTGGCTAGAAATCTTGTATTGGAGCCCAGATCTTCATTATTGGAAATTTATTTTGTTTCCTTCAGAAATATTTCATGTATGTACATTTGCAGCAAAAACTACACTAATATAGACTGCACATTCACTACTCTCTGACATTCTATATAGTTGCAGCATCTCATGTATCTATTGCTTTGATCATTAGAGACTTGTTCTTATGGCTTCAGTGGCATGTCCCTCATGATATTTTGTACATTGTTTTTGATCCATTAATAGAATGATGGCTGAATATTGTTATCTCTCATGACATGATCATATTTGCTGTGTTTACAATATTGTGTTCATGTATTGTTGTAGCTCCACTTTTGGAATATCTTAATATATTCCCAATAGTGTATATTTTTCCTATTTTGGAATATTGCAGTGGTATCAAAGCATCGATATTGGCTCAGCCTGTGCATCCAAGAAATTATGCCATTAGGATGAGAAGCTTCTCATAAAGAGAAGTTGTGCAGGAGGAACAAAAGCATGACTCCATTATTTGGAGGAATGAAGGAAGAGAGGATCTCCCTGCTTCTTTTCAAAACTATTAAGAATATCCAAGAAGATCTCAAGGAGATGAAAGGGGAGGAGTGTAGAAGATTTCTGAGAGGGTTTTAAGAAAGCCCTAACTATTCACATGATGGGTGTGAGCATTTAGCCACACATGCATGTCCACAACGTAGTCTATTTCCCACATTGACTACAAGAAGGATGGAGGAAGAAGGTGCACCAAGGGAGGAGACCTTGAGTGACTATCTTCAGGAGTATGAATCTCAATCATGGAGATTCAAAGAGAACTTAGACTTCCAAGGGTTTTTCAAAATCAAGGAGGCAAGATCCAGCAGCGAAAAAAGAAGCAAGAGAGGTAGAATCTTCCTATCTCACTTTGATGGATCAGCAGAGTGCACAACAAAAGCTTGGGTAGAAGAGCTATATTCCTATTTTCAGCTACACCAAGTTTCAGAGAAGGAGGCCATCAAAGTAGCAGCGCTACACCTCAAAGGTATGGCCCATGATTGGTGGTTTAATTATTATACTTCATTTTTTCATGCAAATGTAAGAACTTATGTTTAGTTCACTAAAGAATTTGTGAGGAGAATTGATAAAGAACATTGTGAACCATCATTTGTTGAAAACAAAAACTCAAACACTTTGCATGAGTTGGAGAGACCTATTGAACCAACTCCACTCCATATTTTTAAAGGGGATAAAAACATGCATGATAGTTTTCCAAGGGAAATATCCCCATTTCTTGAAGAGCCCTCTTCTATCTGTGAAGACATGGAGTCTTCTCCTTCAAGGGATGACCAAGATCAAGGGTCTCTCATTGAGGATGAGGCATTCTCATACATGGAAGAAGAGGAGAAGGATCAACATCAAGGGATGATGAGCATTCACCCTTATCTATTTCAGGAGGTTTCTGCACATAAGGAGAGGACTGCACTGCGCAGTGAAGAGAGGGACAACTCAGTCCACTCATATATATAGTCCACTTCAGATTTTGATGTCTCACTACATGGAGGCATTCCACCTAGGAGGCCACCAGATCTAGAGTTGATGAGAGACATCTTGTCTTTGGGTTCACCACTCTTGTATTTTGGAGAGGTGAAGATTTTGAGGAAGACTTTGGCATGGGGGATGTCAAAGTAGCAGGCAACAGCATGAGGATAGCTTCACATGCTAGATCATCAGCACTGTCTCTTGGGAGGATTGATTCATATTGGAGATCTCAACTCTTGGTAGAGTACTCCAAGGATCTAGGTGCATGTATGATTCTTGATGACCTGTATAGAGATGATGAGTATATGGTGGATGATATGGTCATCTCTTCTTATGGCAGAGTCTTCTTGACTGGAGCTTCTAAGCTCAAGGAGAAGCTGCTTCATACAACACATGAGGACTTCCTTTCCATGCATTATGATGCATATCTTTCTTTGGCAGAGGATTTCACTTGGGAGGGCATCCAACATAAAATATTTCAGCATATGGAGAGATGCATAGCCTAGATGGTGATAGATAGGAGGTCACAACCACTTCCCTACTCATTGGAGGTGAGGGAAAGATTCCAGTTGAGCCATTTTAGCTCAAGATCTCAAGTACATTATGGAGGAGGTATAATTTCACATTTTGTATTATACTTATTTTCCTTGTTTGAGCAGCATGATGTATCAAGAATAGTTATCCCTTCTTGAATATTGTATGATGATGTACTTGTAGCTACTTGTAGCATTGATTTTGGCTACCTTATTGATGGTTTGTGGGGGAAGCCACATGATTCTTGGTGTGCACCATTGACACCACATTGTATCTTCATGTTTCCATCTTATGAGATGACTGTGGCAGCAAGAAAGTGACTGGTGAAGCACTTGTTATTTTTTTTTTGAGGCAGGCATGGAATGCACTGCACTAGCTCCTTGTGTGGAACTTTGATTCACTCTTTGGTTGTCATTTGGCAGCTTGTTTTCATAGTATTTTGCTTCCATATATTGCTGATATGTTTGTACTCATGGGAAGATTTGTTTGGAGAGTGGAATTTGAGATGGAGATGCCCATTTGGAGTATGATTCTTCCTATTTTACGTGTTGTATGTTTCAAGAGAAATAATGGGCACATCATGATTTCCACCACAGACCTCTTTCCTTCATGTAGGAGGAGCCATTGGGAGAACTTGCATTATTGGAGGAGGCACTTCATGGTTCACTTATCTTGTGGGGTAGATTGGGCCATTTTTGAAGGCCATGACATTGCAGCCCAATATCAGCAACCCCCCCATACTTACCATAAATGGAGAGAGAAACTACTTGGATGGGTAAATATAGTCTCTCCATTTAGCCCCAACACATTGTATAAAACCGGGGTTGTAATTTTCTTTGATGAGCTACCTAGGATGGCTCATTTCATTTGGATGATAGCATGGGTGAATGGATCACTCATTGGGAATGAGATTTCCCATGTTTATCATCACTCCTACCTTGAGGAGGCCATGAGACAACAAGAAGGTTTCCACTTACACCTTCCACCCTTTCATGATGTGAGCCATTTGGTCATGCATCTTTGGAAGGAGACCATGGAGGGCAGATTTGTTGTAGATTATCTTGAGCAGTAGTGAGGAATATTTATGAGGAGGCCATAAGAGAAGAAGGGGAGGAATTTTTCTCTCTCTATATAGTTTCTTGAGGACAAGCAACATTTTGGAGGGGAGGACTGTAATGTTCCCAATTTTTAGCCTCAAGCTAAAAGGAACATTATAGTTAGCAGTAGATGAATAAAATGGGTAGGGAGGCCCATTAACCTCTTTAGAAGGAAAAATAACATCCCTCATGTGAAAAGGGAAATAATAAGAAGCTATATTGAGCACCTACAGGTGTGATCAGGATTGGATCATGTTGATCCAGTCATATTTGACCAAGTCCACATGCACTATCTAGATACATTGTATCTCCATGATGGACTATGCAGTTCTAATGGAGGAAAAATTGCATGTGCTAGGTGGCACATATGGATTGGAACCATTGTGGAGAGGAGAACTTGCTATATATGGAGAGGAGGACAACCATTGTATTGATGCTTGGATTATTATTTGCTTTGGTGTGTTGAGACTTTGCTTCCTCTTGTTGTTTAGCAGGGTTGCAGTGTTGTTTAGCACAAGGGTGTTCCCGGTCGGGAATCCCTACCTCTTCCTCAGGGAAGGAGAGGTTATTTGGGCTAAATTTCCTCATTCCAACATTTTTTCCAAGCTACCTCCTTTAGCTACAATGCAGTTTTTGTTTAGAGCTGGGTTGTGTTGCAGGGCGCAGCAAAGGAGGATCTCTTAGAGTCATTTCTGGGCTTGTTTTTCAGTGGAGAGCTTGCCTATCCATTGGAGGATCAGTAAGAAGGAATCCCGGGCATATTTCCATATCTTTGGCATTAGGCCAACCATCCACCATCCCTCACAACACAGTTTTAGTCCAAATCTGCATTATTTTCAGAGGTAGTTGCTGGGAGGGTTCATTGAGCTCATCAGGAGGGTCTATTTCTGAGTAGAGGGATCAACCTTCTAATTAGAAATACCATTGGAGGAGGAAATAAGTATTTCATATCTGTCATAGCCTCATTTTATATCAGATCCAGTTTGCAGTGGCTCATTAACCCCAGGGTTATTTCTCACATTGTATGTTTTCTAGTATTTCTAGAAATCCTTTCTGGGTTGGCTAGAAATCTTGTATTGGAGCCCATATCTTCATTATTGGGAATTTATTTTGTTTCCCTCCACCATATTTCATGTATGTACATTTTCAGTAGTAGCTACACTAATATATACTTCACAGTCACTGCTCTCCAGCATTCTATATAGTTGCAACATCTCCTGTATCTATTGCTTTGATCATTAGAGACTTGTTCTTATGGCTTGAGTGGCATGTCCCTAATGATATTTTGTACATTGTTGCTGATCCATTAATAGAATGATGGCTGAATATTGTTCTCTCTCATGAAATGATCATATTTGCTATGTTTACAATATTGTGTTCATGTATTGCTGTAGCTCCACTTTTGGAATATCTTAAGATATTCCCAATAGAGTAGATTTTTCCTATTTTGGAATATTACATAATAGTAATTTCCTTTGTGCTGGACGTGATTGTAGCACTTCTAAGGATGAAATTTCTGAAGGGGATATCACCAAATCCTCAACGATGTTGTAATTCTAAGCAGCTCTCGCATGTGGATTGAAAGTTGACTTTCGAGGTACACCTTTAGCAGGTGGTTTAATCACTAAATCAGGATTAGGTTTCTCGATTTTAAGCGGTTCAGAAACTGAAGAAGGTATGGCTGGTGTTTGACTAGAATTTTCTTTCTCTTCACCAGTTACAAGATTTTTAGTTCCATAGAATTGAGATCATGTCACAACCATGACCTGAGACATCATTATAATATCTGCCGATGAATTTGAAGAAGATCCTATAATTTTACTATCTTGAGTGGGAAAATGATCCTTCAAGACAACGGGTGTGGGTGAACCTTTGAAAAACTTGGATACCTTGGACCAATGTGGATATTCTTTAGTATAGTGATCCTCGTCACAGATAAGACAAGGATAACGAGGTTTTCGCTTTTCATCGGCTGGTTCATTTTTTCTGCCTTCTCTTTGGGAGATTTATTTTGTTTGTATTTATTCTTTCCTTTCTTCTTATTATCGGTTTAGCTTTAGTCGTGGATGAATCTACAAAATGAATGTCAGCAGAAGTTTCAAGGGAGGAATCTCCTTTAGGTGAATATGGTAATTTATTATGGGAGAAGCAGGTTTAGATGAATTCTTCTTATTGTTGTTAGCACTAACTATACCAATTACACCATATGTAGAATGAGAACCAAAAGGATTTGCAGTTATTTGACCTGGACGTGGCAAGTCAGGAATTTTTTCGTATAAAGTACCCGACAATGTGTATACAAGGTCTAAGTACTGTGCTTGAGCTATGACTTGTGCTTCTGTAATAATGGCTCCCTTAGCTACATCTTCAGTGATCTTTGGAAGTAATGATTTGATGAACATTCTGCCAAGATTTGATTCGGAATGAAAAATTTCACTAAATGTCGTCTACGTCTCCATTCATGTATGTGATCTGAAATGTATGTAGACGTACTCTGTTTTAATGAAGTTAAGATTTATGCTGTTGTCGTAATGGACTGGAAATTGAAAGTGAGTTAAGAAAGCTGTTGCTAACGCGTTAAAATTATTGAAAGAGCCACATGGTAGTTCAATATGCCACTTTGCAGCTAAGACTATCAATGTTCTTTAAAATAGTCTCAATCGAATGGAATCATCGATTAAATATTTGGATGTGCACCAAAGGTGGTAAGTCATCACATGATTTGAGGGGTCTTCTCCTGATTTACCTTCAAAATTAGGTATGTCGCTGGGCAAATTATTCGACACTGGCGGCAAAAACGAAAGATAATAATCATATCGTTGGTAGGGCACAACAATTCTGGAAAGTCTAGAGTTTCAATGAATGGTAACGGACGGTTAGGGTCTTGTTGAGAAAACTAATAACCTTGAGGAACAATACCAGTACTTGGAGGAGGATATCTAGGATATCCTAGAATAGCCTGTACAGTTGACTCTTTTAAGAAGAGCTTCCCAGAGCACAAATGCAATAATTTGATTTTCCTAATTCAAGATTCTGCTTTTTTGTTTAAGCTGTTTTGGAACATTTATTACAACCTATTCCAAAACACTAGCCTAAGCTATGTTGGTGGAATGAGCCCTAGAAAATGTAAAATATCTAAATTGATTTTATTAAGGCACTGTATTAATTTGGTTGTTGCTTAAGACAAAGGGTATGGAGTTGAAACATTAATTATGTTTGTGACCCGACTCAAAAGTGCTCTAAATTCATCTAAATGAGAAGTTAAACTCTTTCTTTTCGATGAATCTTATTTAAGGGAAAGTTGAGAGATTTATCAATTTTCAAAACAAAAATTCTTTCATTCGTAAAAAAAATCCTTTTTGAAAAGAAGACGATTTCATAAAGAACTCAATTTGCAAGAATGATCAGTTACACTTTTAAAATAAAATTCCTTGAACAATCAAATCAAAAACTACAATTCAATAAACAATCCATTTCCAAAGGAAAACAATCTCTAAAAACTCTAAAAGAATAAATTTCAAAATCAAAGAAAATTCTAATTCTGAAATCTATCTAGAATGTTTGAGGATGATTTCTCTTAATTGTGATCAAACGAAGAAAATTTCTACTTAACTCAGCAGAAATGAAAACATCCAAAAGTGCTTTGGTGTTATATCAGGCTTCAGTAGGCTAGAAGCTTTTCCAGGTTTGGAAATGAAAAGGGAACAAGTTTTCATAAAAGTAAGGTTTGTAATGATCCTAATGGCTCAAAAAATACAAAATCATCAATATCAGTAAGCTAAAGCAATTGAAGGTATATTTCGTATAGAGAAACAATAAACTAGTGCAAACTCTCACTTATAAATTGTAAATAAGATGATAAATCACACAAACGCAAAGTTTTCTGAAAAAAATTCTCACACAAGATTTGACAACTAAGATAGATCAGGGAAAACATAAAGAATCAGGTTATCTGGCTCTAAAAAAGAGAAATTTAAATTTTTCAAAAAATTTCTGGGTGTGCGCAGTTTATAGTGGAAAACAGAGCGCATGTGCACTGAATTGAACTAAAAGTTGCGTAGGTTGCTGCACTGTTTTTTGCTGAAAACTGTGTAGGTAAGGAAAAAATTGGAAAAAATAAATAATAAGATTTATTTTTAGGGATTCTTAAAATTTATCTACCCAACCAGACTCAGAGAAGTCAAAATCAGAAACTTTAAAATTCAAACTGAAAATTAATAAAGAAAACTAAGTTCTAGATTCCCCAGTATGGTCACCATTTTGTTACATGGATTATTCCCTCTTGCAGACAAGAGAGATCTCCCTAGTGCTCCAGCGAGTAACAAGAAAAAAATATCCATTTGGAAACCTTTTCCTCTAGATTAAATGCATTTCAAAATTATTATAATAAAGTAGATAGGACATGCCCCTACCTTGAAATCCAAATGTTTGATGTAGCCTTTTGTCCCATCGCTCCAAATTGGTTTCTCCAAGGAGTAGAACCTGAAATCAAAGACAAGATAAATAATCAAAGCATCTACAACATAATCGGAAAATTTTAATCCAACTTAGTGATCAAGGAGTCTAAGTATTGAAATTATTCCAATAAGCATAGAAACAAATCAATGAGAAAAAGAGATCCATATGTATTATCTTGAATAAAAAGAGTAATCTTACAACCTCATGCCTTGATGTCATAGATATTTCTCATAGGGTCCTGAACAATCGTTTCTCCTTCAGTCTGATAAGCCTTCCTCTCTGAATACCAACATGGAGTTATAGACACAAGGGTGCGATCATTCTCATGCCAACAACAACTCACTAGTGTAGAAAGTATGCACTCTTATGAACTCTCTTTAGCTTAGAAACTGTATAAATTAGTCTATATCATTCACAATCTATGTGTGTCTACCTTTCAACCTGAAACTTGAGCTCATTTATAGGGAAATGGAGGTAGTTTCAGTTCCATGAAGAGGGGGATGGATTCCTCTCATGAAGGTATTTGAGTTCCATGGACCAAGGGATAAAATCCATGAGTGGAGGGATAAAGTTGGAACTGATCGCGACTCTAGAAGCTTCAAATTGGGAGAATATTCGACCAGCTAGGCTTCTAGAATTTAATTTTTCTTTTTATTTGCGTTTCACGGGGGTGCGCAGGTAATAGTGGAAAAAAGTGCGGGAGTTGCCGTAGTTTATGGACAGAATAACAGTGCATGCATAGGGAAAGGCTAGAAAAATCGTGTATGTAGAATTTTAAGGGTTTTACATAGATTTTCTCCAATTCCAAGACTTGATTTAGGAACATTGGTGTTTTTGACCTCTAAGGTAACATGATATGGATGGTGATATACCCATATGAACAGTCAAATTTCATGGTGAAAAAATGACGTGTAACAGATTGCCCCCTAAAGTGCGAAGTCTGATGTTATTCTGAAGAGTGAAGTTCTTTATCATTATGAGGATTGGATTGGAGACACCGGTCGAAAACCTATAAAAACATTCAATGCATATATATATATATATATATATATATATATATATATATATATATATATATATATATATATATATATATATATATATATATATATATATATATATATATATATATATATATATAATATATATATCATCACTGAGGTAGGCATTCCCATACTCAGATCAAAACTAACTAAATGTTATGGTACATATATGGTTTCAACATCCATCTGTCATGAGTAGTCTACTGTATCATGAATAATAAAACTCCTCGCAACCTGGATGGTGGAAACTAGATCTAGGGTATTGATTTATGCTTCCCGAACTAGTATGAATCTATCCATGTGATTGATTATGTCGAAGTCAAACATGGTAGAAACGACTTGATTACCGGTAAATAATGTAAACCATTAAAAAGTTTGAGAGAAACCATCAATAGTGACAATGGCGCTCAAAACACTCCAGTACAATCTATGAAGTGTGAAGGAATTATTTGTAGTCGAACACTCATAGAATTGTTCGATCGAAGGTCAATGATGCAACCTATCATCGAAGGCGAGAAAATTTCCATTAGGGCATGCAGATCCCAAGGTACTGATAGGATTCTATATCAATTTTCTAAATGATGAGATGATGTCGATAGAAAGTGATCCATCGTAGGAAAGCCTACGACGCGAAATAATTAGATCAAGTTTTGAATAAATATTTTGCAAGGAATGTCTCAGGGATGGTCAATGGAAATGGAGACAAATGTTTGTAATGAATGGTTTATTTGAACTCTCCCTTGAACACATAATGACACTGCAAATGGCTTGGCAGGCTTTGACCTAAATCTAGTACCCAGAAATTGGCTGAAGATTTTCAATGTGGTTTGATTAACTATTAGACAAAGGATTTCCCAACCTAGGTAAGAGTGTGACAAAGTGTCGTATTCAAGAGTGGCTTGCTGCTTTCTAAACAAGGGTGAAAACTGGATTCTTTTTCTCTCTTTTCCCCCCACCATTACTGGCAAGTACCTCTTTAGTTTTTTCAAGCTTGAGGAGGATAACATTTTCTTGTTTGTGTAAGATCATCATTCGGATGAGTCTATATTAGTATTAAAATCGAACCCTAAGGAGTGGTTCGGTCCTGTTGTAATGGACAGGTCCTTTAATGTTAAATTTTAATGAGTCCAGTATAGGAGAAACTCGACGTTTTTCAGTTTTAGGGAGTCAGAAGAAGAACATAAGTAAACTCCATGGTTGTTCTTTTTCATAAATTTAGTCTCTCAGACCCGAAAAAGGATAAAATAATAAAAGAGAGAACTCTATTGACTGTGATTAGTCAGCGTATACCTTTTTCGTAATTAGTCTAGTTTAATCCGGAAAAAGGGTAAACTTATACTGAAAGGATGACTGTTCATTTACTTTAACGAGTTCGAATAGTCAGGTAGTCGGCGATCTTTTCATATTTCGAGAGTCTAAAAAGGGCTTAAAACAGGACTCCAGGGTTTCGATTTTTCATATTTTTATAGAGCTCGAAAAAGTGATAAAAGTATACTCAATGTCAAAATAATTCTTTTCACCAAAGATCATGTATCCTGAAAAAAAAATCAAAATATTACAAACATCTGCTTCCAAAAAGTAAAAATATTTAAAAATGACCTTTTAAAAGTGAAAAATTAATAAAATAATAATATTTTATTCATTAAAAACTATAAAAAGGGATTGAAATAAGTCATTTTCACCTTTTGTTTTCAGAAAAGTGCATAGAGACCTTTTGGCCAAAAACTTCCGGAGCAAATATTAGGAGAACCGACCGTTCATTTCTCAAATTGTCAGAACCAGGTAATCCACATCATCCTTAGCAACGTTTTCATCCATTTCATTTTTTATTTTGAGCTTTTATTTCATTTTTTGGGAGAAATTCATGTTTCAAAATATGCCCTCGGGGATGCACAGGCGATCCATGTGATAACCATGGGTTCTATGTGGAGTGCATGCGGATGACCGCACTGTCTGCACACAGAACGTACGCAGGCACCATGAACATTTTAAAAAACTAAAATTTCTTTTTAAAAATGGCTCAATTTTTCTTCCAAATGGTTTTAACTGTTTAATTTGTTGATTTGTAGGCTATTTAACCATGTTGGAATGGCGAGAACGAAAACACCAAATCATAGATAATGAAGCCATGGATGACAATGCAACCATATGTGCATTGAAAAACTATGGTTTGTACAAATTCTGGGCTATTCAAGGAATGAGGGCACGAGTGGAGTTCCAATTGAAAATAAAGCTCCAACTTCCTAGAATCTAGAAAAGCATTCTTCTCCAGCTCCCACTGGATGGACGCTCCAACACCCAAGATTCTTCTGTAGTCACTGAACGGATTCCCCAACATCCAATGAGCTACAACTCACCCTAGCACCACCCTACCACCCTATAGAAGAATAAAAGAAGAATGGACTCCCGTACCAGGGAAAATGGTCCACTTTAAAATGATATAGAATGATAAAGAAGAAGAAGATATACTAGACCATAACCCCAACTTTGACACAACCACCTAATGATGATCCTAGACCTCCTAACACTGCCTCTTCAACCCTTGGTAGATAGACACTAGTACAATTTGTACAATAATGTATTTACAATGACTAAGTACAATGATACCTTTACAATGATTGTATGCAGTGCTGCCCACTTGAAGACTTCATATGATGAACTTCTTGTTGCTTTTATGCACCTTGGTTATTTCTCTTATCATGCTACCCTCTGTTGCACCTTGTTTTGCTTTTCTGCTGTAGAAATTTTGGTCCTTTGCAATCCTTGACAACACATGATCTAGCTTTTTCTTGCCTTCTAGGAGCTCGATATTGAATCTGGTGTATCTTTGTTATTTCAGATCCTCAATATCTGATTTTTGGTCCTGTAGTAGTTCTCTAAGTCATCTTTATAATTCCATAGGTCTAACCCAATTTGGATTCTTCAAGAGAGAGTTATACCCGATTTCTCACACTGCCCTAATTATGGAATGTTTCAGCAAAGCGCAGTTGTACGGCGTGCCACGTGTCATTGTTTCTTCATTTGCCTCTGAAATTAATAGAGAGAAAACTAAATACTATGCACTATCTGCCACTCTTTGCGGAATTCTAATCCGATAATCAGAGAGAGAGTTATGATGATTTTCCGAAGGTCACTTCTTTGAGATGAATTTCAGGAGCCTGCAAAAAACCTTAATTCGACAGATCATATCTCCAAAAATATTGCGCACCTTGATTTGAAACGTTTACTGCAGCTTCCTCGGGATTTTTTCTTTGCCTCATAAAAATTTCAGCTTCTGAACCTTCGTATAAAAAAATTTAGAGCGAACATTCCACGATGACCCTGTTTCAAATGGCCGAATCCCTTGCCTAAGGAGGAAATGAAGATCACAATTTATATAAATGCTTAAGTTGAGAGGGGATTCAAAAAGTGAATGTGGGAGGGATTTTAAGAGCTTAAAAAATATTAATTATGATTTTTCAATGAACCATGCCCCAAACCCATGGGGTGTTAGCCCACTAACTGGGAGTACAAACTTCAAACATGAATATCTCTCAAACCGTGAAGAATTACATGGCGTGCCATATATCAATGGAAAAATCTCGACAAGTAGAAACCATCAAAAGCAATATTGACCCAAAATATATTAATGTGGTAGGTCAAAATTCCCATGCAATATTGGGTTAGCCCCTGGTGCTGCTAAGGTTGAAATCAATGATAACCGTTGATCAACAATCTCCCCCTTTGGCATTCATGGCAACACAAGTACTCCCCCTGCGATCATGACACCTCTTCCTACAACATTCTCTCCCCCTTTGACATCAATGGCAAAGGGTAACTCCCCGTGAAACACAACCATCCTGTGGACCTGTACACACTTCCACTCCCACTGACACACAACCGTCCTGTAGACCTGTACACACTTCCACTCCCCTTGTCACACAACCGTTCTGCGGACTTGTAATCTAATGACAACTTGGGAGAATCCCAAGCTTTTGAAGAAGATATTCCAATGCTGGCAAATATTTAATATGTGATTATTTTGGTGCTGCTTGGAATCTTGCTACTTGTCCAACTGCTTGCATAACATCTGGTCGGGAGGCTGTTACATATAGAAGACTACTAATCATAGATCTGTACAACCTTTGATCCACATCCTTAGGTGAGTCGTCTATGCTCAATTTGCAACCAAGTAAAGACATCACGAAATCACTCTGCACCCTTGTAGCAAAATTCTTACTTAGTCGATCATCATTGCTGCCAATTATTGTATCATCCTCTTTAGCTATTAGACATGCTTTAGTTGCTTCATCCAGAAAATATATTTCGTTTGGAGCTTGACTTGCTGTAACCAAAATTTCACCATACACGCCTTTCCTGATTTCACATTTCGTGGAGTTGAATAGTATTGTGTGTCCTTGATCACACATTTGTCCAACACTGAGCAGATTGTGATTCATGTTTTCAACCAATAAAACATTTTTTGCTAGAACATCTTTACTTCTGAGAGTGACAGTACCTAATCCTATAACATTTGAAGATCCATCATTTCCAAAGGACACGGTTCCATCCTTCTTCTCTTTCAGAGATACAAATTTATTTCTATCTCCAGTCATAAGCGTTGAGCAACCGCTATCAACATACCACACATCTTGGTTCTTTTGAGCCTTGAGAGCGACAGCACAGTTATCATTCTTCTTCTTCTTCCATGTCCGTTCATTTTGTGGCTTCAAAGATTCTTCTGGAGGATTTTCAAGTCTGCAATCTTTGGCTATGTGTCCAAAGTTTCGACATTTCTAACATTCAATATTATTTCTTAAATGTTCAAATCTATTGATATTTTGCTGAGCCCTGGGAGGTTCATATTTGACAGATCTCCTGGAATTGTATTCATTCCTAGGGTACATGCGACATTCTACAGCTTTATGACCAAATTTTCCACATGAATAACAGTAGCCATAAAAAATATGTTGGTACCTGGATGGAAATTTTCATCGAGGAATTGTCTTCCAAGGTTGTTTTTGCGAATCTTGTCCAATGAAGTCTACATGCATATCAGATCTCATAGGTTCATTGTATTTTGTTGTAGAAGGTCCTTCTTCTTCTTCTTTGTAACCGATGCCAATTTTTTCATTGTAATATCATTGATTGTTGATGAGTTCTTCCAATGCCCTTGAGCTGTTGGCATAGTTTTGGATAGTTTTTCCTTTCTTCACTTCCTCATGCAGGGAGACTACTTCGGCTTCTAATTCTTCCCTTTCTTGGTTGCTTTCTTCCAACTTCTTTTGAAGTGACTCTTCAATGCATTTGTGTTCTTCAACTTCAATTTTGAGACCTTGAACTTGTTCTTCAAGAGTCTTGGAATGGATCTTCTCTGCCTTGAGATCTTTTATAAGCTTGATTGCTTCCTCATAAAATTCATCTATGGTCCATCCTTCTTCTTCGTTGTTTGATACCTCTTGCTTATTGTGCTTGGGTTTATTGTGCTTGGCCATAAAAAAATACTCTCTCATTGGCTTCTTCTTCACTATCATTGTCTTCATCGGATGATGAACTATCTTCTTTAGAGAGAAAGTTCCTTTTGGATCCTTGCTTGTTGAATTTCTTAAAGCCTTTATTTATTTTTGAGTTGCCATTACTTTTGTTTGGACATTTTGCTGCAAAATGCCCAACCACATTACAGCTGAAACATATCAATGGAAGTTTACCTTTGAATTGTCCCTTACAAATTTGTAATTTTCTCATGAAGTAAGCATATTCTTCATCTGAAAGACCTTCTTCATCATCTCCCTTTTCTTCACACTTGCAGGTGCATGTCTTTTCAATTGAACGTTGTTTATCCTTATTGGTTTTCTTAGACGCAACGAACACAGTTTCTAGATGTGAAGTACCCTCTTCTTCATCAAGTCTCATTTCATATGCTATGAGAACTCCATGTAATTCCTCTTTATTGAGTTTGTCCAGATTTACACTGTATTCTAAGACCGATACCTTTGGGTTGAATCTCTCTGGTAACGTTCTAAGAATCTTCCATATAATAGTCTTCTCGTCAACTGGCTCTCCCAATACTTCCAGAGTATTGGTTATTTCATCAACGTATTGAAAATATGCATCAATGTTGCAATCTTATTTCATTCTGAGTTGCTCAAATTTTGCTCTATAGATTTGAAGCTTTGCTTCTTTGACATTTCGGTCACCTACATATATATTCTCAAGCTTGTCCCATACATTTTTGGTGGTTTTACAACCCAACACCTTATGATAAGAAGATTCAATAAGTCCACTGATAATAATATTCTTTGCTTTTGTATCATTTACCAAATTCTTCTTACCTTGTTCATCCGCAGTTGATGTAAATCCATTTTGAACAGTGTCCCATACTTCGTAACCTTGTGCCAAGAGATATACCTCCATTCAATGAAGGTCATGGCATTGATGGAAACATAAGTACTCCCCTTGCGATCATGACACCTCTTCCTACATCATTCTCTCCCCCTTTGACATCAATGGCAAAGGGTAAATCCCCTTGAAACACAACCATCCTGCAGACCTGTACACACTTCCACTTGCACTGACACACAACCGTCCTGCAGACCTGTACACACTTCCACTCCCCCTTTATATTATGAAAAAGGAAAATCTAATGAGAACTTGGGAGAATCCCAAGCTTCTGGCGAATATTTAATATGTGATTCTTTTGGTGCTGCTTGGAATCTTGCTACTTGTCCAACTGCTTGCATAACATTTGGGTTGGAGATTGTTACATATAGAAGAATACTAATCATAGATCTGTACAACCTTTGATCCACATCCTTAGATGAGTCATCTATGCTCAATTTGCAACCAAGTAAAGACATCTCGAAATCACTTTGCACCTTTGTAACAAAATTCTTACTTAGTCGATCATCATTGCTACCAATTATTGTATCATCCTCTTTAGCTATTAGACATGCTTTAGTTTCTTCATCCAGAACATATATGTCGTTTGGAGCTCGACTTGCTATAGCCACAATTTCACAATACACGCCTTTCCTGATTTCACATTTCGTGGAGTTGAATAGTATTGTGTGTCCTTGATCACACATTTGTCCAACACTGAGCAGATTGTGATTCATGTTTTCAACCAATAGAACATTCTTGGCTAGAACATCTTTACTTCCGATTTGGTGACAAAGACTTCCAATCCCAAGGTAATTGAATATCCATCATTTCCAAAAGACATAGTTCCATTTCCAGTCATAAGCGTTGAGTAACCGCTATCAACATACCACGCATCTTTGTTCTTTTGAGCCTTGAAAGCGAGAGCACAATTATCATTCTTCTTCTTCTTCCATGTTCGTTCATTCTGTGGCTTCGAATATTCTTCTAGAGGATTTTCAAGTCTGCAGTCTTTGGCTATGTGTCCAAATTTTCGACATTTGTAACATTCAATATTATTTCTTAAATTTTCAAATCTATTGATGTTACGCTGAGCCCTGGGAGGTTCATATTTGATAGATCTCCTAGAATTTTATTCGTTCCTAGGGTACGTGCGACATTCTACAGCTTTCTGACCAAATTTTCCACATGAATAACAGGAGCCATAAAAAATATGTTGGTACCTGGATGGAAATTTTCATCGAGGAACTATCTTCCAAGGTTGTTCTTGCAAATCTTGTCCAATGAAGTCTACATGCATGTCAGATCTCATAGACTCATTGTATTTTGTTGTAGAAGGTCTTGCTTCTTCTTCTTTGTGACCGATGCCAATTTTGTCATTGTAGGATCGTTGATTGTTGATGAGTTCTTCCAATGCCCTTGAGCTGTTGGCATAGTTTTGGATAGTTTTTCCTTTCTTCACTTCCTCACGCAGCGAGATTACTTCGGCTTCTAATTCTTCCCTTTCTTGGTTGCTTTCTTCCAACTTCTTTTGAAGTGACTCTTCAATGCATTTGTTTTCTTCAACTTAAATTTTGAGACCTTGAACTTGTTCTTCAAGAGTTTTGGAACGGATCTTCTCTGCCTTGAGATCTTTTATAAGCTTGATTGCTTCCTCATAAAATTTGTCTATGGTCCATCCTTCTTCTTCGTTGTTTGATACCTCTTACTTATTGTGCTTGGCCATAAACAATACTCTCTCATTGGCTTCTTCTTCACTATCATTTTCTTCATCGGATGATGAACTATCTTCTTTAGAGAGAAAGTTTCTTTTGGATCCTTTCTTGTTGAATTTCTTAAAGCCTTTCTTTCTTTTTGAGTTGCCATTACTTTTGTTTGGACATTTTGCTGCAAAATGCCCAACCTCATTACAGCTGAAACATATCAATGGAATTTTACCTTTGAATTTTCCCTTACCAATTTTTAGTTTTCTCGTGAAGTAAGCATATTATTCATCTGAAAGACCTTCTACATCATCTCCCTTTTCTTCACACTTGCAGGTGCATGTCTTTTCAATTGAACGTTGTTTATCATTATTGGTTTTCTTAGATGCAATGAACACATTTTCTAGATGTGAAGTACCCTCTTCTTCATCAAGTCTCATCTCATATGCTATGAGAACTCCATGTAATTCCTCTTTGCTGAGTTTGACCAGATTTGCACTATATTTTAAGACCGATACCTTTGGGTTGAATCTCCCTGGTAACGTTCTAAGAATCTTCCGTATAATAGTCTTCTCATCAACTGACTCTCCCAATCCTTCCAGAGTATTGGTTATTTCATCAACGTATTGAAATTATGCAGCAATGTTGCAATCTTCTTTCATTCTGAGTTGCTCAAATTTTGCTCTATAGATTTGAAGCTTTGCTTCTTTGACATTTGAGTCACCTGCATATATATTCTCAAGCTTGTCCCATACATTTTTGGCGGTTTTACAACCAACACCTTATGATAAGCAGATTCAATAAGTCCACTGATAATAATATTCTTTGCTTTTGTATCATTTACCAAATTCTTCTTACCTTGTTCATCCACGGTTGATGTAAATCCATTTTGAACAGTGTCCCATACTTCGTAACCTTGCACCAAGAGATAGACCTCCATTCTTCCTTCCCAAAGTGCATAATTTTTTTCATTGAATATAGGTAAACCATTCTTGGTATGCTCCGTGACCTCCTTCCAGCTATTAAACTGTTATTGAACTAACTAAGCTCTCATACCAATTGTTGGAAATACTGAGAGGGGGGGTGAATCAATATTTCTTTCAATTAGAGCATTAGTTAATCTTCAATTATTATCAGTGTTTGTAAAATGATAGCAAAAAACAAGAGGAACACAAATGCACACAAATTTTAAGGTGGAAACCCACTCCAGGACAAAAACCACCTAATGCTTTTCTAATAATTCTTTAATATTCAACTCCAATTGAAAATAAAGCTCCAACTTCCTAGAATCTAGAAAAGAATTCTTCTCTAGCTCCCACTCGATGGATGCTCCAACGCCCAAGATTCTTCAGTAGTCAACTGAACAGATGCCCCAACATCCAATGAGCTACAACTCACCCTAGCACCACCCTACCACCCTATAGAAGAATAAAAGAATAATGGACTCCCGTACCAGGGAAAATGGTCCACTTTACAATGATATAGAATGATGCAGAAGAAGAAGATATACTAGACCATAACCCCAACTTTGACACAACCACCTAATGATGATCCTAGACCTCCCAACACTGCCTCTTCAACCCTTGGCAGATAGACACTAGTACAATTTGTACAATAATGTATTTACAATGACTAAGTACAATGATAACTTTACAATGATTGTATGCAGTGCTGCCCACTTGAAGACTTCATATGATGAACTTCTTGCTGCTGTTATGCACCTTGGTTACTGCTCTTGTAATGCTACCCTCTGCTGCACCTTGTTTTTATTTTCTACCGTGGAAATTCTGGTCCTTTGCAATCATTGACAACACATGATCTAGCTTTTTCTTGCCTTCTAGGAGCTCGATATTGAATCTGGTGTATCTCTATTATTTCAAATCCTCAATATCTAATTTTCAGTCCTGTAGTAGTCCTCTGAGTATTCTTTCCAATTCCATAGGTCTGACCCAATTTGGATTCTTTAAAAGAGAGTTATACCCAATTTCTCACACTACCCTAATTATGGAGCAGAGTGCACTTGTACGGAATGCCACGTGTCATTGTTTCTTCATTTGCCTTTGAAATTAATAGAGCGAAAAATACAGACTGTGCACTATCTACAAATTTTTACAAAATTCCAATCCAATGCTCAGGGAGAGAGTTATGATGATTTTACCAAGGTCACTTATTTGAGATGAATTTCATGAGGCTGCAAAAACCCTGACTTACACAGATCATATCTCCAAAAATGTTGCGCACCTTGATCTGAAATTTTTACTGCAGCTTCCTCAGGATTTTGGCTTCGCCTCATACAAATTTCAGCTTCTGAGCCTTCGTAGAAAAAAATTTAGAGTGAAAATTCCACGATGACCTGTTTCAGATGGCCAAATCCCATGCATAAGGAGGAAATGAAGATCACAATTTATATGAATGCTTAAGTTGAGAGGGGCTTCAACAAGTGAACGTGGGAGGGATCTTAGGAGCTTAAAAAATATTAATTATGACTTTTCAATGATCCATGCCCCAACCCCATGGGGTTTTAGCCCACTAACCGGGGTACAAACTTCAAACATGAATACCTCTCAAACCGTGAAGAATTACATGGCGTGCCATATATCAACGGAAACATCTCGACAAGTAGAAACCATCAAAAGAATTATTGACCCATAATATATTAATTTGGTAGGTCAAACATACCATTCAATAATGGGTTAGCCCCTGGTGTTGCTTGGGTTGACTTCAATGACAATCGCTGGTCAACAAACACCACACCGGGATGTTTCAGTTTCGGCGCGAAATTTTGATGAGGCACCGGAGTGGAAAATCCGTAAAGCACTGGTGCTGAATAGTCGTAAAGCACTGGTTTTTGGCCTTAATTTTTTTTTTTATGTAACGCTATTCCGGTGTGTGTAGTTTATTGGCGCACCGGTGCTCTTGGGTAAGAACGCACCAGCGCATTTCTGTTTTGGCGCGGTGTTTTATGACGCACCAACACAGAAGAGTGGTGAAGCATTGGTGCGTTACAATAATAGGAGGCCCTGGATGTGTGTGTATGTTGCACAAGCTGTCCGATGTGCCAATATCTCGTGCGCACCAGTGTGTTCTATGGGAGGTCACATACCGGTAATTGAGAGCTTAGAAACACTGGAAAACTGAAAAATCTGGGTTATTTTGCCATAATTTTCTAATAGAACCCTTTACCGGTGCGCGTGTTTTATAGGCGCACCGGTGCTCTTTGATAAGAACGCACTGACGCATTTCTGTTTTTGCGCATTGTTTTATGATTCACCAGCGCGGAAGAGCGGTGAAGCACCGGTGCATTACAGAAATAGGAGGCCCCAGATGTGTGTGTACGTCGTGCAAGTTGTCCGGTGTGCCAATGGCTCGTGCACACTAGTGTGCGTTGTTTATAGGCGCATCAGTTCTGTTTCTTACAAACGCATCGGTCGGTTTGTGTTTTGGCGCGATGTATTATGATTGACCAGTGCGGTTTATTTCTATCGCACTGGGTCGTCTCGGTTTTGGCGCTGTGTTTTATAATGCACCGATGCGGAATATCTGTGACATACCGATGCTCTAGAATAATAAGACGCACCGGGAGGGTGTGTACGGAGTGCACGGTGTCCGGTGTGCCAATGTTTTGGTCCGCACCAATGCTTTTGTGGTTCGAGTGCACTGGGGCGATGTGTAATGATAAGCGCACCGAGAGGAAACCATCCTCAAAACCCTCCGCCTGCCAACCTCCTCTAGTAACCTTCGCTAGAAACGGATTTATGGGGTATTTTTCTGTGGGTTTCCTCAAAAAAATCCGCTAGAGGGTCTTTTCCTTGTAGTGTCTCTATCCCTCCCTCTCTCCTCCTCTCTTTCAACTCCCATATCTGTTCCTTCCCCTCTCTCCCTTTCTCTTCTACCTCCCTCTCTCTTCCTCCATCACTATCTCTCTCTCTCTCTCTCTCTCTCTCTCTCTCTCTAACTCTCTCTCCCTCTCTCTCCCCCCCACAATCCTCTCTATTCCCCATCACTCTATTCCTCTCTCTACCTTTATCTCTCGCCTCCCTCTATGTGCCACCCCCTTCTCTCTCTCTCTCTCCGCCCTCCAATCCTCTCGCTTCCCCCACCACTCTATCCCTCCCTCTCTCCTTCTCTACCCCCTTGTCTCCATCGTTCCTATGCCTCTTTATCTCACCCTTAAACATACACACTCTCTCTCCATCTCTCCCTTGTCACTCCATCTCTCTCAACTTCTCACTCTCTATGCCTTTATTCTTCCCTCCCTCTCCCCCCATCCAAATCCATATCTCTATCCCTCTCTAACTCCTCTTCTTCTCACCCTTCCTCTCTCTCCCTCTCTCTCCTACCTCCCTCTCCCTTCCCCCTCCTCTCTTTCTCTCTCTCTACCCTCCAATCCTATCTCCTTCTCTCTCCCCCACCTCCATCTTTATGTCTCCCTCCCTCGGTTACCCTTCTCTACCTCTCTCACTCATCTCCCTCTCTCTCTCTTCATTCCTCCTCTCCCATGTCCTTCGGTTTATCTCCATCTCTCCCTTGTCACTCCCCCTATTTCTCCACCTCTATCATATGTCTTTGTTCTTCCCTCCCATATATATATATATATCTAGAGTTAATATATATATATATATATATATATATATATATATATATTATAATATAAAAAATTTAATATTGTATTAATCTAAAGTTATTAAATTTAATAATATTAATATATTAATATGAATATTTGATTTAATAATAACAATAATAATAATTTAATAGTAATGTTAGGGTTAATAATGTGTTTTTTTTTTGTATGGTATTAATAATAATTTGGTCCGTGGTATTCGGTCCATATACTTCCTATATAATTATATGTTGATTTAATCCTATTTGATATATTTTTATTTATTTACCTTACCTTTTTATACCTCTTTTATAAATATGATATTTGGCCCATGGTATTTTTCCCATGGTACTAATAATAATTTATCCCATGGTATTTGGCCCATAGGATTCACCCAAATAAAACTTCTTTTTTGAGTTTTGGTAAATATAGAGGTTTATGGAGTAAATATAAAAAGAGGTTTTATTTATTTACCATGCCTCTAGTTTATTTATATTTATATTTATTTACCATACCTTAGGAGTAAGTAGAAAAAGAGGTTTTATTTATTATACCTCTAGTTCATTTATATTTTTATTTATTTACCATATCTTTTCTTGATTGTTAGAACCTATTCATATTTTAAATTTTAAATTGTTTATTTATATGATTATGTAAGTTATTGTTTAAGCCGACATTATTTAGATTTTATTGTTCAAATTTTATTTAGTTTTAGATTTTATTGTTTAAATTTCTTTAGTTTTTTTTTTTTTTTTTTGGCTTCCGACATACTTACACATCGGGGTCATACTAGGCTGTAGAATGCGCCTCTCGGCGCAACAACAAAAATCATGATTTGACCCAAAAAAAATAATATTCATGTGGCTTTCAGCCAAAAATTTAAATTCACAGAAACAGAGTGTCTTTAGACAGTTTTCTCCACAAATAATTCTGGATGAGGACGATGGTCATGATAACGTATTAGATGAAAAAACACAATTAATACCACCGACCAAGTAAACATTCCTGCAACAACATATAGAACACACAACCTGCAACATCCGAAACACTTATAAGAAGACAAACAACACAACAAAAAATCGTTATATCTATCCCTAAATATGACTCCACCAACATATTCCATCAAACAACCACATACATCATTGACTAACACAGACACGATCAACCTCCACAGAGTTCCAGAAAAAAGCAGCATAATTTCCAAATACATGATACGATTCCATTGACCTACGGTGCTCTGCTTCTTCCAATTCTTGCTTACGATGATCATGTTCTACATCAGTATATACTTGTCGTAGACAAAAAACGTCTGTTAAATTGCCTTCAACACTTACAGAATGAATTTCACTAGCCACCAACCTAGATCCATCTTAACTCAGGATCTATCAAGCGCTGAGAGGGATCAAATCTCTCGAAGTGCAAACTTGTTTTTTGAGTGCAAAACTTGAGGAAAGTTTTTCACCTCGAGAGATTTGATCCCTCTTGGTGCTTGATAGATCCAGAGTTAAGATGGATCTAGGTTGGCTTCAGTCATGTCTGTGATTTATCGATTCATTTTAATTTTAAATATGGTTAGTTACCTTAGTTTGTTGAAATGATAAATATTTTAAAATAACTTTAATGATGAAAAATGATGAAATAAAATTTTTGAATGCAAAGTGGCACTATAATAATATTGAATGATAAAAAATATGAATAATAAGAATGTAGGCACTTACAAATAGTCTTCATTGTGATCAATCTCAAACTATTTTCTTCTACTATTCTTATTGCCACCCTTGCTAGTTTTGTCATCTTGTCATTTAGATTATATGAAAAGGAAAATTGAAATAGTAAACCATTTAAATATTTAGCTCGATTTGTTGTAGTAAACTTCATACCTTGTTTCTCTTGCTCTCCAATATTAATAGGTTTAATTACTATAACACAAAAATCAATGTACATTGTCAATAATTTTTTGTGCTTACACTAAAATCAATGCACACTATTAATCTAATGACTTTAAAATTAATGTACCATCATACATCCAATTACATCAAATCAGAAATCAACATATACACTGAAATCAATGCATCTAATGCAAGAAATAAAATAAGATTAGAAAACAACATCTACACTAAAAATCAATCTATCTAATGCAAGTAATCAATTAGGATTAGAAATCAACATCTACGCTCAAATCAATGCATCTAGTGGAAGTAAGAAAATAGGATTAGAAACCAACATCTACAATGAAATCAATACATCTAGTGCAAGTAAGAAAATAGGATCAGAAAACCAACATCTACACTGAAATCAATGCATCTAGTGTAAGCAATAAAATAGGATTATAAATCACCATCTACACTGAAATCAATGCATTTAGTGAAAATAGTAAAATGGGATTAGAAATCATCTATATTGAAATCAATGGATCTAGTGTAAGAAATCAAATATAATTATAAATCAACATTTAAATTGAAATTAATGCATCTAGTGCAAGCAATCAAATAGGATTAGAAATCACCATCTACACCGAAATCAATCCATTTAGTGCAAGAAATCAAATGGGATTAGAAATAATCTACATTGAAATCAATGCATCTAGTGCAAGTATTCAAATATCATTAGAAATCAACATCTACACTAAAATCAATGCATCAAGTGAGAAAAATAAAATAGGATTAGAAATCACCATCTACACTAAAATAAATGCATCTATTGCAAGGAATATTCTTCCCCCTCCCCCCACCCCTCTCTATATATCTATTTGTCCATCCATCTCTCCTTATTTGTCTCTTTATCTCACCCCCCCAAACACACACGCTCTCCCACTCCATATCTATCAATCTCTTTGTCTCTCACTCCATGTCTCCATCTATCTCTTCTTTCTCTTCATCTTCCATCTATATCTCTATCAACCCCAAAACATACACTCTCTAACTCCAATCGATCAATATATCACTCCCTCCTCCTCTCCCTATCTCTCTCTCACTCTCTCTCTCTCTCTCTCCCATGCTTCTATATCTCTTACCTCCTGCTATTCTCTCTCTCCATCTTCCTAAACACTCCCTCTCTCTCTCTCTCTCTCTCTCCACCTTTCACTCGCTATGTATTTCTTCTTACGTCCCTCTTTGTCCCCTGCATCTCCATCTCTCTTTCCCTACCTCTCTCCTCTCTCTCTCTCTCTCTCTCTCTCTCTCTCTCTCTCTCTCTCTCTCTTCACCTTCAACCTTTGTTACTATATGCCTCTATGTCTCCTTCTCTTCCCCATTCTCTCTATCTCTCCTTCTTTGTCTCTTTATCTCACCCCAAAACTTACACACTCTCTCTCCATCTCTCCATTGTCACTCCCTCTCTCTCTCCACTTCTCACTCTCTATGCATTTCTTCTTCCCTCCCTCTTTCCCCATCTATCTCCATCTCTCTATCCCTCCCTGTCTTCCCCTCCAAATCCATGTCTCTATCGTTCCCTCTCTCCTCCTATCTCCCTCCCTCTCTCTTCCTCTCTCTCTCAAGTCCCCTCTCTTTTCCTTCACCTCTCTCCATTTCTCTCTTACCTATCTATCACTTCCCCCATCACTCTCTCTCTCTTTACCCTACAATCCTCTATCTTCCCCCATCACTCTCTTTCTCTCTCTCAGTTCCTCTCTCTCCCTTTTTCTCCCGCCTCCCTCTATTTTCCCCTGCCCCCGATCTCTCTCTCTCTCTCTATATATATATATATATATATATATATATATATATATATATATATATATATATATATATATATATATATATATATATATATATATATATATATATATATATATATATTACATTCAATCCTCTCTTTCTCTTCCCTCAAATTCTCTCTCTTCCCACATCACTCTATCTCTCTCTCCAACTATGTTACTATATCCCTCCCTTTCTTCTTCTCTCTCCTTCTCTCCCCCCTTGTCTCCATCACTCCTTCTATGTCTCTTTATCTCACCCCTAAACGTACACACTCTCTCTCGATATCTCCCTTGTCACATCATCTCTTTCCAATTCTCACTCTCTATGTCTTTCTTCTTCCCTCCCTCTCCCCCCCTCCAGCTCCATCTCTCTCTTCCTCCCTCTCTCTCTCTCTCTCTCTCTCTACATTCCAATCCTCTCTCCTTCTCCCTCCCTCTCTCCTTCTACCTCTCCTACCTCCATCTTTATGTCTCCCTCTCTCTCTCTCTCTCTTCATTCCTCCTATCCCCTCTCCTTCATTTTATCTCCATCTCTCCCTTGTCTCTCCCCCTATTTCTCCACCTCTATCATATGTCTTTTTTCTTCCATCCCATATATATCTAGAGTTAATATATATATCATGATATATTCATATATATCATAATATATCAAAGTTAATATTGTATTAATCTAAAGTTATTAAATTTAATAATATTAATACTATAATATATTAATATGAAAACTAGATATAATAATAATAATAACATTTTAATATTAATGTTAGGGTTAATAAAAAAATTTTTGCATGGTATTAATAATAATTTGGTCCATGGTATTAATAATTAGATGTTTATTTCTAATCCTATTTGATACATTTTTATTTATTACCTTAACTCTTTATACCTATTTTATCTTTATTTATTTACCATACATCTTTTATAAATATGGTATTTGGCCCACGGTATTAATAATAATGTGTCCCATAAGCTTCCCCTAAATAAAACCTCTTTTTTTCCCCAGTTTTTGTAAATATAACTAGGTTTATGGAGTAAATATAAAAAGAGGTTTTATTTATTTACCATTATTTACCATATCTCTTTTGGAGTAAGCATAAAAAGAGGATTTATTTATTTACCATATCTCTAGTTTTTTTATATTTGTATTTACCATATCTCTTTTTTGAGTGTTCACAAAACACTTCATACTTTAAATTTATATTGTTTAAATCTATTTTTATTGTTTATTTATATGGTTATGTAAGTTATTGTTTAAGCGACATTATTTAGATTTTATTTTTAAAATTTTCTTTAGTTTTTTATTTATTTTGGCTTCCGACATACTTACACATCTCCCCCATACTAGGCTGTAGAATGTGCAAGCCCCTGCATTTCCTTCACCACGCTCTGCGCGACCCTGCAAAAGCAAATTCTATTTGGCTCTTAAATCCCCTTGCCTTATTTATTTCTTCTTGACCCTCGATCACTTAGTCTATCTAGAACACTAAATGGAAGAGTTGGGTATCTCAGATGAGTATATGAGTATATAGTAGCAGTTCATAGAATTTATGAGAAGGTTAGAGCTAAAATCAGAACAAGTAAAGGAATGTTTGAATGTTTTGTAAGTGAAATTGGTGTTAAACATGGATTTCATCTATCCACACTTTGTTCATTTTATATATTGATAAGCTAGAAGCTTGGTTAAGAAAAGTGGATGTAGAAAAGGTTCATCTAACAAGCTATGTGGTAAAGTTGCTTCTATACAAAGATGCTCTTATTCTAATCTCAAAAACAATGCATGGATTAAGAGAACTCTTAAAAGGCTTAGAACACTTTTTTCAGGAGGTTGGGATACAAGTGAACATTAACAAGGGAAAAATCATGATTTTCTCTTTAAGTAGAAAAGACAAATGAAACACTTTTCTTTTTGAAAGTAATCCTCTCGAGAGAGTGAAATAATACAAATATCTTGGGATTTAATCCCACCATAAGCTCAAGTGGGAGACTTGTAAGTCGAAAAGAATTCAGGGAGGATGGAGAGCATCATACTTACTCCAAAATAGGTGCAGAAAAGTTGAACTTTAGGATTGGAGAACCAAGAAAACCATTTTTGGTTTATTGAACAATTGTTCTCTGCAGTTGTGAAGTATGGGGAAGTAGCATGTCAACTTGCAGCTGTAGATAGTTAGAAAGAATACAGAAACAACTAATTACTAGCAATATCAAATTTAAAGCCACAGTCTCGTAAAAAATATGTTTGGTTGGAATAGGTACTTTTCCATTGGAGGAAACAACGATAACTAGGTTAATAAGTTATTTAAAGAAGGCTAAAAGAATGGATAACCAGTGTTGGCCCAAGATAGATATGGAAGAGGAATTAGACTATAGGAGGAAAAATTGGATGAAGCAAAACAAAAAGTGGTTAAGTGGAATATCAAGTTGCATGAATATCCTAGCACCAACGAAGAAATAAAAAAATTTGCGACAGGGAAATTTAGGACTACCATGTGGACCAATCACAATGGTGGTAAAAAAACATACTACATCAAAGAGTTCAATCGAAATTGCTACCATATTGGTGAAAAAACATATTTAGGGACAACTATTAAAGGAAAAGCAAGGGCACTAGTGGCACAGTTGAGGACAGGGTCACATCACCTTAGATTTGACACTTGTAGGTGGAAGATTCCCAAGGAAGTTTGGAAAGAGTGAACTTGTATTTTCTGCGATAAGGGTATGGTGGAGATGAAACAAAAAATTTTCATGGGTTGTGCAACCTATGAGGATATCTGCATTCAATATGAAAACAATCTAAAGTTTGACAACATGCACCATTTATTTGACAAAGATAAGATCAATAATATTGATGGCCTTGTACTCAAGACTCATAGTAGAATATCTGACATCGAAAGTAATATAAATATGAGTTAAGGTTGTTATTATCTTGGTCCCTTATATTGTTGAGCCTCGTGGATTTCATTAAAATCATTCATTCATTTCATGGTTGAATATTGATCATGTATCTACCACGGGTCTACCTTGTCTCTATCCCATCATTCACGCCTTTCTCCATAGTGTGGAAACCCATCCATATGCTTCCATGGTTTACCGTAATCCACTCAGATGGAAACCACTATGGAGGACCATTGGTTTAGCATATTTTAGCTTTTTAAACATTTTTTATATTTGTTTTACCATATAATATAATTTTATGGTCGCTTCTAGGTGAAATGGTAGACAAGGATGTCCTAGTATCTTCTCTCTTAAATTATAGCTCCTCGTTGGAAAACTTAGGTCCAAGTAGTAGCTAGAGTTGCAATGGAAAGTTATAGAGACATAATCTATGCAGTTGTTCGACAAGCCATTTCAGATGTGGAAGATAAATTTTAGAAATCAAGAAGTTTCACACTTGATAGACATGTGGAGTAATAAATCAAGGACTCTACTAGAGCCCTGGGGAATTCCCCTAGAGCGAGGACTACCTCTTACATGAAAATTGTTAATCTTTATTAGCATATAAATTCCCTAATGAGCCTAATGTGTAGCTGAGTTGGTTGAATCCCCCTTTTCCAAGTCATTGGCCCTTTGTCATGACGTGTGGACCAAGACCATATGCAGATCCATAAGTGCATTCATGTATTGTCCCTAAAGACCATTTGAATGTGCTTGAATTTCATGTATTTTCTCTTTTTTTCCTTTTTTTCTTTAGAATTGTGTGTCATACCCTAGAAAATGGAGTAGCCATAACATTTTCCAACTCTTCTCTTTCTAATATTGTTGGCACTTCCTTCTCAGAGTCTGAAATTTCAGATATGTGTGTGAACTCGCTTTATTCCACCTATACCTTGGTTATTGTTCTTAACCTCATGTTGATTTCTAGGAGTTTGGATCACCACTAAACCATTGAGTTCCTCTGTATGTGTGGCCAGGTCCTTCTACTTCTCTTCTCCCTACTCCATTTGGGAACCTTGACTATTTTGTGCCTCTGGTTGTTGTTGGCTTTCGTCCATTTCTTCATCTTCATCATCAAAAGAGTGTGGATCTGGAAATTGCCATCCTTTTGGCTTTTGAGATCATTTTTTTTTTCTTTTCTTTTCTTGTGGACATGTAGTCTCCAAGTGCCATGTCTAGTGGCATATTTGGCACATAAAACAGTGTTTTCAAAATCTAACCATTGAGTCCTTGGTGAGCATGAAAATGATCTACAAGACCTTTGCTTAAGTTTATCTCCACACTGTATGCAGGAAAAAGTAAAAATACCTTTCTCCATTCTTTCTCAATCCATCTTTAGGAATCTTCGTAGTGAATTCCAGTGCCTTCTAAGACTTGGTGGTGCTAGAAATGAAGAGGAAGATTATGTAACCTTACCCATAATGAAATTTTCGTAACCACCATTGTATTAACATCAAATATGAGAAACCATAGAGTTACAAAGAGGCTCGCCCTTCCCCAAAACCATAGTCCTTCATTAATGACATATTCCAAGTCTTTCTGATTATCGAATTTGACCACAAAAATCCCTTCGCGCACAAGTAAAAATCACGATTTTTTGTCGATTTGAGGTAGATCCAATGATGGATGTCTTCTGATTTGGGCCAAAAGCCATTAAATTGGCATATGATAGCTTTGGAATGTATCATAGTGAAAATACCACTCACCTTCGTCAATTTTATTGACAGATCTAGAAGTTTTCTCCACCCTCTCAACGAGGTAAGGACCTGGATTTGTCAGATTTGGGGATTGTTTTTCTGGTGTGGAAAATTTCCCTCTTAATGAATATTTAAAGAAACTTGGGCCCATGTCAGTGGAATATAATCTAGTTGGAATGCTCGCTCCTGGGGCTCCACCTTGCAACCTTAAGTTTAGGATAATAGTATAGTTCCTTTGAATGCCATAATCTTCCAGCTGAATGTCATCCTGCAACAACGTTCTTAAAAAATCATACTTTATAAGGACGTTGGTATACTTGAAGTATTTTTTACACTCTGCCTCATATATTTTACTAAATCTGTTCCCTGGACACCTAGCAAGATCGATTTCCCATTAAGGGTTTTGACAAAAACATGGAAAAGCTTCTTAGGATTTGCATATGGGCATTGTAGTCTCCTCTCTACTTGTATCTCCTTTAGATCTATTTCAGAGTGACAAATATGGTGACTAATGGGTGGGAATAATCGTTGATCATGGATCACATCACGATTATTGCCCCCACAAGTTTTATACAAAAATATGCAACCTTCTATCAGACCAAAAAAACCCCGATCTATATTTAGAATACCCAGGTAGCTTGGATCTATCTATAAAAGGATAGATCGATACAGGGCATCTTAAAATAAAATGAAAAATTCTTGGTCCATGTAATATACCAACTAATTGACCCTAGTTAGACAATAAATAAATAAATAAAGGGGCACTGAGCACATGGTTTTGGCCCTAGGCAATTGTCTAGCCAAGGGAATTTCCCATGGTTTCTCTCAAGCAATCAAGCTTTAAAAGGAGGAGGAGAAATGAGAGCATGGCATGGATTTGGATTCTCTTCTTTAGCATTTTAATTGAAGGCTCAGGTGAGTTTTCAAACGAGGGTTTTAGGCGAGATCCTCGATCTAGCTTCAATGGGATTTGATCTCACCCTAGTTGGAAGCCCAACTTCGGTGGTCCTTGAGATCACCCTAGTTGGCTCAGTTTCTTTCTTTTCTAGAAAAAAACATTTTTCACACTTATCATTTTTCGGGTTTAGGGGCACTAGTTTTCCTGTAGGGACAAGTTGACCTATGATCCATCAATTGTGCAGAAGTTGGGTTGAGGGGTCACAAACTCCATTGATATGCATAAGAATAAACGCACAGAAGACACCCATCCACCAACTTTATAAGTCGTGTAGGAGATAAGGGATGATGTATAGAGAATCACGACAATATTGTGGGATTGGGGACCAAGCGACCACCTAAATGGAACTATGTCAGTTAACAGTCACAAGATCTTAATTTTAGACCACAAGGAAACATCACAGGTTGGAGGTTGTTGGCCAAGGTATTGGCATCAGCTGCATCTACCGAGGAATGAGTGAGGGGGCATCAACCATTTGGGCATATTAGTTGAGCTCGATTGGATGGAAACCATTGTCGTAGCTTATGAATGTCATCTCAGTGGGCTAAATAAGGGTCAGTTCTGAAAGGAGATGAACTATGACACATTCCTTTAACATGTTTTCTACATCCTCAAGGGTTAAATCGGATTTAACACATCACTGAGCCGCTATATATGGCCAGGTCGATGATTGTGTTGGTTGATGGGCACAATCCTAGGTTATTAAGGGCATAGTTATCATTTTTCATATAATAGTGACAACACTATTCAAATGGGTAAGATTGGAGTAATATTGGATGGCATATTAAAGGTTGCATTAGCCCCAGATAATTTGTAAATCCTCCATTATTTAATGAAGAATTTCTCTTAAAGTCAAGAATCCATCTAGTCTACCCAAACGACGTTGTCTTCCCTTAGAAAATTTGCTGCAATGTTATTCACATTCGGTCGCTTTGGTTTGGTATAATTGGCCACCATTAACTTGTTTGATCATGGGTAGTATTAATTAATAAAGCTCGTGACATTCCCTTATATCGTATCATCTTAACTCTGGTGTGGTTATTGAGTAATTTAGTTATCTCAAAAAAAATTTATGCCACTTAATTGTATCCTTTGTATGGTGGTTTATTAAATTCAAGAAAAATAGAAGTTAGGCAATAAAAAGAAAGGATTGGGAAGTATTTTTTTTCTTGTTTAATTATTATTTTTCCTAAGAAATGTTACAGTTCTGCCTTATAAGAGGAAAATATAAGTTTGGGGGAGCAACTAAGACAGGAAAACTTAGTGACCGATCTAACCAAGATCTTGCAATATCCATTGCATAACCATATCCTTCAAGAATAAAATTGTTGGATGTTGAAACCCCTCTAGTTATGCTTTTAAAATATTTCCCATTTTGGATGAGACTCTTTATTGTAGTCAAGAGTACCCTTGTGTCTTGATAAACCTTCATGTATACCCAACAGAATAGTGGACTCCCTCGTCACATCACTACAAGGTCGATCAAACACATTGGTTCGTCTGCGACAACATTGCAAAACGATACCATCGTGCTCATTGCCATCCTCCATATCTCCTTGAAAACCCCTACTTGTAGCTAATACATTTTCTTTCTGAAAAATATTATTATTTTTTTTCAATATAAAATATAATTATATTTATTTGATTTTTTTCCCTATTTATTAAATTTACTTCCCTAATTTCAAGGCCTTTCCCCAAGGGAATCAAAGAGATTTTAACCTGTGATTAGCAACAATTTAACGATATCAAAGAATTTCACGTATGGATCTACACCACTTGAGCTAACCCTTGGGGCTAAAAATTTTGGGCATTAGGTATTGCCCAGGGAAGAAAGTCAGCCTCCCTCTCATACTAAAGGAAAGGGAGAGGTTGTTGGTGTTAGGCCAAACCTCACTATAGACTCACTTATCAACACAACATAGTTACTCTATTCTAGAGCATCAACATCTCAATTTACGAGACTTGAACCTGGGTGGGGAGGGTAACAACTATTCCGCCCAACCACTCAAGTTGAACTCAATTGACTTAAAAATTTTGTGCATTGGATACCCCCCAGGGAAGAAATTCAACCTCCATCTCAACCTGAAGATAAGATATACTTTGTGAGTACTAGGTCAGCCCTTAGTATAGACTCGCTTAAGAGCACAACACAGTTATACTTTATTCCATAGCGTAAACATGTCAAATTCCGAGATTTGAACTTGGGTGGGGAGGATAACAACTATTCTTCCCAACCACTCAAGTAGAACTCAATTGAATTTAAAAATGTGTGCATTGGATACCACCCAGGGAAAAAATTCAACCTCCCTCTCAACTTGAATACAAGAGAGACTTTGTGAATACTAGGTCAACCCTCAATATAGACTCACTTAATATCACAACATAGTTACTTTATTCCATAGCATAAACATGTCAACTTATGAGACTTGAACTTGGGTGGGGAGGATAACAACCATTCTGCCCAGCCACCCAAGCTAAACTCAATTGAATAAAAATTTTGGGCATTCAGTACTGCTCGGGGAAGAAATTCGGTCTCCCTCTCATTTCTAAGGCAAGAGAGAGGTTGTTGGTACTATGCCAACCCTCAATATAGACTCACTTAAGAGAAAAACATAGTTACTCTATTCTAGAGCGTAAACATGTCAACTTACGAGACTTGAACCTGGGTGGGGAGGATAATGTCTATTCTACCCATCCACCCAAGCTAAAATAAATTAACATAACTTTTGGGCATTGGGTATCACCCAGGGAAGAAATTTCACCTCCCTTTCAGCCCCAAGGCAAGAGAGAGGTTGTTGGTACTAGGCCAACCCTAAGTATGGACTAAATTAAGAATGCAACATGGTAACTCTATTCTAGAGCATAAAAATGCCAACTTAAGAGACTCGATCCTAGGTGGGGAGGAGAACAATTATTCCGCACAACCACCCACACTAAACTCAATTAACTATTTGTAACTAATATATTTTCTTATTTAAAAACATTATTAATTTTTTTAATATAAAATACAATTATAATTATTTTGATTTTCTTCCCTATTTATTAAATTTATTTTGTAATTAGCCCATAGGGGTAGAATAGATGGTGAGAAAGTGTTACGTTGAGGCACTATGTGGTGGAAAGGGAACTAGTTTGAAACCCTGTGGGAAAAAATACATTCATGCTAAGGGCTAGCATGGCACAGGCCAGATGTGATCCCCAAGTGATTTTGATGTCGTAGAACCCTCTAGGTCACGACTACTCTAGCCACAGGTGAGGCATGCCAATCATTTCATGACTCACATTACCTAACAAATAATATTTTTTTTTAATTAAAATGTAATTAAAAATAAAAATAAAAATATGGTTATATATTTTTAATGATCAAGTTTTCTTTATTTTTAAATTGCATTTAATATTTTTTAAATAAGTTGATATTCATTTTATTTTATAATTTTCCTTTTGAAATTGTATTTAAATTTTTAAATTTATTATTATTATTATATTGTAGTTAATATTTAAATTTCCCAATCAATTTTATTTAGACAAATAAAATAATTGAATGTTAAAAAAAATACTTGTTAGTAAGAAGGAAATATATAATTTCTTCCCTACTTAATTTCAAATTGATAGATAACATGTAAATTAATATGATTTAAATGATATGATGTGTAATTCATTTTATGTTCAATTGATATGTAATATTTAAAACAAAAAGATATTAAAAAATAAATAAAAATGAGTGTCAACAGTAAATAAAATATTTCAATGTCTATATGAATAACATGTCCATATGAGACCCGGTGAGTTGGTATGGTGGTGGAAGAAACTATGGAAGCTAATTTCCTAGATAAAGCTAAATTTTCAATGGTGCGTATTGGAAAATAAAGTCTCTATTAGTGACAATCTAAAAAGGAGAAATATGGCAGAGCCAAGCTAGCGTGTCCTTTGCAAAAACCTTGAGAAAATTGTGGCTCACCTTTTCCTTTACTACCCTAGTTGGTATGGTGGTGGAAGCTAATTTTCCTAGCTAAAGCTAAATTTTTCAATGGTGCATATTGGAAAATAAAGTCTCTATTGGTGACAATCTAAAAAAGAGAAATATGGCAGGGCCAAGCTAGTGTGTCCTTTGCAAAAACGTTGAGGAAACGGATCACCTTTTCCTTTACTACCCCTGCTCCTTAGTTGCATGGAACATTGTTCAAGGATGCATGGGACTAGATACAATGTGGCAGGGCACATCTTGTAAGGATGCTTGGAAGCAGTGGTGGGAACATGGAAATCCTAAAAGGAATAGGAGTTTTCCACCTATTAGTAGTTGGGATATATGGATCTCTAGGAACAATGACATCTTTCAAGAAAAGTCAACCACTCTCATAGACTGACTTATGAGCTTGTTAATCAACAATGTAATATCACATAAGAAGTTATTGATCATTCTTATCCATGAGCCTACTTCGATGGGGCCTCTCTAACTAGAGGAGTGTGTGTGTGTTTGGGAGGTTGTGTTATACCTCAAAGATAATGATTTCTTCAATCTACTGTTGAGGTTGGGTGGAAGAACTAATAACTATGTGGAACTCCTAGCCCCGAAGCTTCTTCTCTTGTTTGCTATTAAGAAGGGATGTCGACAGTTGTATATTTTTGGGGACTTAAAGATTATTATCAATTGGTTTAATGAGATTACCATATGTCATATGCACACACTTCATCTTATCCTTGAAGAGATTTTACAATTAAGTATAGCTTTTGATAGGATTTCATATTGCTATATCTACAAGGAAATGAGCTCAAGCACAAACACTCTCCAAGGTAGGCTCTGAACACAATTATGTTTTTTCTAAGTTAAAATTTTCAGGTGAATGGGAGAATATTGTATATATTATTACGATATTACACGATTTTAAGTTTATATCTGCTAATAAACATTACTATTTTTGGACACAAAAAGGCCTTCATTTGAGGCTTGATCTTTTGATCTTTTTGGACCTGTTGTAACAAGTCTTTTTTTGGACACACATAAGGACTTCATTTGAGGCTTGATCTTTTTGGACTTGTTGTAACAAGTTTTTTTTTTTTGTACATCAGTGCATATATAGGATGTAATTTTCATCAAACATCTAATGGAAATTAAGATTCTTGAAAAAACAAACAAATATAATTTTATATCAATTTTATATAAATAATAAAACTAATGTAAATGTGTGTATATATATATATCTATATATATATATATATATATATATATATATATATATATATATATATGGAGTCCATATATAGTATTTAAAATATGTTAGTAATAAAAAAAGTTTAATGTGGGTTATAAATCAAATATTTCAACATGGATCTTGAGTAAAATATTTTAACTAAACATATAGAGAGAGAGTATGTTTTTATTTCATTAATAAGTTCTATTTGTTAACTATCTATATATTCTATAAAATTGTAGAAAATATATAAAAAAATTATTGTTTTGCTCAAAGCTAGCATAAATCCACTTTTAACTTTAAGTCTACCAAGAGACAAGAGAAATCAAAATCTCTTCGGAAACAAACTTTTTTTTTCAAGTTAAAAAAATGATATAAAATAAAATTTACATGTTAAAAAATTTAATCGTGTTTGATAGATCTGAAATTGGAATAAAATAAATCTATGTTGATTTACATAAATCAAAATTCATCTTAAAATAAATTATTTAATTGATATAGTATCATCTTATTACACTGACAAGATAGAGTGTTGAAAAGGCCTCACAACTCTGGGCATAGAACGTTGAAAGCATCGCATAGACTTTAAAAGTATTGACAAGTATGGGCATAGAGCACTCACAAGTGTACACATAGAGCCCCATGTGCTCATTTCAATCTCTATATTCTCTTAATTTAATCGAGCATTGCTTCTCTAGGTTCTCATTTCGATTTTTTTCACATAGAATTATATAAGCGCATTCCTTCTCTAGGTTCTCATTTCAATCTTCATTTTCCATCAAGCTTATATTTACGTCTATTGAACATTTGAAACTGCTGTGTTTGCTTGTATAGCAACGGACATACTGGAGTACCCAAAAAATTATATTTGCAGTTCATGATTAAGAGCAAAAATGATAGGCTAAGTTTGCATTTTTTTTAGTAGTGCTCACTATTCGCCCTGGTTGATGGATCTGTTTTTTTTTTTACCACGGAATTTATCATCTGGTGAGATTTTTTGGAATTTTTATGTGTTTGAATCTGCTAAAAAAATTGAGGTAAAATCTTGGTTTTTGTTATTTAAACTGATTTTTTGATTCTATATATAGATTCAACACCCTCAAAAATTCCTAAGATACTTAGATTGTGCAAAATTAGGAATCAAATTTTTATTTTCAATAAATTCCTACCGATTTAAAAAAATTACACAAAAAGCCAGCCACCGTAAAAACCTTCAAAAATTCTGGCTAATGACTACTAGCTCATCATTGTTTGATTCACTCGCCTCTGCAGTTATTCACTCCAACAATGAGGTTATGTGTTCGAGAAGAGATTGCTGACTCCAAAATCCTGCAACGTTGATTGCACCTGTTGAGTGCTTCCCTGATGGAGGCAGTGTTAGCCTGTAGGCTTTCAAACTTTAATGTGCATGTTGTTTCACATTGTTCATTCCATTGCTTCTAAAGTTCTTTGATTTGAGTCAGTACAACCTGGAGATCTGCATAACCTTCTTAAGAGAAACTAGAGGAGCCTGAGGGGTCCATTTCATAGGGGGGGTGCGTAGGGTGAAACTTGAGAGCAGAGAAGAAGCCGAAAGCGCAGAGGTACAGTGAAGGGAAACTTGTGGTAGATGATGTCTGATACGGATTAGAAGTTGATTAATTTCTCCATTATTAGCCCCGGATCCTTAGATAAGCTAGCTTATCAACAGAGCAAAATCTCCCAAAATTATCGGACGGACTACACGTTGCTCTCTGAGTATTTTTACAACCAGAAGAAGAGCGTATGCCTCCGCGTGATTGTTGGTCTCTTCCCTGAGACCCCATTCGAAGGAGGTTTCTTCAACTCCTTCAGAATTGGTGATTATCCCCCATGTCCCAGCATTTCCTGGATTATTTTCCGACGCTCCATCAAAGAAGAGGCGAGTTTTGTTTTGCGCTTTGAGCCAACTCTGAAATTTCTGTTCATTTAGCCTGATTTTCCATTAAGGCAAGGAGGAAGGATTCATTTGTCAGATGGTAGCTTCATTCCTGATTTTTGGAAAAACAAAGTGGAACCAGGTCTTCTCGACTTCTTAAAGACTGCTCTGATCTAAATTATTGTTCCCTTTTGAGAGGATAGCCTCAGCTGTGAGGCTCCAAACCTCGGGCATGACCTGTCTTTGCTTTTTTTTTTTACTCAAATATATTTTTGTTTCTTGTGAGCCAGATTTGCTAGCAAAGGGTTGTTGGGAGGGTATGCCAAACCATTATTATAAGAGTTTTCTTAAAAAGGGAAGGGATAACTCGTATTCACTGAGCAAAAAAATCAGGAAGAGGGAGTTTAAGGTTCAGGAGGACTGGTATAGGATAGAGTAAAGTATTCCAACAGGTTTGGGAGAATGGGCAGAAAAGACATAAATGATGCATTGTTTCTTCGGAGTTCATACAGAGGGGGCATCTTTAGGGGCCTTGAATGTTGCGCTTCCTTAGATTTTCATTGGTCAAGATTTTTCCCTTGAGGAGAGTCCATATGAAGAGTTTTATTTTTGGTAAACTTTTTCATTTCCAGACTATTTTCAAGTAGAGCCAATTTAGTTGTTGAATTTGTTCTTATTTTAACACCCTATAACTGCTCTTAATAGTGTAACATTTCCCAAATAAGTTCCACTTGAAGCCATCTTTCTGGGTGGTGGAGATAGGAGTAGCGCCCTTTCAATTTTCAACATGTCAACACCAGAGATGAGATAATTCAGCTGGAAGAGGGGGTGGTTCCTAGGCCTTCCAAGTGGTTCCTCCCTGCTCCCAAAGAGAAATTTGCTCTAGGTGGGAGATGTTGGAATTATTGGAAATTCCAAGCAATAGAGAGTAAACTCCTCTCCTTTAAACACAGAGAATATAACTCAAATCTTTGCTGTCAGACAGGAGACAGAGATGGCATGAAAAATGCTTTCTATTTCATAAACAGAACTTAAAAAAAACTATTACAAAAGTCTTCCTCAATGGAGGGATTCACAGAATAAGACTGCTACAGACGCAGTGCTCTAAAACAACTCTCTGTCTCTCTCAAAACGCACACAACAGTGCTGTAATGATCTTACTGTGTTTTCTTTGCCTGCGGGCTCACACAGCGTTTTCAATAACAATACATTACTATTACATTGGCTCTCGGGCCTTTTCTCCTTTTTTATATGGCGCGGCGAAACAAAATACGTAAAACAACTATAAAAACAATTACAAAGGAAAACCTTTGCAAAACATAAAACTTTGATATTGGCGCGACGTACGAGTGGGGACCACATCGTAGTCGGCCATCGCAATTGCGGAAATTGCGATATGCGATATGGCGGAACGGCGGAATAACAAAAAATGCGATTTGCGATATTTGCGATGTGCGATGGGATCGTATCGCAAATATCTGCGATAACACATGGCAGAATGAACAATGGAAATGCGATTGTGCGATCATGCGATGGCGCGATGATCGCACATCGCAACTTTTAATATTTGCGATGATACATGGATGGGCGGTAACACATATATATATATATAACATGTGGTTGTGCGATCACACGATGGCGCGACGATCGCACATCGCACTTTCAACGGAACTCTGGCTTTGGCAAAGGGTGATTGCGGTAAAATAAGATATTGCGATGTTGCGATGTTGCGATGGCGCAACCATCGCACATCGCAGATTTCCATATTCACAAGACATTTGACACTTCAAAAGTGCGATCTGCGATTTGCGCTTTGGCGCTTAAGTGGTAGGGACCACTTGTCCTTCCGCTTCATAACTTTAAAGTCTTCTGCCTGTTTAAAGAAATTTCATTCAATTTGGCTGTTGAGGGCTTTAAACGCTCGACTTGACTGTTTTAATTAAACCTGCTCCTCCGTAGACAAAAATCTTCATTTCTCTGCTGAAGTAACTTCTCACCCATAACAAAATTAATTCCTCTGTTGTTCATGGCTGCGGCCCATCATCAATTAATTATTCTTACGGATTCTCCATTCTTCTTAAATATAGAGTGTTGTGCACTCAAATCTCCTCTGCGCTGCTGCTGCTGCCTCTGTACTTTGTTCTTCCTGCCCAAAGGCTGGCAGGTGACTTTAATATTTCTAACACTCCCCCTTAAAGTCAGCTGCTGGGTTATCAATCTGTTGTAGCCGCTACAACACCACCCAAAATTTTGGGTATATTTAAAATTTCGGGTCCCCCTATGCTCGCTTAGTTGTCAAGGTCTTTCACCGACCCCACAAATCAACTTCATCCTAGCGACCTATCCCCAACCCCTCATGAGTTGTCTCGTCATCATGATCAAATGTCGCTGGGGCAATCACGCCATATGTGGGAAGGATCATCCATCGTACGCCCGAACACTCTTGTCGCAGTCGCGCCATGTGTAATGAGATTTCCATGCATACATTTGAATGGAAACCTTTGTGTGTTGATGAATAAAGGCCTTCCCACTGTAGGTCATTAAGCTTTTGTTCGAATACTTCTCTCAGGCTTGTTGGTTTCATATGTTTTATCTGTCGTCATCATTATCAAAAGTAATTATGATGTCGTTATGTTCCGCACAGGTCGACCCCACAGGTGACAAACTCCTCAGTCGTGTCAGGACATCAAAGGTAATAAAATTGGGCTCAACGATGAGGCCAAAGTGGCGGAATAGGGAGGATCAGGAGAAAGTGATCAGTACTGTTAAAAGGAGGATGGTGTGTTGCACATCGATCAGAAAAGAACCTTTTACGACACTGATGCAAAGGCCTCCTTCGCTAATGCGCACCAGATGCTTAAAGCGTTCCGTTTGGAAATGTCTAGATCCTACACCATATCATCTGAATGTCGGGGGGTGCATGCAAAGGAACATATTTCTCCACTTCGATGAATCTAGCCTGATGTTTAGCTCGGGGAACAAAGCGAACTCAAAATATTTCCCTAGACAATGACAATCTCATTCGAGGCATTCTCGCGCCGGGCAGCAGTGCGAAAACATACAGGGTGGTGTGGCAAGCCAACGACAGAGTTTCAAATATGAGAACGCTCCCTTCAAAACAACATGTATGAATCATAAGCTACATGGTGTGAAATTATTTACGCTGCAAGGAGTACGATGCGGAGCAAGGAAATGACATTAAAAACCCTAGCCTCCTTGTTCTTTCATATCCATAAAGTTTGTCTATGCGGGATCACAAGAGATGGGGAACCTCAAATTGAAACTAAAAGGTTATGTTTAAATGCATACACATTTTAATAGCTAGGCACGTTGGTGCGTATGCAAATAAAGTCTTTGGAACCACGAAATAGGAAGGGTAAATGTTAAAAGAGCCATCAATGTGGGTTGAGAAACACCTTTAAAAAAAAAAAACATCCTTCGTATTATAAGGTAAAGCAAATATTCAAACTAAAACAAAGCTCGTAAGCATATGGTTTTGAAAACCATAAAAATTATGAAGGGCGCACATTCAATCGGAAAGGGTGATGTTGTTATGTAATAAAATCAAAGTGCAAACCCATGTCATTTCCAAGTCATATAAAATGTCAAACATTCGATGGCACGTACATGGGATGGTCAAAGTTACGTTTGAAATGGCGGATCACAACTATATGCAGTCCAACGTTGCATGGTGCCAACGTGCATGGACACGTTGCATGGAGCCCGAGCCCGAAGTTCGTTAGCTTGGAGCAAGATATACGATAAGTGTTCAAGTGGTCAAAGTTTATGATAGAGCCACGTAGCAAATGGGCGCGAGCATACATACATAGTGATCGTGTTTTATATTAAAGGTGGGGCAGATGTATTTTTGGTTCAATGTTCAATATGCTTGGAGCCCAACGTTCACGTTTATGCCGTTCAAAGTTATACGCAAACCATGGCAGCGGATATTATTATGGCGCATGTATGATGGTGCAACAAAATACATGCGCACGTGGCACAGAGTCAAAGGCTCGTTGGCTAATGATTTGAGAGAAAATACACGCGCAAAGGATTAGAACCATATGAAGAATCTCGGCAAATAGGCTCAAACATCTCCATAGCAGAGTTTGACCGCTGGTAAAACAACGATGAACGGATATATAACGGTCGAAGGTTTATTTCTTAAAACATGGAGCGGGCGCGAAGATTCGATAGTGGAGTTATTTGTTATAAGTGTGATGACCATTATGCTGAAACTACAAAATATGATGGTGGTGAAACTACTATGCATGGAGTCCAACATCGTTGGCAGGTAATACAAGGAAACAGTAATGCCCATCCAAATGAAGAAGACTGCTAGCTCTCTCCGGAGGATGCGGAGCTGTGTTCCAAATCAACTTCAAAACCTCGTGTTATGTGGATACTCAACACCACCGGCAGATAGAAGCTGTTGCCTCACCATGGCGAAGGCTAAGGCTGGCCTCCGGAGAACAAGGTTATGAGATCGCTGAAAGAGAAATGCAGAAGGGATGATCGTAAGTCTAGGGTCGCATAGTCGCACTTCGTGTTAAAAATCTAATAACGCGACCCAACGACCTAGTCGCAAGGTCGCAATCCTTCAATGTTCCCCCGTTTTGCGACCCCGCGACCCAGCGACCTAGTCGCAAGATCGCAAGGTCGCATATCCTCGGTTTTGCCTCCTTTTGCGACCTTGCGACCCAGTGACCTAGTCGCAAGGTCGCAAGGTCGCATTCTTGCAGTTTCTCTCCCGTTTGCGACCCTGCGACCCAGCGACCTAGTCGCAAGGTCGCAAGGTCGCATTCTTGCAGTTTTTCTCCCGTGTGCGACCCTGCGACCCAGCGACCTAGTCGCAAGGTCGCATTCTTGCAGTTTTCTCCCGTTTGCGACCCTGCGACCCAGCGACCTAGTCGCAAGGTCGCAAGGTCGCATCTCTTCGGTTTTTACACCTTTGCGACCTCGCGACCTAGTTGCAAGATCGCAAGGTCGCATTCTCTCATTTTATTACAACCAGCGACCCCGCGACTCGGTCGCAACAACAACTCAGATTCGCAGGTCGCAACAACAGCTCAGGTCACAGGTCGCAAAATGATTGGGTCGCAAGGTAGCCCAACGGTCAGGAAGATGAAAGGACAAGGATGCCCAAGGGGCAGGTTTTGTGTTATAAATACTCCTGCGGGAGCTTGTAGAAAGGGGCTTTTTCTTTTTGGAATACTCAAGAGCTACATTGTATTGTATTGAAAGACCCTATTCTTAGACATATGAATACGAATACTTGCTAAAACCCCTTTGTCGGATGATGTATGTTGCTGTGACAGCACTATGTGTATTTCTTGAACAGTTTCAGAACATCCTTTGATTAATGAAACTGCATTTTCTAATAATATCATTTATGCATCATGTTTATCTATGCTTGTATTAATGATATTCAATTTTATCGCTTTCTAAATGAATGTTAACACCTTTGTCTATTAGCATTTCGTTTTATCTTTCAGAAGTAAGAAGGAATCTTGCCATTAAGAATTGTTTCTTCTGTGGTAAGATACCTTGCAAGCATGACCCCAAAGACGTGCCGTTAACTGCATCTCTTCGGGCGTATGTGTCTTATTCATTCTCTTGCTACGCATAGTGTTGTAGACATGTTCCATGCATCAATCATGTATTTCGTATCCTATGGATAAGTGTGTGTCCGCCGGTTTAATCAGGTTCTTTTGAGACCAGGAGGGAAGGCGTCTTAAGCGGTAACCGGACCCACACCCCGGATGGGATCCCTACTCCAAACGGTTTAAGGTCTAATTGGGACTTTTTACCGGGGAGATCCCCTACTGTTGGCTGGACAAATTTTCCCGTCAACAGATTTGGCGCTAGAAGGAGGGCCTGAACCTCCGACCAGATGTTTAACGAAAAGGGGGCCCAGATGACAAGCTGAGCCTTTAGAGCCTGCAGTTAATCTCATATCTGTAATGGCTCGTTCTCAAATCATTCTCCCAAGATGTTTGTCGGATTTTTATGAACCTGGATACTTCATCCCCGATAAACTTATGTATCACTTGTCCCAGTTAAAATTTGATGGTGAAAATGGGGTGTCCATAACCCAACACTGTTCAGATTTTTGTGACTTTGGTGAGTGTTATGAAATTGACGATGAGGGTTTGTTTTGTTTGCTTTTCTTCCTCACCCTCAAAGGTCGCGCTAAGCAATGGTGCTGCACTTTTCCATAATCTTCCATCCATTCATTTGAACAACTCGCCAGTGAATTACAACAAGCTTTTCACATGTATGATTTTCATAATGTTTTACTAAAGATAAATGACATCAGAATGGAACCTTAGGAATCTTTAGATGAGTTCTCTATCAGATTCGTTCATTATTGTTTTGAGTTCCCTGAAAAGGATGTCGATTGGAGGTTGTTAAGAGAACAGTTCGCGTATGCGATTCTTGTTTCCCTTGAACCATTTCAGTTAGCAACCCAACCAGAGCCTAGTGTTCCCTATGACAACTCGCAAGTCAATGGCTGTTCTGACCATGAGTCTTTCACGTACCATGTCGAATCTGAACATCTCAATGGCTCGTTATCTCTTTTGGCTCATGAAACCTACCCCGAGCCCACTCGATGCCTCCCTAGACTTAGTCCTAAATCTGGTTCACATTCAGATTATGAATCTGGTTCATATTCGGATTATGCATCTGGTTCAGATTCGAATGACGAATCTGGTTCACATTCAGATTATGAATCTGGTTCAGATTCGGATTATGAATCTGGTTCACATACATATTATGAATCGACTCCTACCCCGCATAAAGTTTATTCCCTTACAAGGCCTGTCAAATCATTGTGTCCTCTGAACGACACGGATGTGCATGTTGAAAAGCCTCGTATGGTTAACGCCCCTGCGATTCAATCTTTTCGTTCATTATTTCCTAGTTTGTTTCTCGATCCCGCCACACCAGTAATTTCTTCGAGACATTCAAAATTTCCTTATACTGGTATTTGCGACAATCATAAGCACGCAGATGGTGTTTCTCAATCACAGTCCAAGATCGATGAATCTTTTAAATCTGATTTTTCTCACTTGGGATCTTTAGACAGCCATAGGAGCGATTCCCCGTCTGAAAAACTTCAAGATGTTCCTTCTATTGATCCATCCCAGTCAGTAACTCTCGGGGAGCCTCACATCTCAGGTACCCAATTTGATCAAATCAATGATTACACTAATCCCTGCTTATCTGAAAACATGTTCAATCATACCACCGAGGACTATCACTCGGATCTCTTGGCCAACCCTATGAAGACACCTGAATTCGATGATTTGCTTTCGGAAGGTTCAAGTACCCACCAGAAAATCGAAACGCGTCAGCTTCCGCCGAACGTTTCTGGAATGACCATTCCCCAGTGCCATGCTACTTCCAGCATAAACGCGTCGAATTCACCCCATCCTGGCAAATCTGGAGAATCCGACATTTTGGATTATCAATCTGTCAGTACGCAAACATTCGACCAAATTGATACAAAGCCCACTGATGTCTTTCAAATCACTACAATTTATGATCATGCCCATTCGCTTGTTAATCTCGCCAAGCAATCAAAGTTGGAAAGCCCCTTGCTTGAAGGTCCTGAGTTTGTTCAAAGCAGTGAAGAATTTCAGGCTCCTTTAAACGTGGATTCAGATCCCCATACCCTCAACCAAACCCAGGAGCAACCCCGGACTAGAGTTTTCGAAACTGGAATTTCTACGCTTGGATGTGCATGCATGTATAATTCACCTGGCACTTGCGTATTGTTTCCATTCCATAAAACAAATGGTCCCCAACACCATGATGAGATTGTCGATCAACTCAACCGACCCCATTCGGTGAATGTGCTTGCAAATAGAAATTGGCTTACCCATCACCCCTCAAATCCAGGATCATGCATGAATGATTTTATGTCATTTTTCTATAATGTTGAGTTTTAAGAGCATATCGCTGGTTATCAAGATAAGAATGGGATTCAGCTTGCACAATCTATTCTGGCATGTTCTTTGGCAAGTATCTATGATCATTTTTCCGTTGCACCTGCTCCTCGGGTAAGTTTCGCTGCTGTCACACTTTTTTGGATATTAGCCCTGGTCCTGATAATTGTTGTTCTTGCAGGTCAGGGATTAATGCGGTGGCTGCACTGGAAAACTGATTTTACCTAACCCGACCGCATCATTGGTTAACTAGGGTTTAGGTGTAGGCTAGCTAGGACCTGCAATAAAATTTTTAGTTCAAAGTTAATTAGGTTTACTTGCCAAATTTTTACTTCATAGGTTAAAAGTTTGTTTTGTTGTTTTGTTTACGATTAATATCTTAGGCAACACCATGTTACAAGTATCTTCTTTCATTTCCTTTTCAGTTGCTTGTTGTTGCATAAATAATCATGGCTTGTATTACGCCTCTTTGCCACCTACAACTGATTGATCATTCTCACACATGGCGTTGCATTGCATCTTAAGCATCCCCTATTTCATTGCGTCGTACTCTTTCTTCCGCACATCATTTCTGTCATGTCGCCTGTCGCTGCACAAGCCCTCATTGCAACCCTATCACCTTGCAGTCTTGTTTTGCCCTGATTGCTGAAGCAGTAACCCCATTGTTTTTGCGTGAGGTTGTGGTGGCTATCTCAAGAGGCAGCTTTCTCTTAGGACCAGCCATCAAAGTCGCATTCTCAACAAGAGGTCTGTGAGTCTAAACTCATTTAGCCAGGGAGATACGAGTCGGTTGCTTGTTGGAGATCTTATGAGTTTGAAATGGCCCATACCTGTAAGCCTAAGCCTTGGTGCCCAGCAGAGTCTTGGATGTTTTAATGATCTGTTTTGCACACTTCGCCTATTGTGGTGAATGGGATATGAAGGTTTGGCACGAGGGCAAACCCAAATCAAGATATCTTTCAGTTTCTGTAACACGAGAAACAACCTATCTTGCACGTAAAATAAGTCGGGATCCCTCATCCGCCCATGAAAAATAAGTGCCATGAGCACATGAAAATAAGTGCCACGAGCACATGAAAATAAGTGTTGTAAGCACATGAAACAAATAAGGGCAAAAGATCGAGAAAGGCTTCCTGCGTAGAGAGGTAATGCAACGACTCCGTCGGGGTACTGACCAGGCTCGCTGGCAGCGAAGCAACGTTTGTGATTTCTTGAAGTGACTCCGCCGGGGTAATGTCCAGGCATGCTGGCAGCGGAGCAACACCAGAAGCTTACTTCAAAATTCTTGAGAATAATAAACCCAGTGCCTTGCTCTTCACATCATCAACAAGCTACTAGCATCTGTGAGCTTTCTCTTTGATGTGTTTCTGATTAGCAGGACTTAGTTGAGGCACAAGGATTAGGCGTACCTGTAAAGGGCCAAAGTAATACAAAGGGTACCCACGGAACTGGTTCAATATTCCCTTGCATCATTATCCGGATTCAGACTATTGTGGTGATATTGACAGAGATGCTGGATTCTACCAGTGGTTCACCATTTGTTGTAGCCACTACAACACCACCCAAAATTTTGGGTATAAAATAAAATTTCGGGTCCCCCTATGCTCGCTTAGTTGTCAAGGTCTTTCACCGACCCCACAAATCAACTTCATCCTAGCGACCTATCCCCAACCCCTCATGAGTTGTCTCGTCATCATGATCAAATGTCGCTGGGGAAATCACGCCATATGTGGGAAGGATCATCCATCGTACGCCCGAACACTCTTGTCGCAGTCGCACCATGTGTAATGAGATTGCCATGCATACGTTTGAATAGAAACCTTTGTGTGTTGATGAATAAAATCCTTCCCACTGTAGGTCATTAAGCTTTTGTTCGAATACTTCTCTCAGGCTTGTTGGTTTCATATGTTTTATCTGTCGTCATCATTATCAAGAGTAATTATGATGTCGTTATGTTCCCCACAGGTCGACCCCACAGGTGACAAACTCCTCAGTCGTGTTAGGACATCAAAGGTAATAAAATTGGGCTCAACGACGAGGCCAAAGTGGCGGAACAGGGAGGATCAGGAGCAAGTGATCAGTACTGTTAAAAGGAGGATGGTGTGTTGCACATCGATCAGAAAAGAACCTTTTACGAAACTGATGCAAAGGCCTCCTTCGCTAATGCGCACGAGATGCTTAAAGCGTTCCGTTTGGAAATGTCTAGATCCTACACCATATCATCTGAATGTCGGGGGGTGCATGCAAAGGAACATATTTCTCCACTTCGATGAATCTAGCCTGAAGTTTAGCTCGGGGACCAAAGCGAACTCAGAATATTTCTCTAGACAATGACAATCTCATTCGAGGCATTCTCGCTCCGGGGAGCAGTGCGAAAACATACAGGGTGGTGTGGCAAGCCAACGACAGAGTTTCAAATATGAGAACGCTCCCTTCAAAACAACATGTATGAATCCTAAGCTACATGGTGTGAAATTATTTACGCTGCAAGGAGTACGATGCGGAGCAAGGAAATGACATTAAAAACCCTAGCCTCCTTGTTCTTTCATATCCATAAAGTTTGTCTATGCGGGATCACAAGAGATGGGGAACCTCAAATTGAAACTAAAAGGTTATGTTTAAATGCATACACATTTTAATAGCTAGGCACGTTGGTGCGTATGCAAATAAAGTCTTTGGAACCACGAAATAGGAAGGGTAAATGTTAAAAGAGCCATCAATGTGGGTTGAGAAACACCTTTAAAAAAAAAAACATCCTTCGTATTATAAGGTAAAGCAAATATTCAAACTAAAACAAAGCTTGTAAGCATATGGTTTTGAAAACCATAAAAATTATGAAGGGCGCACATTCAATCGGAAAGGGTGATGTTGTTATGTAATAAAATCAAAGTGCAAACCCATGTCATTTCCAAGTCATATAAAATGTCAAACATTCGATGGCACGTACATGGGATGGTCAAATTTACGTTTGAAATGGCGGATCACAACTATATGCAGTCCAACGTTGCATGGCGCCAACGTGCATGGACACGTTGCATGGAGCCCGAGCCCGACGTTCGTTAGCTTGGAGCAAGATATACGATAAGTGTTCAAGTGGTCAAAGTTTATGATTGAGCCATGTAGCAAATGGGCGCGAGCATAATACATAGTGATCGTGTTTTATATTAAAGGTGGGGCAGATGTATTTTTGGTTCAATGTTCAATATGCTTGGAGCCCAACGTTCACGTTTATGCCGTTCAACGTTATACGCAAACCATGGCAGCGGATATTATTATGGCGCATGTATGATGGTGCAACAAAATACATGCGCACGTGGCACAGAGTCAAAGGCTCGTTGGCTAATGATTTGAGAGAAAATACACGCGCAAAGGATTAGAACCATATGAAGAATCTCGGCAAATAGGCTCAAACATCTCCATAGCAGAGTTTGACCGCTGGTAAAACAACGTTGAACGGATTTATAACGGTCGAAGGTTTATTTCTTAAAACATGGAGCGGGCGCGAAGATTCGATAGTGGAGTTATTTGTTATAAGTGTGATGACCATTATGCTGAAACTACAAGATATGATGGTGGTGAAACTACTATGCGTGGAGTCCAACATCGTTGGCAGGTAATACAAGGAAACAGTAATGCCCATCCAAATGAAGAAGACTGCTAGCTCTCTCCGGAGGATGCGGAGCTGTGTTCCAAATCAACTTCAAAACCTCGTGTTATGTGGATACTCAACACCACCGGCAGATAGAAGCTGTTGCCTCACCATGGCGAAGGCTAAGGCTGGCCTCCGGAGAACAAGGTTATGAGATCGCTGAAAGAGAAATGCAGAAGGGATGATTGTAAGTCTAGGGTCGCATAGTCACACTTCGTGTTAAAAATCTGATAACGCGACCCAGTGACCCAGCGACCTAGTCGCAAGGTCGCATTCCTTCAATGTTCCCCCGTTTTGCGACCCCGCGACCCAGCGACCTAGTCGCAAGGTCGCAAGGTCGCATTCTTGCAGTTTCTCTCCCGTTTGCGACCCTGCGACCCAGCGACCTAGTCGCAAGGTCGCAAGGTCGCATTCTTGCAGTTGTTATCCCGTGTGCGACCCTGCGACCCAGCGACCTAGTCGCAAGGTCGCAAGGTCGCATTCTTGCATTTTTTCTCCCGTTTGCGACCCTGCGACCCAGCGACCTAGTCGCAAGGTCACATCTCTTCGGTTTTTACACCTTTGCGACCTCGCGACCTAGTCGCAAGGTCGCAAGGTCGCATTCTCTCATTTTATTACAACCAGTGACCCCGCGACTCGGTCGCAACAACAACTCAGATTCGCAGGTCGCAACAACAGCTCAGGTCGTAGGTCGCAAAATGATTGGGTCGCAAGGCAGCCCAACGGTCAGGAAGATGAAAGGACAAGGATGCCCAAGGGGCAGGTTTTGTGTTATAAATACTCCTGCGGGAGCTTGTAGAAAGGGGCTTTTTCTTTTTGGAATACTCAAGAGCTACATTGTATTGTATTGAAAGACCCTATTCTTAGACATATGAATACGAATACTTGCTAAAACCCCTTTGTAGGATGATGTATGTTGCTGTTACATCACTATGTGTATTTCTTGAACAGTTTCAGAACATCCTTTGATTAATGAAACTGCATTTTCTAATAATATCATTTATGCATCATGTTTATCTATGCTTGTATTAATGATATTCAATTTTATCGCTTTCTAAATGAATGTTAATACCTTTTTCTATTAGCATTTCGTTTTATCTTTCAGAAGTAAGAAGGAATCTTGCCATTAAGAATTTTTTCTTCTGTGGTAAGATACCTTGCAAGCATGACCCCAAATACATGTCGTTAACTGCATCTCTTCGGGCGTATGTGTCTTATTCATTCTCTTGCTACGCATAATGTTGTAGACATGTTCCATGCATCAATCATGTATTTCGTATCCTATGGATAAGTGTGTGTCCGCAGGTTTAATCAGGTTCTTTTGAGACCAGGAGGGAAGGCGTCTTAAGCGGTAACCGGACCCACACCCCGGATGGGATCCCTACTCCAAACGGTTTAAGGTCTAATTGGGACTTTTTACCGGGGAGATCCCCTACTGTTGGCTGGACAAATTTTCCCGTCAACACAATCATACCCAAGCATTTCCTTAGAAAATCAAATGTCTTCTATGCCAATGGATTTGTCAAAATATCTGCATATTGCTCCTTTGTTTTAAAATGTTGCAAAACAATTTCTCCATTGTTCACTAATTCTCTGATATAATGAAATTTTGTGTCTATGTGTTTCGTTCTTTTATGAAACACAGAATTCTTTGACAATGCAATAGCTGAGCTATTGTCACAATAAATCACAGTGCCCTTTACCTATTCTTGGCACAAACTTCTCAACATCCTTCTCATCCAAATTGCTTGACACGCTACTGCTGTAGCTGCCACATACTCTGCTTCTGCTGTAGACAATGCTACAATAGGCTGTTTCTTAGAAGCCCATGAAATGGCTCCTGAACCCATATGAAAAACATAACTGGAAGTGCTCTTCCGATCATCTACACTTCCAGCCCAATCACTGTCAGTGTATCCAACTAATTCTGAATTTTCTGAAGCTGTATATAAAATACCAAATCTTTTTGTTCCTTTCACATACCTCAGAATTCTCTTCGCTGCTTGCCAATGTGCTTCTTTTGGCTTCTCCATAAATCTGGAAATTAAACTAACAACATGCATAATATCCGGCCTAGTTGCAGTCAAATACATCAGGCTGCCAACTATGCTTTTATACAGACTTGGATCAACATCCTTGCTGTTGTCATCTTTACTCAACTTCAATCCCATTACTGTGGGAGTAATTGCAGCTTTGCACTCCTGCATATTAAATCTTTCTAAAACCTGATTCACATACTTTGCTTGAGATATAAAAATCCCTTTCTCACTTTTCTCTAATTCTATTCCCAAGAAGTATCTTAATAAACCCATGTTAGTCATTTCAAATTCATCTTTCATGACTGTTTTAAAATTCTCAACAAGGTAATCATCATTACCTGTAAAAATTAAATCATCAACATATAAAACAACAATTAACATCTTACCATCATTTTCTTTGATGTAGAGGGTGGTTTCTCCCTCACACTTTTCAAATCCATTCTCCAGTAGATAGGAGTCTATTCTACTGTACCATGCTCTTGGAGCTTGCTTCAGCCCATAAAGAGCTTTCTTCAATCTGCAGACCTTATGCTCTTGGCCTTTCTTTTCATATCCAAGAGGCTGTTCCACATATACCTCTTCCATTAAAACTCCATTTAAGAATGCAGATTTTACATCCATCTGGTATACTTTCCATTTGTTTTGTGCTGCTATTGACAACACTGCTCTTACTGTTTCCATTCTTGCAACTGGTGCAAAATTTTCTTCATAGTCAATCCCATGCTTCTGCTTATATCCTTTGACAACAAGTCTGCCCTTGTGTCTTTCTATTTTTCCTTCAGCATTGCTCTTGGTCTTCTAGACCCATTTAACTCCAATGACTTCTTTACCTTCTGGGAGATCAACCAACTCCCATGTTTTGTTCTTCTCTATGGCTTTAATTTCCTCATCCATAGCTTCTATCCATTTTTTATCTTTAATTGCATCTTCAAAATGAATAGGATCATCAACTTGACAATACAAAGAAAATAGGGAATTCATACCTTCATTTGCTTCTCCTTGCTCATAAATTTCTCTAAGGCTTCTAAACCTTGTTCCTCGTTCACTTGGTGTAGACGTGCTTGATGAAGCACTCATTTCTGCTCCATGTGGTGTGCTTGGAGATGCACTCCCGCTTCTTCTCAAGGGTGTTCTTGGTGCTGCTTGAGGTGTCCCTTGCTGTCCTTGCATTGCTGGAGGTTGTGCAGTGGATGGGTTGTTAATTTCAACCACATCTTCTTCTTCTTCATCATGAGATAAACAGTTTTTGACATTGACTGTTTTCTCAACGCTTCCATCCCATGCTTCCTCTTCAATAAATTGCACATCTCTGCTTATTACAAACTTATTTGTGGATGGGTTATACAATCTGTATCCTTTGGAATCTTCACAATATCCATGGAAAATGCACTTCTCCCCCTTACTATCCAATTTCTTTCTTAACTTGTCAGGAATGTGTGCATATGCCACACATCCAAAAACTCTCATGTGGGTGACTCCTTGTTTTCTGCCACTCCACGCTTCTTCTGGAACTTTGTTCATTACTGATTTTGTAGGGAATCTATTCAGAATGTACATAGCACAGTTTGCTGCTTCTGCCCAATACTCATTCGGCAAGTGCTTTGCCTTCAGCATACTTCTCACCATTTCCATTATGGTTCAATTCTTCCTTTCAGCAACTCCATTCTGTTGCGGTGTGTACCTTGTGGTAAACTGCTTGTGTATGACATTCTCTCTGCAAAAACACAGAAACTCCTTTGATATATATTCTCCTCCTCTGTCGGTTCTGAGGACTTTAATGTACTGGCCACTATGTTTCTCTACAAGAGCTTTAAAATGGAAAAAATTCTGAAAGAATTCACTCTTATATTTCAGAAAATAAACCCACACTTTTCTTGTGAAATTATCTATGAAGGTCAGCATGTAATTGCTGCCTGAAACTGATGCTATTTGCATCGGCCCACACAAATATGAATGGATTATCTCCAAAGGTGCTTTCGCCCTTATTCTTTTCCCTGAAGGAAAATTTTCTCTGTGTTGTTTTCCCAAGATGCAGCCTTCACATAGGCTGTCAGGCTTCTCAATCAATGGTAAACCTCTTACCATTCCTTTTCTGTGCAGCAAATTTAATCCTCCAAAATTGAGATGTCCAAATCTCAGGTGCCATAACCAATTTTCATCATTTGCTTCCTTCTTGAAGTCTTCTTGTGTTACGACTGCTATGCTCTTTCCTTTTTGCTTCAAGTCAATATTGAGCTTGAGCAGAAACATTCTATTGATGGTCATTTGAATTTCAGCAATAATTTTCTTACTTGGAGGAATATCTTTTATGGTGCACACATCATCTTTGAAAATTACATTGTAACCTTTATTTATGAGCTGCCCAACGCTCAAAAGATTACACTTCAGACCTGGAACATAATACACATCAGGAACAAATTTTTGCTCCCCATTTCTTGCTCGAATACTAACTCTGCCTTTTCCTTTGACAGAGATCTTAGTATCAGTCCCTGTGGTCACCTCAGATTTAATCTCTTCATCTAGATTGGCAAACATTGCTTTGTTGCCAGTCATATGATTACTACATCCAGAATCTAAGAACCAAACATCATCATCTCTATCTTGTGCTACATTACATGCTAATAGCACATTACTTGGGTTCTTTTCTTCTTTTGCTACATTAGCATTCTGCTTATTTTTCATGTCATTTTGCTTCTTTCTACATTCATTGGCATAGTGCCCATATTTTTTGCAATAATGACATTGGACATTGGATTTGTCATACCTTTGTCCATGAGCATGTTGGTGTTGATGTCCACCTTGCTGGCTGTTGCATTGGCTGTGGCTCTGACTTTGACTGTTGCTCCTTCCATGTGAATGTGAAGGGCTGTTCCTTCCACCTCTGTTTTGGCTTCTACCTCTTCCTCTTCCTTTACCTTGAACTCTTCCTCTTCCTGAAGGCATCTGGGTCTTGAAGGCATGCTCAAGAGATGAGTGTTCATCTTTGCTCAATCTCTGTTCATGAGTTATCAGTGAGGCATGAAGTTCATCTACTGTGAAATGTGAGAGATCTTTGGTCTCTTCTATGGTGGTAACAATAACATCAAACTTTGAGGGTAAGCATCTCAAAAGTTTCTCCACAATCCTTCTTTCTTCAAGAGTTTCTCCATGGGCTCTAATCTGATTTGCAATCCCAATCACATGTGTAAAAAATGTGTCAACATTGTCTGACTCTTTCATGAAAAGAGTTTCAAAATCTCTTCTCAGCAACTGAAGTTTTGTTGTCTTAACTTTCTCCATACCTTGATAGGCTACTTTCAGAGTTTCCCATGCCTCCTTGGATTTCTTAGATGCTGCTATCCTTGGAAACACACTCTCATTTACAGCTTGATACAAATAGAAGAGAGCTTTAGCATCTTTCTTCCTATTTCTTTTCAATAAATCCTTCTCTGCTTGAGTTAAGGCATTAAAAGCCTGCTCATCAGCTGGTTCAACAAAACCATCTTCAACAAGTTCCCATAAGTCTTGTGAAACAAACAGGGCTCTCATGGTAATGGCCCAATAATCATAGTTCTTTCCATTAAACTATGGAAGTTGAACATTTCCAAGACTCATACCAGTGCTTGGTCTAGCCATTTCTTCAAAACTGAACTCTAAGCTTAAATAAATTGTCTTTCCTTTTCTCTGAAAGAACAAACTCTTTTGAACAAAAACAACAACTCTGTTATCTTTGAGAAATACCTGAACTTTTGACTTCTGTTGGGCTTTCACACTACTGGAGAAAACGCTGCAACAAGTCTTCTTCTTCTTCAGCTTCTTTGAAAGTTTCAAAGAGCCTAAACTAGCTCTGATACCATGTTGGAATTATTGGAAATTCCAAGCAATAGAGAGTAAACTCCTCTCCTTTAAACACAGAGAATATAACTCAAATCTTTGCTGTTAGACAGGAGACAGAGATGGCATGAAAAATGCTTTCTATTTCATAAAAAGAACTTAAAAAAAAAAACTATTACAAAAGTCTTCCTCAATGGAGGGATTCACAGAATAAGACTGCTACAGACGCAGTGCTCTAAAACAACTCTCTGTCTCTCTCAAAACGCACACAACAGTGCTGTAATGATCTTACTGTGTTTTCTTTGCCTGCGGGCTCACACAGGGTTTTTAATAACAATACATTACTATTACATTGGCTCTCGGGCTTTTTCTCCTTTTTTATATGGCGCGGCGGAACAAAATACGTAAAACAACTATAAAAACAATTACAAAGGAAAACCTTTGCAAAACATAAAACTTTGATATTGGCGCGACGTACGAGTAGGGACCACATCGTAGTCAGCCATCGCAATTGCGAAAATTGCGATATGCGATATGGCGGAACGGCGGAATAACAAAAAATGCGATTTGCGATATTTGCGATGTGCGATGGGATCGTATCGCAAATATCTGCAATAACACATGGCAGAACAAACAATGGAAATGCGATTGTGCGATCATGCGATGGCGCGATGATCGCACATCGCAACTTTCAATATTTGCGATGATACATGGATGGGCAGTAACACACACACATATATATATAACATGCAGTTGTGCGATCGCACGATGGCGCGACGATCACACATCGCACTTTCAACGGAACTCTGGCTCTGGCGAAGGGTGATTGCGGTAAAATGCGATATTGCGATGTTGCGATGTTGCGATGGCGCAACCATCGCACATCACAGATTTCCATATTCACAAGACATTTGACACTTCAAAAGTGCGATCTGCGATTTGCGCTTTGGCGCTTAAGTGGTAGGGACCACTTGTCCTTCCGCTTCATAACTTTAAAGTCTTCCGCCTGTTTAAAGCAATTTCATTCAATTTGGCTGTTGAGGGCTTTAAACGCCCAACTTGACTATTTTAATTAAACCTGCTCCTCCGTAGACAAAAATCTTCATTTCTCTGCTGAAGTAACTTCTCGCCCATAACAAAATTAATTCCTCTGATGTTCATGGCTGCGGCCCATCATCAATTAATTCTTCTTACGGATTCTCTATTCTTCTTAAATACAGAGTGTTGTGCACTCAAATCTCCTCTGCGCTGCTGCTGCTACCTCTGTACTTTGTTCTTCCTGCCCAAAGGCTGGCAGGTGGCTTTAATATTTCTAACAAAAGATACCTCTTGTTGCACACCAAGTTCTGAGAGGTTGAAGAGCAGGTTTGGTAGATAGAGTGGTCTTTCCGAGAACGCTTTCTTCCCAGAGTATATATCATATCCGTTTCCAGGAATGTGAGATGTATGAGATTGGATGAGGGGGAGAGCATTTTTGCAAAGCTTCCAAATGGATGAGCAGCTACGGTTAGGGAGAGGGAATTTAGAAAAAATCTTGGGAGGAACTGAGAGATGATTTGCCTTCATGGACTCATTTCCACTAGGCTTCTCATTTTGTAATGAATCTCCAAAGAATTTTTCTCCCAAGGCAGTATTCATAAGAGTCAGCTTCCTTATGCCAATCCCTCCTCTATTGTAAGGAGCTATGACCTTATTCCAGTTGAGGAGATATTTTTTGTTCTGTGTCTTCCCCCTGCCAAAGAAACTTTCTAACAAGAATTTCAATCTACTTTATGATTCCTCCTGGTGCTTGGAGGATCGTGTATTGATAAAGAGGAAGAGCAACAAAAATTGATTTTATTAATATGGTGTGAGCTGCTAGATTGTGCCATTGAGTCCCCCAGTCTTGCATTTTCTTTTTCATTTTTTCCAGGATCTCAGTCTAGAACTCTGTCTTCAGTGCCTTCTTAAAAATAGGCATTCCTAAATATTTTAAATGTGTCCAATATGATCTATATGGGATTTAAAAGACCTGAGAGATGCTTCTTATAATTCTTGGGGTGGTGTTCTAACCATAAATGTTGCTTTTGATCTGGTTGATAATACCTCCAAAGCTTCTAGGAAGAGATCCAAAATAGATATGACCCTTCCTGCCACTATTGGAGAGGCTCCTCCAATCATAAGTGTATCATCTGCAAACTGAGAGTGGGTTATGCCTTTGGTTCCTCCATTGAACTGTATGTCGATGATCATTCCCATTTATCTTTCAAGTTCTATTTATATGGGTGTATGGTTGTTCTATGATATTAGAGAATCTAGAAAAGATGCAAAAGATAAACTGAAAAGCAGAAGTGGTAACAATGTCTATTACAGATATAGAAGAACTTGTTCACAGATATAAACGAATGATTAGTACAGGGCAAATTTGGTTTTATGGAGAGATTTGGTATAATGAGCTTTTCCTTTTTTAAGAGAGATTTATAGACATTGATAAAGTTGTATCTTCATATTTCCATAATCAATATTTGTAATTAATATTTTATTGGTTCTTACTTTAGCTAATTTTTTTTTTTAATTATTAATGGCTTTAAATATAAAATACAATCATAATTACTTTAATTTTCTTCTCTATTTACTAAATTTGTTTTTTAATATACAACTCAAATCACTAAAAATATAAGAGTGTATGATTGTTCCTTGAATCTCAGATAATGTTGAAAGAAAATATATATATATATATATATATATATATATATATATATATATATAAACAAAAAATAAAAGTGTAACAATGTCTAATAAATGGAAAAATGAAAATAGAAGTGGTAACAATGTTTATATCTATAGATGTTTATAGACATTTATAAAGTTGTATCAATTTTATTTTCATTATCAATATTTGTAATCAATGTTTTATGTGTTCTTACTTATAGATAATATATTTTTCTTTCTTAAAAAATATTATTAATATTATTCAATATAAAATAAAATTATAATTATTTTGATTTTTTCTCTATTTACTAAATTTATATTTTAATTTGCATCTCAAAGCACTAAAAAAGATAAGAGTGTCTGGTTGTTTCATGGTATTGGACAATCTAGAAAATGTGAAAAAAAAAAATAGAAGTCATAACAATGTCTATGTTTATTAGAGAGACAACAGAAGATGTAGGTATTAGAGACACAAAAGAAGGTGTCTATGCAAAGTGTATAGTTGTTCTATGGTACCAAAGAATCTAGAACATATGCCAAAAAAATAAATAGAAAAGTATAAATGGTATGTCTAATAAACATAAAATATAGAATATAGTAGTAACAATGTTTATTATAGATACAAAAAAAAGTTATATAAAAATATAAAATAATAGTTAGTACAAGGGAAATTTGGTTCTATAGAGAGTTTTGGGATAATGAGCTTTTTATTTTCTTAAGAAATATTTATAACCATTTATAAAGTTGTAGCATTCATATGTTGAAGATCAATATTTGTAATTATTTTTTTATTCCTTTTTACTAAACAAACAAAAAAGTAGAAAATGTCTATATTAGAGGCACAAATGTCTCCAAGGGAGAGTTGGTATAATGAGCTTTTCCTTTTATTTAAGAGAGATTTATAGACATTTATAAAGTTCTATCATTCATATTTTCTTATTTTTTGTTGGCTTGACCCATAGAGGATTTGAACCTTGAATCTCATGGTTTACATAAATACTTCATAACACAACAATTGCTAATTCACCTACCCACCATGGGTTGTGTCATTCATATTTACATGATCAATATTTATAATTAATTTTTATTAGTTTTGTTGTCCTTTGAGATGATTTTGGTCAATAATCATGCCAAAGTATCTAAAATGTTTGTTTGTGTTTTAAAATATTTGGAGGACCAATGCATAAGATAGATTTTAATCAAACAGTTGAGGTTTTTAAATCTTACTGATAATATCAATAATTTAAAGTAAGGGCTACTTGTTCATCTCATACAGTAATTATGCTTTCATGATTTCGATTAAGTAGAATAAGAAGATTATGATTATTAAACATTCAAATTGAACTGTTCAATAAACCATAAGCTGGAAAAATTTTAAACAGTGTTTAAAATTTCAACAAAATATATTTAACATCACCAAAATACTGACAATTTATTGATAAAAGGGATTTAAATTAACAAATTGTCAAGTAAATCATTCTTTATAATAATTATAACTTCATGAGGAATTATAAGGTTGTTGAAACACAGTCAACCTCACCTAGTTATTTTGATGATAATTAAACATATGAAGAAACATAATGACAGAAAACTGGAAAACTCACAGAGAAGACAGAGCTGTACGAGATGAGTTGAGAATCCTGCTTGTATTATTGATGTTAAAAAAAAAACTTAGTACAATATATGTTTACAAAATCTCCTTATCCAAGGGTGCAACCCTTCATAAATTGTGCTGAGAGTTATTTATACTAACTAGCAAAACTTTAGAAATATCTTAATTGATTTTACAATAATATTATAATAAGAATAAAAGAAGGAGTCAGATAGATGGAGTGTCTCTGTTATTCTGGAGGTTGTTGATGATTCGATCTCTTTTAATGAAAGTTGTTTCTGACTTGTCCTTTTTTCGCTGGAAGTTGTTGCTAACCTGGCTCTACAAAATTGGGTGTGCTGGCATGCTGTAAAATTAATTTTCACTCGATGGTTTCACAAAACCTATCCCACTGCTCTTCACTTGGAATTTCAAAATTCATCATTTTCCTAAAAACTTCATCCACTGCAATGAATCTATCAAAAGTTGGGTTTTGAATGAACAACTATTTGATTTGATGTTGAATAACCAAGTCAAACTGTAGAGCTTCAAGAAAAGCTCTGCCTGTGATGTGACCTTTGATACCTACAAACTTTGTTTTGTCTATTGCAATTGTATACAAATTTTTGCAATAATATTCTAACTTGACCAAATTATCATCTAATACAACTAGACCTGACAGACCTTTTTGATTTAAAATATTAAATTTAGTATGAAACCTTTTGACAATAACATTTAAGGCTTCACACTTGGTCTGCAACTGGTTGATCAAGTTTCTCTTCTGCAAAACTTTATTTATCTCCGAAGTAGTTGCAGTCCTGTCTGAGATATTGATTTCTTCCAACTCCTCCTTTTTCTTTGAATTAAGAACCTTAATCATATCTAAAGCTTCACTTGGTCTCTGTTGGAGTTGATCCTTCCCTTCTTGAATTGTTGTTCTTCATTTGTTGATGAGTTCCTACTACTCGAAGATGATCTTAATGGATGGCCATATTTCAGTAATGGAGTCACTGATGTTTTCCCAGATACTCTGCTTAGCTTCTCCTAAAGTTGATGCCATTATAGTTTCACTTTCCAGTTCTTTAATTCTAAGTTCCAACTGATGTGTCTTCTGCATTTCTTCTAGATACAAAGTATCATTTTTTGATCTTTTGAGACTGAAGTAGTTGAAACTTCTGATTTAGCTTTTCATGTGCTTGCCTTTGAGTGGGATTCCTGAGCAAGTTGTGCTAGATCAATCATGTTAAAGGTTGTTGAGGTTTCTACACCTGCAGAAGATGTTTGAGTTGCTAAAGTAGGATCAACATTCACCTAGAGTGTTGATTTCTCTTTCAGTAATTCTTCAATTTGTTCTTCCATTTTTCTGATTTGCAGATTTTGGTCAATAATTAACTTAAGCATTTCCTCCTTGTTAGATTCATTTTGTGCCATTTATTTAGTCTATGGGTCTTCAGCCAAGGGTAGCTTAAGTTGTTTTCGTAAAGCAGAAACGTCTGCATTTTTATTTTTGATGATTTATTCAGTTGCTTTGCAGTTAGTAGGATCATATCCTACTTTTACTACCAGCTCTTCCAAATTATGTCTTTATCCTGTTGTCTTTAGCCAAACAAGACAGTTTCTCAATATTCAACTATGATTGCATATTTGACAGTGCTACTTTTGATTTTGAAAGAGACATAGTTGTTGTAGTCATGGTTGAAAATAACATTTCTCTTGAATGCCTGTGCATATCCATCTGGTCAATTGGATGTATGTGTCTTGCATCAAATGAGAGGAAAATATTCTTATAGTTAGCATTAGTTTTTGGAAATGGCACTGTTGCTTGCAGGAAGGCTATCTGCATCCTGCCCTTCTCACTGTCAAAAGCAATGAGAAGCCTATGTTGTGATGTAGATGTCTGTTTCCAAAATTGGCTATAAATATCTGACTTTAAGGCTTCATTATTTTGTTTGATTTCTAGAAATTTGGAGAAAATATTTTTCTCTTCTGAAGAGCTGGCATCTGCATGTTGGATGATCTCCAGGGGCTCTCTTGTAGGTGATGTTGATGAAGAAGTCTAAGGAATATTTGTAGACATGGAAACTTCAGTTTCTCCCAAATCTATGATCTTTGGTTGTTTACCTTCTGAAAGCAAGGAAGAATCAAGCCTTGGTTTCTTATACTATAAGATGAATTATTTCGTAAACACCTTGGAATCTGGTGTCTCTTATCTGACCCTCTTTTTCTATTTACTGTCAGGAACTAGTGTTTGTAAATTTGAAGTAGATATTACTTGTTCATCTGCTTCTTGTAAACTACCTTCTACCCATTCATCCTAATTCATGTACTTCTCTATTTCTGCTCTTGAGGTGTGAGAGTAAGAGGTTGTCTTGGATTCAACCCTCAGAGAAGAAATAATGCCATGAGGGTCATATGACCAAGTAAAACTTGGTTGAAATCTCATCTTCTTTACTAGTGTATCTGAATCAATACCAATGGCTCTGGTATTACAAATGAATTACCCAACATTGGCCTTAATTTTTAACTAGGTTTTCCTCTTTCCTGAAACAAAATGCAATTCATCCATATTTAACATGTGTCTTATATATTCTAAATAGAAAATTCTCATAGGCACATATTTTGGAAGTTTGTATGGTGGAAGCTCATAGCCATACACCCTAATCTCTATGTAATTCTTGTACAGATACCAATCACCTATGTTTTCTTGTTCACTGAGGTGTAAAATTCTCTTGATGTCTTCTCCAATTCTAGGCTCTGGTGAACTGGTAAGGCATTGCCTGACTAGATGAATGAATAAGTCTATGAATTCTGAGAAAGAAGTAGTTGTTGATGATGCTTTGATCCATTATGTCCAGTGAATCTGTTGGAACACCTAATCCTCATGGGTAGGTGTGGAATTCAAAAAGTCACAATGGAGTCCAAGTGGCCTTGGAATATGAAACCAAGAGTCACACCATTGTACTATAAATGTACATCTTTGTATAATGGAAAATAAAAAAAAGCCTCACGCTTATCCTTCATTGTGTGTTGTTTCTCTTGTGTGTGCATTCTTCTTTCTCATACACCATGTGTGTGCTTTAACATGGTGTTTAACATGGTATCAGAGCGGGCGATTGCTGGCCCTGCTTCAATTTGAGTGAGCCATTTGTGTTTATGGCCTGCATATCTGCAAAAATCCTTGGCATTTTTGCAGCACTCAGAAATTGAGAGCAGCACTGCACATCTGAAGCACTCAGAGGTTTCTGCAGCAGTGTTTTTGCCGTCGTTCAGAAGTGGTTTTGGAGAAGGAGCAGCATTCAGAAGAAAGTGCAGCATTCAGAATTTGTTTTGAAGAAGAGCAGCATTGGTTTTGAAGAGAAAGCAGCTGTGCCCCTCTGAAGGTTTTCTCACTGCTTATTTTGCTTGCAATTTCTGCCTTTATTCTGCATTTTAAAAGAGTTGCTGGAAAATGCTATTTAAAGAGGGTTTTTGAAGAAGTTTTTAGTTTCACTGCAAAAGAATTCTGAGTTTCTACTGGATTTTTGCTGCTATAATATTCTGAAAAATTCTGGGGTCTTCATTGAAAATTTTCTGAGCTTCTGGACTACATATTTTTCTGCTGCTGGACTACTGGAAAATTTCTGAGTTTTCTACTGCTGCTGGATTTGTTCTACTATACATTTGAAGAAAAATTCTGGGTTTTAGAAGTAAATATTTCTGAATTTTCTTTGCAATTACTGAAAGATTCTGTCGCTGTTCCTCTCTGCTGTTTTATAAAAAATTAAAAAAAAAAAAAATTAAAAAAAAAAAACAACTCTGCATATCCCTGCGCCCTACATCTCTCAACGCACAGTCCCATACGAACTCTGCATACCCCTGGCAGTACGCCCCCAACTAACCTCTTCCCTACGCTACCTCAACACAACCCCTACCCACGAATCCCAAACTCTCGGCCATTATACTCCCTACTCTGCACGTTTTAAATCCGCCCCTCTCCAAACTTACCCTACGCCCCTTCCCCATCTGCCTTACGACTCCTACCCGTCCCATCTCCCTTGCATCTCACACGCGGACTCCCATATTCAAACCGCCCCATTCGTTTTTAAAAATTTTAACACTGCCTCATACCCGTGGCTGCAGCGCTTACAACACTGCCTCATAACCCCACGCATTTACATCCCTCGGCCCTCTCACTAAAGCTGCACCAACGCCCCCTCTTCGCCCCTTAACCCACCTGCAATTTTTTAAATATCATTTTTTAAATACCGCCCTTCCCTACCTATCCTACTCGCCCTTCCCGCCTGCACATATGCGCGCTCACCCACGGCCTTTCGGCCCCCAAACCCGACCCCTCACCTCTCCCTACGACCCACGCTCCACCTACTCTCATCTCACTTACACCCTCGACATTTAAAAATTCGACTTTTAAAATTACTATCATTTAATTCCACCAAGCCCATTAATAACCCCCCTTCCCATTAATCCCCTTATCACTCCTTTTAATATTCGACCCTTTCCTTTTTTAAAAATCACTCCCTTTTTTAATTATTAATTCCTTTCTCCTTTTCCCTATTTTTTAATTACTCCACTTTTAATAACCCCCCTCCACGTAATATCTCTCCTCCATTAATTTAATTCCCCCATCCTTTTAATTAACCCCTTTCCTTTCATTTTTAATAATGCCTTTTTAAATTCCCCATTTTTTAATTATTCTTTTTTTTTAATTAATTTATTAAAAAAAAAAAAAAAAACAGCAGAGAGAGAGGAGAGAGAGAAGATTTGAACAGCAATGACATGTGAGCAGAATTGAAGAAATGACATAGAAAAATTTGCAGATTACATTTTATGATTTGTGGCATTGATTCGAAGAGTAATTTTTTGAAGAAATTGACATTTGAAGACAAGTTTGGCATCATTGAAAACAGCTCCTTGAAGAAGAAAATTCAGCTGCCTTAAAAGCTTCTTGCACATGTTTTCAGCGACACATTTACACATATTTTTGCAGAGATATTGACATTGTATTTGCATCTTCTTCATAGTTGCAATCAGTATTTGAGTTGTTAGATTGTTGATTTCCCTCCATCATTTGAGGAGCACATTTTGTACTTTGAGTCATTTGTATTTGTTGTTGAATCACATTGTAAACGGGTGCATTTTCGGTTGTAGCCGACGCCCTTTCTTTTTTGAGCCTAAGTTGTTGAAAATGGCCAAAATCAATGAGGCATTAATGTTGTTGAATGACCTCATTCATTCAAATGTTGATGATGTGATAAAAATGAGCAAGGATGCTCTATGTAACATTCAGATTTGTTTACAAGATGCACAAGAGAAGATTGAGTTTTTGCAGTTGGAATCTCAGCTTCAGCGAGAAGAACTTCAGCAAAATAGTCACCATTCTGAACCTGTTTCTGTTCAGAAGATTGAGATTGACTCCCATCAGCAGCATGTCAGTAAAGTTCCAGATGATTCACATTCAGTTCCTTGTACAAGAGTAGATGTTCATGTAGATGCAGCAGTTCAGCCTGCACTTCCTAAGCCCATCATCAGACCTTGGGAAGAGCTTGTCCAAAACAAGCACAGAACTGGTCTTGGATATGACAAGGATGTGTCCTTTCATATTCCAGACTACACCAAGCCCATCATATTTCAGAGTGCCGGATTCTTGTATGATGTACCACCGCAAACTGTTCCGCATCCCGCCCGCCTCCACAACAGATTGAGAAATGCCAACACTGCATCACAGTTGGTCATATGAATTATCACCGTTTTGATCTTCATCCACAGCACCGTGGTCGGCACACCCATTCTTCGCACAGACAAGCCCGTAAACAAGCCTCCTGCAAGAACCAAGATTCATCTTTGATGGATCGCTTCTTGGCAATGGGCATCAGCAGCCAAGAAGATGTTTACGACACATGTTAGAACTTGTTCACGGATATTGAGAAAACTTGCAGTTGAGTTTTCGCCATCATCTCACCTTGTCCCTGACAGGGGGGAAAATGGTGGTCATGTACAAGCTTCGACAACAAATCAAGCGAGCCTGAGCCACAATCTCTCATTCTATGTTCAGAGTTGTAGCCAGAGTTCAAGCGAGCCTGAGCCACAATTCGTCATTCTGGATTCAGAGATGTAGCCAGAGACACGGATTCCCATGAGCATGCCCTTGGTTGGTGGACAACCTTAAACCACCATCTTTGGTTGATGGACAACCTAAAACCATCACATATGAGGAACACTTCCTCTAGCAGAAGCCTTCAGCTTAGCAGCCTTCAGCTTCTTGCCAGCATTGGTGGAGTTCCAGGAAATGCTACAAGCATTCCAGAGTTGTTGGTAATCCTAAAACCATCACAGGTCGTAGACCTCCCTTCTTTTAGGTCGAAGGTCTCCCTTTTATATGAGGGACAATTCCTCTAGCAGAAGTTTTTAACTTCTTGCCAGTTTTGGAAGAGTTCCGGGAACTGCAACATGTATTGCGTTCCAGTGTTTGTGGTCATCCTAAAACCACCTCTTTTTCCAACATTTCAGAGAGTTGATTCAGCCCAAGTGCTGCCATGCATACTTTGCAGATTTGTATTACAACTCTTTTCTTGGACTCACACATACCCCTTCGGATTAAGGGGGGATGTTGGAACACCTAATCCTCATGGGTAGGTGTGGAATTCAAAAAGTCACAATGGAGTCCAAGTGGCCTTGGAATATGAAACCAAGAGTCACACCATTGTACTATAAATGTACATCTTTGTATAATGGAAAATAAAAAAAAGCCTCACGCTTATCCTTCATTGTGTGTTGTTTCTCTTGTGTGTGCATTCTTCTTTCTCATACACCATGTGTGTGCTTTAACATGGTGTTTAACAGAATCAATGATTGATTCACTCCCTGTGCATCTCACTTGTTGAAATGAATGAAAAAAATATCTGCCTCTTGAAACAAAATCATATGAATGATCACAAAATAATAAGTAAATGCTCCTTGAGTGATGAAATTCATAAATTGTTCATGTATAATATCAGCCAAAAAATGGTTGTAATTGTACATAAATAACGGTGGTTTGTCACGGCTGAAGATAGATAAAAAAACCTAGGATGAGTTCATCAATGGTTTCATCGTTGGGGCATCCTAACAAATAATAAAGGAGGGAAATGCAGTGTTTTTAATAAATAGGAAAGATGGAGGATCGATATGGGGGATTTCTCTTTGGTAAATCTGCATCCTCAGGTAGAAAGATTTCGAATATCTGAGAAAGTTTGTGGGAAGGATAATGTGTGATAAATATCTGTGAGGGCAACATGGGAGAAATAGGATAAGGAGTCAGAAGGAGGGATGAGACGCATCTGATTAATGGTTTCAGGAGATATGGTTATTAGAACATTTTTGTTCTGAGCCACCACTGACCTGGTTATAGGGTCACACTTATTTTGATACCAGGCAATTAAATCTAAGAATAGGTGAGTTTGAGGGAATGCAAGTAGAGGTAACATGGGCTCCCAAAACCTGATAGGGTATTTTTTATCTAGGTGCTTTTGTTTTAGCCACAGATGTAGCTCGTATAACTCAAATTCACTGTGACAATCAATAATTTTAAAATAGGTCTCGACTAGGGGTGTGAGGTCGAGATTGATTTGCGAAGCTGTAGGAATGTCTTCTGCAACAGATTTGGCGGGTTTAGGAATGACCTCGACATCTGGATGAGTGACCTCTGGTGTGACCTCTGTAACACTATCAAATTTGGGATTTCTTCTGTGACTGCTTTATTACCTTTACCTTTCAGAGTAGTTTGTTTCTTTGTTTTGGCCTTAGGTGCCATGCTTGACTATAACAAAGTGGTACAGGAATTCAAAGCTTCAGGTGAAAAAAACAAAGATAGGGTTTCAAGAATATGAAGATAAATTACAGAAGATAATTCATTGTGGAACAACGATGGAGAATTAAGGTGAATTGAAGGTGGAAGTAAAGGATTGAGTGGGAGACTGTGGGCAATTTTATAGGCCGCGGTTTAGGTTCAGTGGTCCTGGCTAACATTCAAGCGAATTTACTGCGTAACGATATGATTAATGGGTAAATGGAGCGAATTTATTGGCCAATGGGAGAATTAACAGGTAAATGGAGTGTTACGGATAATGGATAAGTGACATGGAAGAATATGAGTGGTGGATGGATAAACGATTATGGCGCGGGCAAATGGTAGTGGGAGTGGAAAACTGGAGGTGGATTTCAGGGGGTGGTACCCTGGTTTCCGGTTTTAGGCAGAGGGGGTGCGAAGTCACCTTATGCTGCCATGTCACAGAAATGAGCGACCATTGAAACCAGATTTCAGACCCCCTCTCCCCTCGCGTTAACAAGAAACAGGCAGAGGGGGTGTGAAGTCGATCTCCACCGCAGATTTGAGGGAAGCTCAAGATCTACCATCGGAATCTGCAAGAACTTTATCTTCTTTTGATTTGAATGCTTGTCGTTTAGCGACTTTACAATAAAATAAATATGTGTGCATATAGATTAATTTAATTAATGAATATATAAAACCCTTTTTTCAAAGGTTCAATATACATGAATTAAACTTTACTTTTGAAATTTTGGTGCATTTAAACATACATCCATTTATCATTTTAATCACTAAGGCATTAACATTTTATTTTATGCTTCCCTAAAAAAATTTCAGTTGCCTCCTTTATTTAGAGAAAACTATCCTATCATTTTTTCTAACATGGATGTAATAAAATATACTTTTCCTAACATTTTTTAAATTTCTTTTTCATCCATGTTCTAACTTAGCATTTTATATTTTATATTTATTTTTTTAAACTACCATGCTAACTGATCAAAAACAAATAATGTTACAACATGTTCTTATTTGTGATTTTTTTTTACTTGGAATGAAAGCACATACTTCCCCACATTTCATGGATGGTAAATCGAGTAAAATTTCAATCCTAATTACAGGGCCTTTCCCCAAGGGAATTGAAGAGATTTGAACTTGTTATTAGAATCAATTAGCAAAAATATCAAAGAATTCCATGTATGGCTCTAGACCACTTGAGCTAGCCCTCGGGGGAAAATTTTTGGGCATTAGGTACTACCTAGGGAAGAAATCCAACCTCCCTCTCAGCCTAAAGGCGAGAGAGAGATTGTTGGTACTAGGCCAAACCTTAGTACAACTTCACTTAAGAGCGCAACATAGTTACTCTATTCTAGAGCGTCAACATGTCAACATACAAGACTTGAACCTGGGTGGGGAGGATACCAGCCATTTCACCCAACCACCCAAACTCAACTAAATTGACTTAAAAAATTTGGGCATTGGATACCACCTGGGGAAAAGAATTCAACCTCCCTCTCATACTAAAGGCAAGAGAGGGGTTGTGAGTGTTAGGTCAGCCCTCAGTGTAGACTCACTTAAGAGCACAACATAGTTGCTTTATTACAAAGCATAAACATGTCGACTTATGAGACTTGAACTTGGAGTGGGGCAAGGGTGAAAACGTGAAAATGGGAAACACTTTTTGAAATGGGGATGAAAAATGCTCTTTTGGAAATACAACTATAGGACAATATATATATATATATATATATATATATATATATATATATATATATATATATATATATATATATATATATATATATATATATATATATACTTCGTTTCTCAACCGAGAGTTTAGAGAATTTATCATTGAGAGTTTTAGTATTTTTGGCTCTAGTTTATCTCTAGTTAAGAACTCTCGTCTGAGAGTGTGGAAAAATATCGACAGAGAGGTTTAGTAAATAATTTTCTTGGTCCTAGATTCTTGGCCGAGATTTTAGATTCTATTTATAACTCCCGTCCTATACTTTTGATAAACTCTCGGACTAGAATTTTGATAAAATCTTGGTCGAAAGTTTGAATGTATAAAAGTGGAAAATACAAACCCTTTTACCCATTTCTCCTATTTGTAAATAATTTTTCTGAACTACGGTGTCCACCACATTGTTAATGACATCAATCCTGAACTATATCATTCGTATTTTCACATTGTCAGGGAAACGATAGGAAATGAAGTGAAAAAGGACCAGATACAGTACGATAACATTAAACGTAAATGAACCTTTAAGGGCACCAGATATAGTACAAGAAAATTAAACGTAAATGAACCTTCAAGGGCACCAGGTACTCAATCTCAATGATTAGATTTTTTTTCAAAATTATTTACATATTTTGAATATGATGTTATTTGACATTCTTCCTCCCTAGCGAATGAGGGAATTGTACCCTCTGGATGGGGTGGATAATATGAAGCCCCATCGTGATGAACCAGATGAATCTTTATTATATATGTAATACACAATCCCCGTTGAAACTGTTTGAGTTATAGTCTCAATTTTCAGCCTTATATATGCAATACATTGGCTAATGAAGGCTTCTCCAACACTTCTCTCATCATCAATAGCTCATGGGATGATCTCCCAACTTTCCCTCTAAAGGATGACTTGATGACTTGTTAGCTCTAGTGACTAGGGATACTTCCTCCCTAATTTGGGTGATACATGAGGATGAAGAGGTGGTAATATATGCCAACCTGATATCTAGCCAACCATGTTAAATCCACACTCCTTGAACTCCCCACTCACCACCTTGAATCGTCTTGAACTCCCCACTCTAGCGATTTTATTTATTGTCTTCCTCATTGGCCTCGTTTTTTTTTTATATTTGCAATGGCATTTATCTGTGGCCTCCCACTCCTTATGTCGATGTCTAAATGTTTTCCCTTCCCTCTCTTCTCAAAATATTTTCTCAATACTTGCATTCTCTCCTCACTATTGAATCTATGCTTTCTTGTATTTATTAATTGAATGCTTTTAATTGAACTTTTTCTTCTCATAGAATTTTTTGGTGCCCTTCATGGTGCACCACTTTCCTCTAACCACATCCATGACTAAAAAATGTGTATGTTCCAAGAGGTGGTGGATGCAGAAGAGAAGCAAGTGTTTTCTTTGTAGAGTTTGCAGTAGAGGTGCCAAATTGTTAGTTTCATGCTCATACTCCTTAGTAGATAAAGTATGAACTTAGTGTCATTGAAGAGGAAGCCCAACTCCATAAATAGGGAATTTCAAACACAAATCTCCTATGAATTCATGATTTCTAGATTCAAAACACAAGGAATACTTAGGGAATCCAAAATCACCACCTCTACACTATCCATTTGTATTGACAATTAGAGACCCCTTATAGGAAATTTATTTTTGGATGCTTGGGACATGCATGACCAAATTCTACTCAAGTTCGAATTTTTTATACTAATTCTTATGAACACAAAAGGTTTTATTTCTCATATTTATCTTGGTTTTCCACTAGGCCTAGCAAGAGCTCCTCGCAACAATGTTGGAGCCAAGACCATTCAAGAAAATACTTCTCTTTCTTCCCAATGTTATTGTTTCAATTATTTTATGTTGTATTCCTAGGCTTAAGGGATCTGTTTGGTTATTTTTGATATGCTTTTAGCTATTTTTCCCAATTTGATGACAGTTTTTGTAAATTAAGTGGGAGATAAATTATCCTTTTTAGGAGTAGTCATGTTTGAAGTAAATATGAGGGTAAACTCCTTTGCGGAAAAAATTATATGGGGCATAGATACTCCAAGCATTGATTAATGGAGTATGTGAGAAGCATGAAAAAATTAAGGGAACATGAATTGTTGGAACTGAAGGCAGAGTTTGATGATTACACAGAAAGGAAAACATATAAGAGACCTAATTTACAAAAGTCCCAATTTAAAATCCGACTCTAGAAATAAGAACAATAGGCAACAATTAGCAATTCTCCACCATTTATTTCATTTGATCTTTGGATGGATTGTCCTGAATTTCCTCGTACAATTTCCAAATCCATTATAGTGTAGATGTTGGCACAACCATAACTCAGGTCATCGGGTACATGTGTCATATATTTATCAAAATGATTACATTAGTTGGGGTCAGTTAAGAGTGAAATGTATCATTTTGAACTAGTGGTTGTAGCTAACAAGAAAATGCACCAAATCGTATACAATGGAGAGGTGGCACTATAGTTTTCACCATGTACAACATTGAATAACCATGACATCCCACTAGCAAATCAACCTATGAATTATGATCCAATGGGGTATTTGGATTAATGGAATTCAGAAACGTTTTCCAGAACTGAAGCAAGCAATAAGACTAGAGCACCAACAATGAATTCACAAAGAAATCTAACCATAATGGAGAATTGGATAATATTTTTTTAAAATTTAATTATGAATTATTTTGTTTCATGCATTTTGAATTCTATAATTTAGATTATTTTTTTTCTACAGTTTAGAAATAACCTCTTTATTTCTACACATTAGTGGTAGCACTTTCATTTCTATTGAATTTTGTCACCAAACTTTTTGAAGAAATATGAACACAAATATCTTCTATAAATTTAGACAATCAAGGTTGGATATCACTTTATTTTAAATTAAAGTGACATCTTAAAGTGATATTTTAAATTATCGGTACCAACAATATAACTGAATCTCCAAATTTTCTTATGATCATTGTGTCTTCACTGCAAATAATTAGGAGGAAAACTAATTGTAGGAGAGACGTGTCTATCTTGAAGTACTTCAACTGGTACATCTGGTCCCTTTCTCTTTGAATACATTGAACTCTTTGGATGTCTTGTTTTCAAAGCTCTCATCAGATAATATCTGCAAACCTTGGAAAAGTGTATTATTCATAAGTGAAGACAACTTTCTTGGACATTTTTTTAGGGAGTCATTCATAAGATTCTATTCTATAAACAACTCAAAATATTTGAAAGGTGAAATAGGAGGATCTTGTTCTTCCAAGTTTTTATCGGTAAATACATGAAATGTTTTAGTAGGTTGCTTAACAATTTCCACTCTTGGTGGTCGAGTTCTTTCTTTTAATTTGTCAAATTGCAGTAATTTCCAAAACATATTGTTTATTTATGCCATCACCTCCTTTGTATTAATGGTAGAATCAACAATACCGTGATGATAAGCAGCCTCCAATACATATCCATGAAAGTTTTAAAATTTTACATAATTGTTTGATTCCATGATAAAAGTAGCATTTTCCTTTCACTTGATAGCATATTCTGCTTGTTTTCTTATAAGGAGAAGTATAAGAATATATTATTTTTCATTCTGCCATATAGGATTTAGTCCAAACATGTAGAGGTCAGATTATTTAATAAATAAAATTATGTATGCCTTGTACTTGTTTTGGTTCCATTTGGGTCTTTTGTAGGTTTTAACCTTGTACAAAAATTATCTGCAAATATATATACATAGATATTTTTCCCGTGGATCCCAAATCGGGACTACCAGTTTGATTTTTCATTATATTCCTTTTAGTGTTACAACCCACACACACACACACACATATACATGTCGAAGCATTCATAAACCCCAATCCATTAACCCTGGATTAGAACATAACCGTAGTCCCCTTGACTGGATCTACAAAATACCAGGGGCCGAAAACCATCATGCCCCGAAACCATGTGCAAACCCATGCACAAAACCATGGGTGGGTCCGCCGACCAAAAAATAGGGTCCAAATTTTTTTTCTCAGGGCGTTGCCACGGACCACGAACAGGAGGGGATGTCGCCCCCCCTGCTGCTCCTGACACAATGTATAGCCGGGGTTGTCGCCCCCCTGTAACCCCCTCGCACATGCGACTAATCGAGGAAAGAATATAACACATATCCAACATTCTCTCACTTATTGTTTTCTTTCTGTAGGGAGCCATAGGAGAGGTTAGTCATTAGCCCAGCTCTGCAACACCCATTGTTTCTCTACACCAAGAGAACTTCTGAGTGCTTACAAACTTCGTCAATGCATCTGCAACATTCTTCAAAGTGTCCACCTTTACCAGCAACACCTTATATCCTCAATCGTATCTCTGAGAAAGTGATATTGAACATCAATGTGCTTTGTCTTTGAATGATAAACAAGGTTCTTAGTCAATAAAATTGCACTTAGGTTGTCACAGTCTATCCTTATAGCCCATTGCACCAAACCCATACTTGAACACAATATTTGCAACCAAACTGCTTCCTTTCTTGCATGAGTGGTTGCCATGTATTCTTCCTCTGTAGTTGAAAGAGTCACTACAAACTATATTTTATTCATCCAACTGACTGCACCTCCAAATAGGCTAAACACATACCCAATTGTAGATCTTCTTTGGTCCAGATCTCTAGCCTAGTTTGCATAAAAAAAACCATGGATGTCGAAAAATTTGTCCAATCCTGGTCTTCCCTGGTAGCACAAGCCCTAATCACTAGTGCCGCAAATATCTAAAAACCTGCTTCACTGTTTTCCACTGCTCCTTCCTTGGTTTTGACATAAACTTGCACAATACTCCCACTGCATGTGCAATGTATGGTCTAGTACATACCATTGCATACATCATGCTACCCACTTCACTTGCATATGGAACACGAGACATATCCTCCTCTTCTTCTTGTGTCTTGGGACACTGTTCAACAGATAGCTTTACACCTATAGGAATAGAAACCTTCACTAATTTGCTATCCTGCATATTGAACCTCTACAATATTGTCTCGACATACTTCCTCTGGTTTAACCAGAGCTTCCTCTTTTCCTGGTCTCTCTTAATTTCCATGCCAAAAATATAGTTTGCAACACCAAGATACTTCATGTCGAATTTGGAGAACAACTGGGTCTTCAAATCCTGGATAATTTCTTTGTCATTTCCAATCAGCAACATATCATCCACATACAAGACCAAATAAATAACACGATCACCAATTAATTTAATATACACAAAATGATCCTCGTTTCTTCTGGTAAGCCAAGTCCCTGTATATTTTGCGACTGACCTAATCTGTAAATGAAATTACCTCTGGTTGGTTGAAAGGATGTGACAATTGGTCCCTCTGGTCGGTAGGATGTGAGCGGGCAAGCGCTAATAGTAATTCGAGATCCCCTTCTAACTTAAGACACGAATGAATGGAATAGCAGAAAATGGCATATTTCCCTCCTTCGTATTCATGGAACTCAATATCATTTGTCAACGTCATCATGACTCTTTTAGCATCCAGTAACCAGAAGGAAGGAGGATTGAACTAAAGGAACACGTAGCTTAGCAGAGCATAATATGTATCAAATTTTTGATACCACATCCTTGGTGATTGTTTTAACCCATACATAGACTTTTTTAACTTGCATACAAAGTATTTCTTACCCTTCACTATAAAGCCTTTAGGTTGCTTCATGTAGATCTCCTCTTCCAGATCCCCGTGAAGAAATTTTGTCTTCACATCCATCTGTTCTACCTCAAAACAAATGCAGCAGCAACATATAAAAGTAATCTAATAGAAGTAACCTGCGCAACATGAGCAAAAATATCACCAAAATCAATTCCCGACACCTGGGAATAACCTTTTGCTACCAACAGAGATTTTTATTTCTCCAGCTAACCTTCTACATTCATCTTCTTCTTAAAAACCCATTTGCCCCCGATGGGCTTCCTTCCAGTTAGCAACTCCACCATATCCCATGCATCATTTTTGTGCAAGGATGTCGTTTCATCAACGATGACCTCCTTTCAAAGTTTTCCATCCTCTAAATCCACTTCCTCCCTGACAGTTCTAGGATCATCATTAGTAATATTCAAAGAAAAATTTGAACAAAAAGCAGATGGACTATACCTTTCTGGCTGCCTTCTTTCCCGAATTGATCTTCTCACAACTGGAGTTTGTGGCTCTTCCTCTTCTGAATCTTCTTTTGTTGTAGAGTCTGATTTATCATCCTTTAGATCAAACTCTATCTTCTCAAGTTCCTTAGGTAGGACTTCATGTTTAACAACATCTTTCACCTCTCTAAACACCACATTTCAGCTGTACACAACCTTCCTTGTTTCTGGGTTCCAAAGCTTGTAACCTTTTAAACCATCTTTATACCCAATAAAGATGCACCTTTCATATTTATTATCCAACTTGGTCCTTTTCTCCTTTGGAAAATGTACATATGCAACACATCCAAATACCATCAAATGTGAAAGAGAGGGTTTCTTACCAGTCCATACCTCATGTGGAGTCTTATCCTCCAACACTGATGAAGGTGACCTGTTAACCAAGTAACATGCAGTCTCCACTGCCTCTGACCAGAATTCATGTCCTAACCCGATACCACTGAACATGCTTCTTGCTTTTTCCATCAGCGTTCTGTTCATTCTTTCTGCAACTCTGTTTTGTTGAAGTGTTTATGAAGTAGTCTTATGTCGTGCTATACCACACTTCTTACAGAATTCTTCAAATTGCTTCTTGCAAAACTCTCCACCATTATCTATCCTCAACACCTTTATCTTCTTCTCTATTTGGTTTTCCACCAAAGCCTTAAATTCTTTAAATCTTTCAAATAATTTAGATTTCTTCCTCAAGAAATATATCCATGTATTCCTTGAGAAGTCATCTATGAATGAAACATAGTACACAGACTTACCTAGTGATGGAATTGACACAGGTCCAAACACATCACTATGCACAAGCTCTAATATATTGTTTTCCCTCTTAGCACTAGAAGGAAAACTCACCCGATTCTTCTTCCCATATACACAATGTTCAAAGAAATCGAAATCCAGAGAGCAATTAGAAATACCTTCTACCATACCATTTCCATGTAGTATCTGAAGGCCCTTCTCTCCAATATGTCCAAGCATTTGATGCCATAACATGGTCTTTTCTCCAGAGATCACTAGGCTTTCCACTCCACTTTCAGGAACCACATAATTTTTGCACCCATCAATAATAGTGCTACCTTGAAGCTTGTACAGAATTCCAATTCGAAATCCCTGCATTAATACCAGTGCTCCCTGAACCATTTTGCAGGTATCTTTCTCGAACACTGTTTTTACACCCGCATCATCCATCTTGCTTATAGAAATCAGGTTTATGGCCAATGCAGGAATATGTAGAACACCAGGAAGTGTTCTAATCCTTCCACCTTGCAGCTTCAGCTTGAATTTTCCACATCCAACAACTTTTTCCTTCGTATCATCCCCTAAAAAGACATCACTACCATCATACTTCTCATACTTGTAGAACCACTCCCTATGGGGAGTGAAGTGAAAGGATACACCTGAGTCAATCAACCATGCCTCATTATCCACATGTGTATTTGAAGAAGAATCCAAATACACATCCCCACTTTCATCTGAGGTGGTTTTTGCCTCTGCAGAAGGAGCATCATCAGATTCCTTTCCTTTCTCAGGAGCTTTAGATATGTAGTCCTTTTTGTAGTGCCCTTCCTTTCCGCATTTCCAATACACCTTTACAAACTTTCCTGGAGATTTAGATCTCCCACTTGAAGCCCTATTTTTGTTTATGTTTTGGGACCTTCGTCTTACAAATAAGGCATATCCATTCTGGCCCTCCATATTACTCCGTCTCAGTTCTTCCAGCAACAATGCTGAGATAATTTCATCAAAATTCATGGTAGTTGTATTGTTACCTGTTATCACTTAGTAATTTCTCTAGGTTCAATAAATAACTCACCGAGGTAACCACAAACCTACTTCAAATTCTAGGATCTAGCCTTCCTAAGGTTCAGAGAGGGCTCTCTCTTTAAAGTTTAACTTTGTTTTAATTTGTGAATATTAGGCTAGCTATGAAAGTGAAACTTTGGTTTGGTTTTGTTTGATTTGGTGGGAAAAATCACTTAAACGGATGAATAGTGGGAAATCTATTTGTCCATTGGGCTATGGAGTCAAAATCAAGCTAACAAGACTAGGATCTAGGGCAAAAAGGTAAAATGTCTTCAGGGCAAGATAGATAACCCTTGGAGATCTTGGAAATTTGTTTTTGTGAGATGGTATGATCAGGATAAAGGGCACTTAAGAATCCTTAAATATGGAAAAGGGAAGTAGTAGGAGAGTTCAAATTAATGAGGGAGCAATTAAGGGTTCCCTACACTTGAAATCAGAAGAAAACATATAAATGATAACTAGTTAAAAAAAGGGTGCTATTAACATATCTTGTATTAATACTCCTAGTTATACATTTAGATTTAGCATAAACACAAATGGATGCATGTAACAGAGAAAAGAAACAATGACAAGTGAAGAAAATACTTCACTCCAAATAGCTCATCACAGGGATCCTACAGTATGATGCCAATTTGCTTTGATCCAGCTTGCTACTCGAAGTTTTGACACACAAAAGCTTTAAAGTCCAAGAAGAAATGACTATAACAATCCCAACAATTTTATTCCACCAAAATACTTCAAAGAGTGAAGTATTTATACAAATTCTAAACTAGAATATCTTGAAAAAATATCAAGATTGGTTTACAAATATCTCCAACTGTTTTACATAAATAGAACTTAAGTAAAGTACACTAAAAACTAATTCATCTATTTGGAATTATTTTTTATGGATAGGTGATTACAAAGAGGAGAATTTGAATTTGATCTCAACTCTTAGTTGATGATGAGGCATCCAAGTCACTAACTGTCTCCTTTCTTTGTGCATTCTGCTCCAGCAAACTTGGGGTCCAATGATACCTTTGTATTTATCAATCCAAAATATATATGTAAAATGTGAAAGAGTTTATTTTATATAAATATGTTTTTGAGATAAACCTCTCTCAGTTCCTGAAAAGTCTTCTCCAACTGTTCACAATAGGCTCTACAAAACGATGTGTAAAACATAGTTTTCTACAGTCCGAAAAATAGGCTGTAAATATGTGTATGTATCTCTCATTCTATAATAACTGTGAAATTAGTGAGATAGGTTTTTGTATATGGGTCTCCTATGAACAAAAACCTCCTTCCGTTTTGTAATATGTATTTCTGATTGACCAAAACCTCCTCTGTAAACTGATGACTTAACAAGAATTTTTTGTAAAAAGAGCTTTCAAATTTTGTTTAATATTCCAAATGCATAATGGCTGTTAGAAAAGTGAGAGAGATTTTTGTAGTTGGACACCTTAAGAACATAAAGCTCCTTCAGTGTTGCAAAATTCATCTTGGATTGGTTACAATAGTTTCTACAAAACAATGACTTGAACATGAAATTTCTGCAAAAATGTCCCTTCTTGTTTTGTTTTCATCTTTTAACCTTACTGTTCCTTTAATTTTTTTTTTTTACTTTCACTTTGGATAAAATTCATTGTTGTTGAAAGTATTTTCATATTTATTTACCATTATTTCCTCTATCTTTACTTTTACTTTTTACATTGAATGCTCTGTAATTTTGTTTTAACCTTTACTGTGACTTTCATCTGATACACTTTAACTCTGATACTCGTTGACTGTTTTTTTTTCACTGTCACTGTGAATTCTTACTTTACTTTGAACTTTAACCTTTACTGTGAGTTCTTCCTTTTACTCTGACTATTATGAATTCCCTGTTTTAATATTTATATAAAAATGCTCTTTTATCTTTCACAGGATGATTGTTCTTTAACTCCGATGGCTGAAATATTTTAAGGAAAATCCTTTGAATTCATTTCCTTGTAAGTTGTTGGAGTAAAACATATCTTTAACTAGTATTTAGATTGTTTTATCCAAATTCTCCTTTTGCTAATGACCTGTAAAACAAAATAATTGTTAATAAAACCCTGGTCTGCAAGGAGGTGATTGAAGGCTTTGGAAATACTTGTGGAATGAGATCTAGCTATGGAGATTCAAATCTATTGGCACTGAGTAATTGAGTGTAACAGTTCGGGATTCTGAGATTTGGTAAAAGAATTTGAATCTTTCAAAGGGTTTCTACAACAAATACACTCTTTGAAGGTAATTAAGGTCTTTCTGTAGAGAAATAGGTTTCACAAAGTTCAATGTTGACAGAAGTTCAATGTTGACAGAAATAGCTCTTTTTGATGATGAGAAGGTTACTTTCTTGAGGAATACCTGTTTTCGCAGGTATTAGGTCTTGAAACAGGGTTTCTGAGGCGTCAGACAGGCTTTTCTAATGGCTATTGAAGGTTTTTTGGAGGTCGATTGGACGCTTCCAGTGTTCTTGGTAACAATTTCAATGGCTTTCAGGTTCTTTGAGTGTGAAAATGGTGTAATGGCGCTCGATTTTTGAGTCAGAAAAGCTTTGAAAAGGGACAAATAATGCAAAAAAGGGTTCAACTGCATGCAATATGAAGTTTTTATAATGGTTTAGGCTTAAAACAATATCGACATTGAACGTATGTCATATCAAAGAAGAGGTGGTTTGGAGCGTGAGGTAGAAAACCATAGGCGGTTATCGCACTGGTTATAAGTGGTAAGTGGTTTGGGATGGATCAAATGTGATCCAGTAGGAATTTTCCGCGTGGAGGAGAGATAAAAGTGTGAAACTGCCCATTTCACGCAGCTTTGGCATTTGGATGATCACGCATCTTTTCCACGCGATTTTGGATGTCAATCGTCAGATCTGAAGTTCATGAGCAAACGATCCAGATCAGTTCGAAAGCTGCGTCGGGATAAGAGTAGTGGGACCGAAGTTTCATATGTGGTGGGAATGGTTTTAGGCTTTATAAAACCGTGTTTTAATAAATTTTAAACCTTAGGTGTTATATAACATGGCGGAGGGGTTATATAATGTTTATTTAAATTAAAACATCTTTATGAAATGTTTCAAATAAAACATATGCGGGAGCGGGCTTTAGTTTATTATATAGTTTTTAAACCTTTTGAAGAGTTTTCAAACTATAGGGGCGGGGTATTTAAATAACGATAAGTTTAGACCAAGGGGTTTTTAGGGTGGGGTTTATTTGCGCACATGGGGATAATAATATTTGGTCTAAACGTAAAATAGTGGGTTTTTGGGGTTTCTTTAAATATAATGGAATTAATAACTACGAGAGGATATTTTTAGGGATTTAATAAAATAGGTTAAAAGTTAATATGAAGAGGGTAGTGAAAATGGAAATAAAACACATGTTATCTCTAAGTAAAGTGAAAAAATAAAGCATAACTCATTTTTTATATTACTTCACTAATACTTAGGATAAATGTAATTTTGAGGGTTTTATGAATGATTTTGAAGGGAAATTAATTATTTTAGGGTTTTCAATTTTACTAAGTAAGAATGTGTCCTTACTTAGGAAAAAGGGGTTTTGATGTATGAATGAAGAGTCAATGTCAATGAATGAGGGTTTTAAGGTAGGAATTCAATATTTTTAACTTATCAATCATCGAGCCTTGGGTCCGGTCCTAACAAAAGTTAGAGAAATGCTCTGAGCCTTTTTCACTGAAATTTTTGAATACTGAATACATATAGTGGAAGAATTATTAGAAAATCATTAGGTGGTTTTTGTCCCGAAGTGGGTACCTTCTACAACAAAATACAATGAACCTATGAGAAATGATGATCAACAATCTCCCTCTTTGGCATTGATGGAAACACAAGTACTCCCCCTGCGATCATGACACCTCTTCCTATAACATTATCTCCCCCCTTGACATCAATGGGAAAGGGTAACTCCCCCTGAAACACAACCATCCTGTGGACCTGTACACACTTCCACTCCCCCTGACACACAACCATCCTGCAGACCTGTAATCTACTTCCACTCCCCCTTTATATCCTGAAAAAGGAAAATATAATGAGAACTTGGGAGAATCCCAAGCTTCTGGCGAAGATATTCCAATGTTGGTGAATATTTAATATGTGATTCTTTTGGTGCTGCTTGGAATCTTACTACTTGTCCAAGTGCTTGCATAACATTTAGTCTGGAGGCTGTTACATATAGAAGACTACTAATCATAGATCTGTACAACCTTTGATCCACGTCCTTAGATGAGTCGTCTATGCTCAATTTGCAACTTGTTACCATTGGAGTAAGGATGGGTTTGCAATCTTCCATTTTAAATTTCTTGAGCATTTCCTTGATGTACTTGGCTTGACATATAAATACTCCTTTCTGTTGCTGAGATATTTGAAGCCCTAAGAAGTATGTCAGCTCACCAAGTAAAGACATCTTGAAATCACTTTGCACCTTTGTAGCAAACTTCTTACTTAGTCGATCATTATTGCTACTAATTATTGTATCATCCTCTTTAGCTATTAGACATGTTTTAGTTGCTTCATCTAGAATATATACGTCATTTGGAGCTCGACTCGCTGTAGCCACAGTTTCACCATACATGCCTTTCCTGATTTCACATTTCGTGGAGTTGAATAGTATTGTGTGTCCTTGATCACACATTTGTCCAACACAAAGCAGATTGTGATTCATGTTTTCAACCAATAGAACATTCTTGACTAGAGCATCTTTTCTTCCAAGAGTGATAGTACCTGATCCTATAACATTTGAAGATCCATCATTTCCAAAGGAAACGGTTCCATTCTTCTTCTCTTTCAGAGATACAAATTTATTTCTATCTCCAGTCATATGCGTTGAGCAACCTCTATCAACATACCACACATCTTTGTTCATTTGAGCCTTGAGAGCGAGAGCACAATTATCATTCTTCTTCTTCTTCCATGTTTGTTCGTTCTGTGGCTTCGAAGATTCTTCTGGAGGATTTTCAAGTCTGCAGTCTTTGGCTATGTGTCCAAAGTTTCAACATTTGTAAAATCTGTCATTATTGATTAAATGTTCAAATCTATTGATGTTTTAATGTAGCCCTGGGATAACGACGATGTATCTCCTAGAATTGTATTCTTTTCCTGTGGTACGTGTGACATTCTGCGCCTTATGACCAAATTTTCCACATGAATAACAGTAGCCATAAAAAATATGATGGTACCGGATGGAAATTTCACATAGCAGAATTATCTTCCAAGGTCAAGCTTGCGAATCTTGTCCAATGAAGTCTACATGCACATCATCGTATCTCATAGGTTCATTGTATTTTTTTGTAGAAGGTCCTCGCTTCTTCTTCTTTGTAACCGATGCCAGTTTTGTCGTTGTAAGATCATTGATTGTTGATGAGTTCTTCCAATGCCCTTGAGCTATTGGCATAGTTTTGGATAGTTTTTCCTTTCTTCACTTCCTTATGCAGCGAGACTACTTCGGCTTCTAATTATTCCCTTTCTTGGTTGCTTTCTTCCAACTTCTTTTGAAGTGACTCTTCAATGCATTTGTGTTCTTCAACTTCAATTTTGAGACCTTGAACTTTTTCTTCAAGAGTTTTAGAACGAATCTTCTCCGCCTTGAGATCTTTTATAAGCTTGATTGCTTCCTCATAAAATTCATCTATGGTCCATCCTTCTTCTTCGTTGTTTGATACCTCTTGCTTATTGTGCTTGGCCATAAAAAATACTCTCTCATTGGCTACTTCTTCACTATCATTGTCTTCATCGGATGATGAGCTATCTTCTTTAGAGAGAAAGTTCCTTTTGGATCCTTGCTTGTTGAATTTCTTAAAGCCTTTATTTCTTTTTGAGTTTCCATTACTTTTGTTTGGAAATTTTGCTGCAAAATGCCCAACCTCATTATAGCTGAAACATATCAATGGAAGTTTACCTTTGAATTGTCCCTAACCAATTTGTAGTTTTCTCGTGAATTAAGCATATTCTTCATCTGAAATACATTCTTCATCATCTCCCTTTTCTTTACACTTGCACGTGCATGTCTTTCCAATTTAAGGTTGTTTATCCTTATTGGTTTTCTTAGATGCAACGAACGCAGTTTCTAGATGTGAAGTACCCTCTTCTTCATCAAGTCTCATTTCATATGCTATGAGAACTCCATGTAATTCCTCTTTGCTGAGTTTGTCCAGATTTGCACTGTATTCTAAGCCCGATCCCTTTGGGTTGAATCTCCCTTGTAACGTTCTACGAATCTTCCATATAATAGTCTTCTCGTCAACTGGCTCTCCCAATCCTTCCAAAGTATTGGTTATTTCATCAACGTATTGAAAGTATGCAGCAATGTTGCAATCTTCTTTCATTCTGAGTTGCTCAAATTTGCTCTATAGATTTGAAGCTTTTCTTCTTTGACATTTGAGTCACCTGCATATATATTCTCAAGCTTTTCCCATACATTTTTGGCGGTTTTACAACCCAACACCTTATGATAAGTAGATTCAATAAGTCCACTGATAATAATATTCTTTGCTTTCACATCATTTACCAAATTATTCTTACCTTGTTCATTCGTAGTTGATGTAAATCCATTTTGAACAGTGTCCCATACTTCGTAACCTTGTGCCAAGAGATAGACCTCCATTCTTCCTTTCTAGAGTGCATAATTATTTTCATTGAATACAGGTACACCATTCTTGGTATGCTCCACAGCCTCCTTCTAGCCGTTAAACTGCTATATGTCAGACATGCATATTAGCTATATGTCGCTTCTTCTGGATAGTGAAGAAGAAGCCAATGAGAGAGTATTGTTTATGGCCAAGCAAAATAAACCCAAGCGCAATAAACAAGAGGTATCAAACAATGAAGAAGAAGGATGGACCATAGAAGAATTTTATGAGGAAGCAGTCAAGCTTATAAAGATCTCAAGGCGGAGAAGATCCGTTCCAAAACTCTTGAAGAAAAAGTTCAAGCTCTCAAAATTGAAGTTGAAGAACACAAATGCATTGAAGAGTCACTTCAAAAGAAGTTGGAAGAAAGCAACCAAGAAAGGGAAGAATTAGAAGCCGAAGTAGTCTCGCTGTGTGAGGAAGTGAAGAAAGGAAAAACTATCCAAAACTATGCCAACAGCTCAAGGGCATTGGAGGAACTCATCAACAATCAACGATATTACAACGAAAAAAATGGCATCGGTTACAAAGAAGACGAAGCAAGACCTTCTACAAAAAAATACAATGAACCTATGAGGTCTGACATGCATGTAGACTTCATTGGACAAGATTCACAAGAACAACCTTGGAAGACAATTCTTCGACGAAAATTTCCATCCAGGTACCAACATATTTTTATGGCTATTGTTATTCATGTGGATAATTTGGTCATAAAGCTATAGAATGTCGCACGTACCCTAGGAACAAATACAATTCCAGGAGATCTGTCAAATATGAACCTGCCAAGGCTCAGTGAAACATCAATAGATTTGAACATTTAAGAAATAATATTGAATGCTACAAATGTTGAAACTTTGGACACATAGCCAAAGACTGCAGACTTGAAAATCCTCCAGAATAATATTCGAAGCCACAGAACGAACGAACATGGAAGAAGAAGAAGAATGATAATTGTGCTCTTGCTTTCAAGGCTCAAAAGAACAAAGATGTGTGGTATGTTGATAGCGGTTTCTCAACAGATATGACTGGAGATAGAAATAAATTTGTATCTCTGAAAGAGAAGAAGGACGGAACTATGTCCTTTGGAAATGATGTATCTTCAAATGTTATAGGATCAGGTACTGTCACTCTCGAAAGAAAAGATGCTCTAGCCAAGAATGTTCTATTGGTTGAAAACATGAATCACAATCTGCTTAGTGTTGGAGAAATGTGTGATCAAGGACACACAATACTATTCAACTCCACAAGACGTGAAATTAGGAAAGGCGTGTATGGTTAAATTGTGGCTACAACAAGTCAAGCTCCAAAAGACATATATGTTCTAGATGAAGCAACTAAATCATGTCTAATAGCTAAAGAGGATGATATAATAATTGGTAGCAATAATGATCGACTAAGTAAGAAGTTTGCTACAAAGGTGCAAAGTGATTTCGAGATGTCTTTACTTGGTGAGCTGACATACTTCTTTGGGCTTCAAATATCTCAGCAAGAGAAAGGAATATTTATATGTCAAGCCAAGTACATGAAGGAAATGCTCAAGAAATTCAAAATGGAAGATTGCAAGCCCGTCCTTACTCCAATGGTAACAGGTTGAAAATTGAGCATAGATAACTCATCTAAGGATGTGGATCAGAAGTTGTACAGATCTATGATTGGTAGTCTTCTATATGTAACAACCTCTCGGCCAAATGTTATGCAAGCAGTTGGACAAGTAGAAAGATTCCAAGCAGCACCAAAAGAATCACATATTAAATATTCACTAGCATTGGAATATCTTCGCCAGAAGCTTGGGATTCTCCCAAGTTCTCATTAGATTTTCATTTTTCAATATATAGAGGGGGAGTGGAAGTACATTACAGGTCTACAGGATGGTTGTGTTTCAGGGTGAGTGGAAGTGTGTATAGGTCCGTAGGATGGTTGTGTTTCAGGGGGAGTTACCCTTTGCCATTTATGTCAAAGGGGAAGAGAATGTTGTAGGAAGAGGTGTCATGATCGTAGGGGGAGTACTTGTGTTGCCATCAATGCTAAAGGGGGAGATTGTTGATCAATGGTTGTCATTGATGTCAACTCAAGCAGCACCAGGGGCTAACCCAATATTGCATGAGAATTTTGACCTACCAAATTAATATATTCTGGGTCAATAATGATTTTTATGGTTTCTACTTGTCGAGATGTTTCCGTTGATATATCGCACGCCATGTAATTCTTCACTGTTTGAGAGATATTCATGTTTGAAGTTTGTACCCAATTAGTGGGCTAAAACCCCATGGGGTTGGGGCATGGTCATTGAAAAGTCATAATTAATATTTTTTAAGCTTCTAAAATCCCTCCCACGTTCACTTTTTGAAGCCCCTCTCAACTTAAGCATTTCTATAAATTGTGATCCTCATTTCCTCCTTATGCAAGGGATTCGGCCATCTGAAACAGGTCATCGTGGAATTTTTGCTCTAAATTTTTTTCACAAAGGTTCGTGTAAGCTGGAACATTTATGAGGTGAATCTGCAAATCTTGAGGAAGCTCTCCGTAAAAATTTCGCATCGAAGGTGCGCTACAGTTTTGGAGACATGATCCGTAAGTCAGTTTTTGTGCCCTCAAATTTATCTCAAAGAAATTACCTCAGTAAAATATTCTATAACTCTCTCTTCTCCCATATCAGATTATAATTTCATAAATGTATTAAATAGTGCATAGTCTTTAATTTTCTCTCTATCAATTTCAAAGCCAAAATAAGAAACAATGACACGTGGCACACCGTACAAGTGTGCTCTGCTGAAATAGTCCATAATTAGGGCATTGTGAGAGATTGGGTATAACTCTCTCTTGAAGAATCCAAATTGGGTCAGACCTATGGCATTGGAAAGACGAATCAAAGGAATATTACAGGACTAAAAATAATATATTAAGGATCTGAAATAATGGAGATAAACCAGATTCAATATCGAGCTCCTAGAAGGCAAGAAAAAGCTAGATCATGTGTTGTCAAGGGTTGAAAAGGACCAGACTTTCTATGGTAGCAAAGCGAAGAAATGTGCAGCAGAGGTTAGCATGACAAGATCAGCAACCAAGGTGCATAAAAGCAGCAAGAAGTTCATCATGTGAAGTCTTCAAGTGGATAGCACTGCATACAATCATTGTAAAGGTATCATTGTACTAAGTCATTGTAAATACATTATTGTAAAAATTGTACTAGTGTCTATCTGCCAAGGGTTGAAGAGGCAGTGTTGTGAGGTCTAGGATCATCATTAGGTGATTGTGTCAAATTTGGGGTTATAGTCTAGTATATATTCTTCTTCTACATCATTCTATATCATTGTAAACTCAACCATTTTCCCTGGTACGGGAGTCCATTCTTATTTTATTCTTCTATAAGGTGGTAGGTGAGTTGTAGCTCACTGGGTGTCACATCCATTCGCCTGATCACTCAAGAATCTCAAGAATTAGAGCAAGAACCATCCAAGGGAGCCGGAGAACAATTATTTTCTAGATTCTAGGAAGTTGGAGCTTTATTTTCAATTGGAGTTGAATATTAAAAATTATTAGAAAAGAATTAGTGGTTTTTTGTTCGTGAGTGTGTTTCCACCTTAAAAACTGTGCATTTTCGTTTCTCTTGTTTGTCGCTATCATTGTACAAACACCGATAATAATTGAATATTAACTAATGCTCTAATTGAAAGGGAATACTTATTCACCCCCCTCCCGTATTTCCAACAAATTGGTATCGCAGCTTGGTTCCTTCAATAACAGCTTAACAAATCGGAAGGAGGTCATGGAACATACCAAGAATGGTGTACCTCTATTCAATGAAAATAATTATGCACTTTGGAAAGGAAGAATGGAGGTCTATCTCTTGGCATAAGGTTACGAAGTATGGGACACTATTCAAAATGGATTTACATCAACCGTAGATGAACAAGGTAAGAAGAATTTTGCTAAATGATGCAAAAGCAAAGAATATTATTATCAGTGGAATTATTGAATCTGCTTATCATAAGGTGTTGGGTTGTAAAACCGCCAAAAATGTATGGGACAAGCTTGAGAATATATATGCAGGTGACTCAAATGTCAAAGAAGCAAAACTTCAAATCTATAGAGCAAAATTTGAGCAACTCAGAATGAAAGAAGATGGCAACATTTTTGCATACTTACAATACATTGATGAAATAACCAACACTCTGGAAGGTTTGGGAGAGCCAGTTGACGAGAAGACTATTATACGAAATATTCTTAGAATGTTACCAGGGAGATTCAACCCAAAGGTATCGGTCTTAGAATACAGTGAAAATCTGGACAAGCTCAACAAAGAGGAATTACATGGAGTTATCATAGAATATGAAATGATACTTGATGAAGAAGAGGGTACATCACATTTAGAAATTGCGTTCTTTTCATCTAAGAAAACCAATCAGGACAAACAACCTTCAATTGAAAATACATGCACCTGCAAGTGTGAAGAAAAGGGATATGATGAAGAAGGTCTTTCGTATGAAGAATATGCTTACTTTACAAGAAAACTAAAACCTCGGTAAGGGAAAATTCAAAGGTAAAATTCCATTGATATGTCTCAAATTTATACGTATGTTGGGTATTTTGGCAGCAGTTGTAAAATGTCCAAACAAAAGTAATGGCAACTCAAAAATAAAGAAAGGCTTTAAGAAATAAAACACAAGATCCAAAAGGAAATTTCTCTCTAAAGAAGATAGCTCATCATCCGATGAAGACAACGATAGTGAAGAAGAAGCCAATGAGAGAGTATTGTTTATGGCCAAGCATAATAAACCCAAGAACAATAAGAAAGAGGTATCAAACAATGAAGAAGAAGGATGGACCACAGACGAATTTTATGAGGAAGCAATCAAGCTTATAAAAGATCTCAAGGCGGAGAAGATTCGTTGCAAAACTCTTGAAGAACAAGTTCAAGGTCTCAAAATTGAAGTTGAAGAACCAACAAAATATCAAGAGTCACTTCAAAAGAAGTTGGAAGAAAGCAACCAAGAAAGGGGAAGAATTATGTTTAAGTAGTCTTCACCGCGTGAGGAAGTGAAGAAAGGAAAAAACTATCCAAAACTATACCAACAGCTCAAGGGCATTGGAAGAACTCATCAACAATCAACGATCTTACAATGACAGAACTGGCCTCGGTTACAAAAATGAAGAAGAAGCAAGAACTTCTACAACAAAATAAAATGAACCTATGAGATCTGGCATGCATGTAGACTTCATTGGACAAGATTCGCAAGAACAACCTTGGAAGACTATTCATCGACGAAGATTTCCATCTAGGTACCAACATATTTTTTATGGCTATCGTTATTCATGTGGAAAATTTTGTCATAAAGCTGTAGAATGTCGCACGTACCCTAGGAACCAATACAATTCAAGGAGATATGTTAAATATGAACCTCCCAGGGCTCAACGAAACATCAATAGATTTGAACATTTAATAAGTAATATTGAATGTTACAAATGTTAAAACTTTGGACACATAGCCAAAGACCTGCAGACTTGAAAACTTCCGTAAGAATCTTTGAAGCCACAAAATGAACGAACATGGAAGAAGAAGAAGACTGATAATTGTGCTCTCGCTCTCAAGGCTCAAAAAAAAAAATATGTGTGGTAAGTTGATAGCGGTTTCTCAACGCATATGAATGGAGATAGAAGGAAATTTGTATCTCTGAAAGAGAAGGAGGATGGAACCATATCCTTTGGAAATGACAGATCTTCAAATGTTATAGGATCAGGTACCATCACTCTTAGAAGCAAAGAAGTTATCACCAAAAATGTTCTATTGGTTGAAAAAATGAATCACAATCTTCTCAGTGTTGGACAAATGTGTGATCAAGGACACACAATGTTATTCAACTCCACAAAATGTGAAATCAGGAAAGGCAGGTATGGTAAAATTGTGGCTACAACAAGTCAAGCTCCAAACGACATATATGTTTTGGATGAAGCAACTAAAGCACATCTAATAGCTAAAGAGGATGATATAATATTTGGTAGCAATGATGATCGAATAAGTAAGAAGTTTGCTACAAAGATGCAAAGTGGGTTTGAGATGTCTTTACTTGGTGAGCTAACATACTTCTTAGGGCTTCAAATATATCATCAAGAGAAAGGAATATTTATATGTCAAGCCAAGTACATCAAGGAAATGCTCAAGAAATTCAAAATGGAAGATTGCAAACCCGTCCTTACTCCGATGGTAACAGGTTACAAATTGAGCATAGATGACTCATCTAAGGATGTGGATCAAAAGGTTCTAAAAATCTATGATTAGTAGTCTTGTATATGTGTAATGTACCTCTTCCCCAAATCCGCATGTTATGCGCTCAACGAGTAGCAAGATTCCAAGCAAGACCAAAATAATCACATATTAAATATTCGCCAGCATTGGAATATCTTCGCCAGAAGCTTGGGATTCTCCCAAGTTCTCATTAGATTTTCCTTTTTCAGAATATAAAGGGGGAGTGGAATTGTGTATAGGTCTGCAGGATGGTTGTGTGTCAGCGCGAGTGGAAGTGTGTACAGGTCCACAGGATGGTTTTGTTTTAGGGGGAGTTACCCTTTTCCATTGATGTCAAAGGGGGAGAGAATTTTGTAGGAAGAGGTGTCATGATCATAGGGGGAGTACTTGTGTTTCCATCAATTCCAAAGGGGGATATTTTTTATCAAGGGTTGTCATTGATGTCAACCCAAGCAACACCAGGGGCTAACCCAATATTGCATGGGAATTTTTACCTACCAAATTAATATATTCTGGGTCAATAATTCTTTTGATGGTTTCTAGTTGTCGAGATGTTTCCGTTGATATATGGCACGCCATGTAATTCTTCACGGTTTGAGAGATATTCATGTTTGAAGTTTGTACCCCCAGTTAGTGTGCTAAAATCCCATGGGGTTGGGGCATGGGTCATTGAAAAGTTATACTTAATATTTTTTAAGCTCCTAAAATCCCTCCCACATTCACTTGTTGAAGCCCCTCTCAACTTAAGCATTTATATAAATTGTGATCATCATTTCCTCCTTATGCAAGGGATTCGGCCACCAAATAGGTTATTGGCATTTTCGGCTCTCTCTAATTTTTTTTTATACGAAGGTTCAGAAGCTGAATTTTTATGAGGCAAAGAAGAACTTAAGGTTGCAGTAAAAATTTTCAAATACACCGACAAAAAAACATTTTGGAGACATGATTGTGTGAAATCTGTGTTTTGCGGTGTTCTCAACTATCTCGGGAAGAAGTGACCTTGTACCCAAGTAACCCTTTTGACATAGAATTGGAATTATGTAAAAAGTGGTAGATATTGCATGTTTAATTTCTTTTCATCATTTTCAGGGGACAATGAAAGACTTGTATGACACGGGTACCGCCGTACACCGTCGAAATGTCAGCCTCATAGGAATTGTGAGAGATTAAATATAACTTCTTTACAATAATCCAAATTAATGACCATAATATTGGAAATAAGACCCGTAGGTTCACGATGACCGAAAATAATATATTGAGGATCTAAAATAACAGAGATACACCAGATTCAATATCGAGCTCCTAGAAGGCAAGAAAAAGCTAGATCATGTGTTGTCAAGGGTTGCAAAGGACCAGAATTTCTACGGCAGCAAAGCAAAGAAAGGTGCAGCAGAGAGTAGCATGACAAGAGCAAAAGAGCAACAACCCGACAGTTTTGGAGAAAGAAGAAGAATTTCCACCAGAGAGGTCTTCAAGTGCGTACCGCACAATCATTAAAGGCAGTATCATTGTACTTAGCCATTGTAAATACATTATTGTACAAATTGTACTAGTGTCTATCTGCCAAGGGTTGAAGAGGTAGTGTTGGGAAGTCTAGGATCATCATTAGGTGGTTGTGTCAAAGTTGGGGTTATGGTCTAGTATATCTTCTTCTTCTACATCATTCTATATCATTGTAAAGTGGATCATTTTCCTTGGTACGGGAGTCCATTCCTATTTTATTCTTTTTCTACAGGGTAGCAGGGTGCTAGGGTGAGTTGTAGCTCATTGGGTGTTGGGGCATCCGTTCAGTTGACTACTGAAAAATCTCGGGCGTTGGAGCGTCCATCCGGTGGGAGCTGGAGAAGAATGCTTTTCTAGATTCTAGGAAGTTGGAACTTTATTTTCAATTGGAGTTGAATATTAAAGAATTATTAGAAAAGCCTTAGGTGGTTTTTGTCCCGGAGTGGATTTCCACCTTAAAAACTGTGTGCATTTGTGTTCCTCTTGTTTACTGCTATCATTGTACAAACACTGATAATAATTGAAGATTAACTAATGCTCTAATTGAAAGGAATACTGATTCACCCCCCCCCCCCCCCCCGCCTTCTCTCAGTATTTCCAACAATCTTCTTTCAATAAGAGCAATGTACCTCTATTCAATGGAAATAATTATGCACTCTGGAAAGGAAGAATGGAGGTCTATCTCTTGGCGCAGGGTTACGAAGTATGGGACACTGTTCAAAATGGATTTACTTAAACTATGGATGAACAAGGTAAGAAGAATTTGGTAAATGATGGAAAAGCAAATAATATTACTATCAGTGTTCTTATTGAATCTGCTTATTATAAGGTGTTGGGTTGTAAAACTGCCAAAAATGTATAGGACAAGCTTGAGAATATATATTCAAGTGACTCAAATGTCAAAGAAGCAAAGCTTCAAATCCATAGAGCAAAATTTGAGCAACTCAGAATGAAAGAAGATTGCAAAATTGTTGCATACTTTCAATACGTTGATGAAATAACTAATACTTTGGAAGGATTGGGAGAGCCAGTTGTTGAGAAGACTATTATACGGAAGATTCTTAGAACGTTACCAGGGAGATTCAACCCCAAGGTATCAGTCTTAGAATACAGTGAAAATCTGGACAAACTCAGCAAAGAGGAATTACATGGAGTTCTCATAGCATATGAAATGAGACTTGATGAAGAAGAGGGTACTTCTAATCTAGAAACTACGTTTGTTGCGTCTAAGAAAACCAATAAGGATAAACAACCTTCAATTGAAAAGACATGCACCTGCAAGTGTGAAGAAAAGGGAGATGATGAAGAAGGTCTTTCAGATGAAGAATATGCTTACTTCACGAGAAAACCACAAATTAGTAAGGGACAATTCAAAGGTAAACTTCCATTGATATATTTCAGCTGTAATGAGGTTGGAAATTTTGCAGCAAAATTCCCAAACAAAAGTAATGGAAACTCAAAAAGAAAGAAAGGCTTTAATAAATTCAACAAGCAAGGATCCAAAAGGAACTTTCTCTCTAAAGAAGATAGCTCATCATTCGATGAAGACAACGATAGTGAAGAAGAAGCCAATGAGAGAGTATTGTTTATGGCCAAGCACAATAACCCCAAGCACAATAAGCAAGAGGTATCAAACAACGAAGAAGAAGGATGGACCATAGACGAATTTTATGAGGAAGCAATCAAGCTTATAAAATATCTCAAGGCGGAGAAGATTCGTTGCAAAACTCTTGAAGAACAAGTTCAAGGTCTCAAAATTGAAGTTGAAGAACACAAATGCATTGAAGGGTCACTTCAAAAAAAGTTGGAAGAAAGCAACCAAGAAAGGGAAGAATTATAAGCCGAAGTAGTCTCACTGCGTGAGGAAGTGAAGAAAGGAAAAACTATCCAAAAATATACCAACAACTCAAGGGAATTGGAAGAACTCATCAACAATCAACGATCTTACAATGACCAAACTGGCATCGGTTACAAAGAAGAAGAAGCAAGACCTTCTACAACAAAATACAATGAACATATGAGATCTGACATGCATGTAGACTTCATTGGACAAGATTCGCAAGAACAACCTTGGAAGACAATTCATCGATGAAAATTTCCACCCAGGTACCAACATATTTTTTATGGCTACTTTTATTCATGTGGAAAATTTGGTCATAAAGATGTAGAATTTCACACGTACCCTAGGAATGAATACAATTCCAAGAGATCTGTCAAATATGAACCTCCCAGGGCTCAGCGAAACATCAATAGATTTTAACATTTAAGAAATAATATTGAATGTTACAAATGTCGAAACTTTGGACACATAGCCAAAGACTGCAGACTTTAAAATCCTCCAGAAGAATATTTGAAGCCAAAAAATGAACGAACATGGAAGAAGAAGAAGAATGATAATTGTGCTCTCGCTCTCAAGGCTCAAAAGAAAAAAGATGTGTGGTATGTTGATAGCGGTTGCTCAACGCATATGAATGGAGATAGAAATATATTTGTATCTCTGAAAGATAAGAAGGATGGAACCGTGTCCTTTGGAAATGATGGATCTTCAAATGTTATAGGATCAGGTACTGTCACTCTCGGAAGCAAAGATGTTATAGCCAAGAATGTTCTATTGGTTGAAAACATGAATCACAATCTGCTCAGTTTTGGACAAATGTGCGATCAAGGACACACAATACTATTCAACTCCACGAAATGTGAAATTAGGAAAGGCGTGTATGGTGAAATTTTTGCTACAACAATTCAAGCTCCAAATGACATATATGATCTAGATGAAGCAACTAAAGCATGTCTAATAGCTAAAGAGGATGATACAATAATTGGTAGCAATGATGATCGACAAAGTAAGAATTTTGCTACAAAGGTGCAAAGTGATTTCGAGATGTCTTTACTTGGTTAGCTAACATACTTCTTAGGGCTTCAAATATCTCAGCAAGAGAAAGGAATATTTATATGTCAAGCCAAGTACATCAAGGAAATGCTCAGGAAATTTAAAATAGAAGATTGTAAACCCATCCTTACTCCAATGGTAACAGGTTGCAAATTGAGCATAGACGACTCATCTAAGGATGTGGATCAAAGGTTCTACAGATCTATGATCAGTAGTCTTCTATATGTAACAGCCTCCCAACCAGATGTTATGCAAGCAGTTGGACAAGTAGCAAGATTCCAAGCAGCACCAAAAGAATCACATATTAAATATTCGCCAGCATTGGAATATCTTCGTCAAAAGCTTGGGATTGTCCCAAGTTCTCATTAGATTACAGGTCTGCAGGACGGTTGTGTGTCAGGGGGAGTGGAAGTGTGTACAGGTTTGTAGGATGGTTGTGTTTTAGGGGGAGTTACCCTTTGCCATTGATTTCAAAGGGGGAGAGAATGTTGTAGGAAGAGGTGTCATGATCGTAGGGGTGTACTTGTGTTTCCATCAATGCCAAAGGGGGAGATTGTTGATCAGCGGTTGTCATTGAAGTCAACCCAAACAGCACCAGGGGCTAACCCAATGTTGTATGGGAATTTTTACCTACCAAATTAATATATTCTTGGTCAATAATTATTTTGATGGTTTCTAGTTGTTGAGATGTTTCCGTTTATATATGGCATGCCATGTAATTCTTCACGGTTTGAGAGATATTCATGTTTGAAGTTTGTACCCCCAGTTAGTGGGCTAAAACCCCATGGGGTTGGGGCATGGGTCATTGAAAAGTCATAATTAATATTTTTTAAGCTCCTAAAATCCTTCCCATGTTCACTTGTTGAAGCCCCTCTCAACTTAAGCATTCATATAAATTGTGATCTTTATTTCCTCCTTATGCAAGGGATTCGGCCATCTGAAACAATTCATCGTGGAATTTTGGCTCTAAATTTTTTTCTACGAAGGTTCAAAAGATGAAATTTTTATGAGGCGAAGAAAAAATCCTGAGGAAGTGGCAGTAAAAATTTTAGATCAAGGTGCGCAATATTTTTGGAGATATGATCTGTGGAAATCAGGGTTTCTACAGGCTCCTGAAATTCATCTCAAAGAAGTGACCTTGGTAATTTCGTCATAACTATCTCTCTGAGTATTGGATTGGAATTCTATAAAAAGTGGCGGATAGTGCACAGTATTTAATCTTTTCTCTATCAATTTCAGAGACAAATGAACAAACATTGACACGTGGCACACCGTACAATTGCGCTCTGCTGAAACAGTCCTTAAGTAGGGAATTGTAAGAGATTGGGTATAACTCTCTCTTTAAGAATCCAAATTGGGTCAGACCTATGTCATTGGAAAGAAGACTGAGAGGACTACTATAGGACCAAAAATCAGATATTGAGGATTTGAAATAACAGAGATACGCCAGATTCAATATCGAGCTCCTAGAAGCCAAGAAAAAGCTAGATCATGTGTTGTCAAGGGTTGCAAAGGACCAGACTTTCTACGGCAACAAAGCAAAGAAAGGTGTAGAAGAGGGTAGCATGACAAGAGCAGCAAACAAGGTGCAGAACAACAGCAAGAAGTTCATCATATGAAGTCTTCAAGTGGGCAACACTACATACAGTCATTGTAAAGGTATCATTGTACTAAGTCATTGTAAATACATTATTGTAAAAATTGTACTAGTGTCTATCTGCCAAGGGTTGAAGAGGCAGTGTTGGGAGGTTTAGGATCTCATTAGGTGGTTGTGTCAAAGTTGGAGTTATGGTCTAGTATATCTTCTTCTTTTACATCATTCTATATCATTGTAAAGTGGACCATTTTCCCTGGTATGGGAGTCCATTATTCTTTTATTCTTCTATAGGGTGGTAGGGTGGTGCTAGGGTGAGTTGTAGCTCAATGGGTGTTGGGGCATCCGTTCAGTTGACTACTAAAAAATCTCGGGCGTTGGAGCGTCCATCCAGTGGGAGCTGGAGAAGAATGCTTTTCTAGATTCTAGGAAGTTGGAGCTTTATTTTCAACTGGAGTTGAATATTAAAGAATTATTAGAAAAGCATTAGGTGGTTTTTGTCCCGGAGTGGGTTTCCACCTTAAAAAATGTGTGCATTTGTGTTCCTCTTGTTTGCTACTATCATTGTACAAACACTGATAATAATTGAAGATTAACTAATGCTCTAACTGAAAGAAATACTGATTCACCACCCCTCTCAGTATTTCCAACAATTTGTTGGAAATACTGAGAGGGGGGGTAAATCAGTATTTCTTTCAGTTAGAGCATTAGTTAATCTTCAATTATTATCAGTGTTTGTACAATGATAGCAGAAAACAAGAGGAACACAAATGCACACTGTTTTTAAGGTGGAAACCCACTCTGGGACAAAAAACACCTAATTCTTTTCTAATAATTCTTTTCAACTCCTATTGAAAATAAAGCTCCAACTTCCTAGAATCTAGAAAAGTATTCTTCTCCAGCTCCCACTAGATGGATGCTCCAACACCTGAGATTCTTCAGTAGTCACTAAATGGATGCCCCAACACCCAATGAGCTACAACTCACCCTAGCACCACCCTACCACCCTATAGAAGAATAAAAGAAGAATGGACTCCCGTACCAGGGAAAATGGTCCACTTTACAATGATATAGAATGATATAAAAGAAGAAGATATACTAGAACATAACCCCAACTTTGACACAACCACCTAATGATGATCCTAGACCTCCCAACACTACCTCTTCAACCCTTGGCAAATAGACACTAGTAAAATTTGTACAATAATGTATTTAAAATGACTAAGTATAATGATACCTTTACAATGATTGTATGCAGTGATGCCCACTTGAAGACTTCATATGATGAACTTCTTGCTACTGCTATGCACCTTGGTTGCTGCTCTTGTCATGCTACCCTCTGCTGCACCTTGTTTTACTTTTCTGCCGTAGAAAGTCTGGTCCTTTGCAATCCTTGACAACACATGATCTAGCTTTTTCTTGGCTTCTAGGAGCTCGATATTGAATCTGGTGTATCTCTATTATTTTAGATCTTCAATATTTGATTTTCGATCCTTCTTTCCAATGCCACAGGTCTGACCCAATCTTGATTCTTCAAGAGAGAGTTATACCCAATTTCTCACACTGCCCTAATTATGGATTGTTTCAGCAGAGCGCACTTGTATGGCGTGCCACGTGTCACTGTTTCTTCATTTGCCTCTAAAATTGATAGAGAGAAAACTAAATGCTTTGCAATATCTTCCACTTTTTACGGAATTCCAATCTAATACTTAGAGAGAGAGTTATGACGATTTTACCAAGGTCACTTCTTTGAGATGAATTTCAGGAGCCTGCAAAAACCCTTACTTCCACTGATCATTTCTCCAAACATATTGTGCACCTTGATCTAAAATTTTTCCTGCAGCTTCCTCAGGATTTCTACTTCGCCTCATAAAAATTTCAGTTTCTGAGCCTTCGTAGAAAAAACGTTAGAGCAGAAATTCCATGATGACTTGTTTCAGATGGCCAAATCCCATGCATAAGGAGGAAATGAAGATCACAATTTATATGAATTCTTAAGTTGAGAGGGGCTTCAACAAGTGAACGTGGGAGGGATCTTAGGAGCTTAAAAAATATTAATTATGACTTTTCAATGACCCATGCCCCAACCCCATGGGATTTTAGCCCACTAACTGGGGATTAAAACTTCAAACATGAATATCTCTCAAACCGTGAAGAAATACATGGCGTGCCATATATCAACGGAAACATCTCGACAAGTAGAAACCATCAAAAGCATTATTGACCCAGAATATATTAATTTGGTAGGTCAAAATTCCCATGCAATATTGGGTTAGCAACAATCTCCACCTTTGGAATTTATGGCAACACAAGTACTACCCCTGCGATCATGACACCTCTTCCTACAACATTCTCTCCCCTTTTGACATCAATGGAAAAGGGTAACTCCCCTTGAAACACAACCATCCTGCGAACCTGTACACACTTCCAATCATGCTGACACACAACCGTCCTACAGACTTGTACACACTTCCACTCCCACTTTATATTCTAAAAAAGGAAAATCTAATGAGAACCTGGGAGAATCCAAAGCTTTTGGCAAAGATATTCCAATGCTGGCGAATATTTAATATGTGATTCTTTTGGTGCTGCTTGGAATCTTGCTACTTGTCCAACTGCTCGCATAACATTTGGTCGGGAGGCTGTTACATATACAAGACTACTAATCATAGATCTGTACAACCTTTGATCCATTCCTTAGTTGAGTCTTCAATGCTCAATTTGCAACCAAGTAAAGACATCTCTAAATCACTTTGCACCTTTGTAGCAAAATTCTTACTTAGTCGATCATCATTGCTACCAATTATTGTATCATCCTCTTTAGCTATTAGACATGATTTAGTTGCTTCATCCAGAACATATATGTCGTTTGGAGCTCGACTTGTTGTAGCCACAATTTCACCATACACGCCTTTCCTGATTTCACATTTCATGGAGTTGAATAGTATTGTGTGTCCTTGATCACACATTTGTCCAACACTGAGCAGATTGTGATTCATGTTTTCAACCAACAGAACATTCTTGGCTAGAACATCTTTGCTTCCGAGAGTGACAGTACCTGATCCTATAACATTTGAAGATCCATCATTTCCAAAGGACACGGTTCCATCCTTCTTCTCTTTCAGAGATACAAATTTATTTCTATCTCCAATCATATGCGTTGAGAAACCGCTATCACCATATCACACATCTTTGTTCTTTTGAGCCTTGAGAGCGAGAGCACAATTATCATTCTTCTTCTTCTTCCATGTTCATTCATTCTGTGGCTTCGAAGATTCTTCTAGAGGATTTTCAAGTCTACAGTCTTTGGCTATGTGTCCAAAGTTTTGACATTTGTAACATTCAATATTATTTCTTAAATGTTCAAATCTATTGATATTTCGCTGAGCCCTGGCAGATTCATATTTGACACATCTCCTAGAATTGTATTCGTTCCTAGGGTACGTGCGACATTCTACAGCTTTATGATCAAATTTTCCAGATGAATAACATTAGCCATACAAAATATGTTGGTACCTGGATGGAAATTTTTGTCGAGGAATTGTCTTCCAAGGTTGTTCTTGCGAATCTTGTCCAATGAAGTCTACATGCATGTCAGATCTCATAGGTTCATTGTATTTTGTTGTAGAATTTCCTGCTTCTTCTTCTTTGTAACCGATTCCAGTTTTGTCATTGTAAGATCGTTGATTGTTGATGAGTTCTTCCAATGCCATTGAGCTATTGGCATAGTTTTGGATAGTTTTTCCTTTCTTCACTTCCTCACGCAGCGAGACTGCTTCGGCTTCTAATTCTTCCCTTTCTTGGTTGCTTTCTTCCAAATTATTTTGAAGTGACTCTTCAATGAATTTGTGTTCTTCAACTTCGATTTTGAGACCTTGAACTTGTTCTTCAAGATTTTTGGAACAAATCTTCTCTGCCTTGAGATCTTTTATAAGCTTGATTGCTTCCTCATAAAATTCGTCTATGGTCCATCCTTCTTCTTCGTTTGTTTGATACCTCTTGCTTATTGTGCTTGGCCATAAACAATACTCTCTCATTGGCTTCTTCTTAACTATCATTGTCTTCATCGGATGATGAGCTATCTTCTTTAGAGAGAAAGTTCCTTTTTGATCCTTGCTTGTTGAATTTCTTAAAGCCTTTCTTTCTTTTTGAGTTTCCATTACTTTTGTTTAGAAATTTTGCTGCAAAATGCCCAACCTCATTACAGCTGAAACATATCAATGGAAGTTTACCTTTGAATTGTCCCTTACCACTTTTTAGTTTTCTCGTGAAGTAAGCATATTCTTCATCTGAAAGACCTTCTTCATCATCTCCCTTTTCTTCACACTTGTAGGTGCATGTCTTTTCTATTGAAGGTTGTTTATCCTTATTGGTTTTATTAGATGCAAAGAACGCAGTTTCTAGATGCGAAGTACCCTCTTCTTCATTAAGTCTCATTTCATATGCTATGAGAACTCCATGTAATTCCTCTTTGCTGAGTTTGTCCAGATTTGGACTGTATTATAAGACCGATACCTTTGGGTTGAATCTCCCTGGTAACGTTCTAAGAATCTTCCGTATAATAGTCTTCTCATCAACTGGCTCTCCCAATCCTTCCAGGGTATTGGTTATTTCATCAACGTATTGAAAGTATGCAGCAATGTTGCAATCTTCTTTCATTCTGAGTTGCTCAAATTTTTCTCTATAGATTTGAAGCTTTGCTTCTTTGACATTTTAGTCACCTTCATATATATTCTCAAGCTTGTCCCATAAATTTTTGGCGGTTTTACAACCCAACACCTTATGATAAGCAGATTCAATAAGTCCACTGATAATAATATTCTTTGCTTTTGAATCATTTACCAAATTCTTCTTACCTTTTTCATCTGTAGTTGATGTAAATCCATTTTGAACAGTGTCCCATACTTTGTAACCTTGCGCCAAGAGATAGACCTCCATTCAATGAAGGTCATGGCATTGATGGCAACATAAGTACTCCCCCTATGATCATGACACCTCTTCCTACAACATATATTCTTCTAATGTTTAACAGCTAATATATATGTCACTCAAATTAGAGTTGGAAATACTCTAACTTCACTTCCTTTGAAGAAGAAGCAACTAAAGCATGTCTAATAGCTAAAGAGGATGGTACAATAACTGGTAGCAATGATGATCGACTAAGTAAGAAGTTTGCTACAAAGGTGCAAAGTGATTTCTAGATGTCTTTACTTGGTGAGCTGACATACTTCTTAGGGCTTCAAATATCTCAGCAAGAGAAAGGAATATTTATATGTCGAGCCAAGTATATAAAGGAAATGCTCAAGAAATTTTAAATGGAAGATTGCAAACCCATCCTTACTCCAATGGTAACAGGTTTTAAATTGAGCATAGACAACTCATCTAAGGATGTGGATCAAAGGTTGTACAGATCTATGATTAGTAGTCTTCTATATGTAACAACCTCCCGACCAGATGTTATGCAAGCATTTGGACAAGTAGTAAGATTCCAAGTAGCACCAAAAGAATCACATATTAAATATTCACCAGCATTGGAATATCTTTGCCAGAAGGTTGGGATTATCCCAAGTTCTCATTAGATTTTCTATTTTTAGAATATAAAGATAGCTTTATTTCATCCAGAACATATATGTCGTTTGGAGCTCGACTTGCTGTAGCCACAATTTCACCATACACGCCTTTCCTGATTTCACATTTCGTGGAATTGAATAGTATTGTGTTTCCTTGATCACACATTTGTCCAACACTGAGCAAATTGTGATTCATGTTTTCAACCAATAGAACATTCTTGGCTAGAACATATTTGCTTTCGAGAGAGAAAATACCTGATCCTATAACATTTTAAGATCCATCATTTCCAAAAGACACGGTTCCATCCTTCTACTCTTTCAGAGATACAAACTTATTTCTATCTCCAGTCATATGCATTGAGCAACCGCTATCAACATACCACACATCTTTGTTCTTTTGAGCCTTGAGAGCGAGAGCACAATTATCATTCTTATTCTTCTTCCATGTTCGTTCATTCCGTGGCTTCAAAGATTCTTCTGGAGGATTTTCAAGTCTGCAGTCTTTGGCTATGTGTCCAATTTTTTTACATTTGTAACATTCAATATTATTTCATAAATGTTCAAATCTATTGATGTTTCGCTGAGCCCTGGGAGGTTCATTTTTTATAGATCTCTTGGAATTTTATTCGTTCCTAGGGTACGTGCGACATTCTACAGCTTTATGACCAAATTTTCCACATGAATAATAGTAGCCATAAAAAATATGTTGGTACCTGGATGGAAATTTTCGTCAAGGAATTGTCTTCCAGAGCTGTTCTTGCGAATCTTGTCCAATGAAGTCTACATGCATGTCAGATCTTATAGGTTCATTGTGTTTTGTTGTAGAAGGTCCTGCTTCTTCTTCTTTGTAACGGATGCTAGTTTTTCCAATGTCAGCTAATATATGAGGAAGCAATCAAGCTTATAAAAGATCTCAAGGCGGAGAAGATCCGTTGCAAAAACTTGGAAGAACAATTTCAAGGTCTCAAAATTGAATTTGAAGAACACAAATGCATTGAAGAGTCACTTCAAAATAATTTGGAAGAAAGCAACCAAGAAAGGGTAGAATTAGAAGCCAAAGTAGTCTCGCTGCGTGAGGAAGTGAAGAAAGGAAAAACTATCCAAAACTATGCCAATAGCTTAAGGGCATTGGAAGAACTCATCAACAATCAACGATCTTACAACGACAAAACTGGCATCAGTTACAAAGAAGAAGAAGCAGGACCTTCTACAACAAAATAAAATGAACCTATGAGATCTGACATGCATGTAGACTTCATTGGACAAGATTCGCAAGAACAGCCTTGGAAGACAATTCCTCGACAAAAATTTCCATCCAAGTACCAACATATTTTTTATGGCTACTGTTATTCATGTGGAAAATTTGGTCATAAAGCTATAGGATGTCCCATGTACCATAAGAACGAATACAATTCCAGGAGATCTATCAAATATGAGCCTCCCAGGGCTCAGCGAAACATCAATAGATTTGAACATTTAAGAAATAATATTGAATATTACAAATGTTGAAACTTTGGACACATAGCCAAAGACTGCAGACTTGAAAATCCTCCAGAAGAATCTTCGAAGCCACAGAATGAACGAACATGGAAGAAGAAGAAGAATGATAATTGTGCTCTCGCTCTCAAGGCTCAAAAGAACCAAGATGTGTGGTATGTTGATAGCGGTTGCTCAATGCATATGACTAGAGATAGAAATAAATTTGTATCTCTGAAAGAGAAGAAGGATGGAACCGTGTCCTTTGGAAATGATGGATCTTCAAATTTTATAGGATCAGGTACTGTCACTCTCGGAATCAAAGATGTTCTAGCCAAGAATGTTCTATTGGTTGAAAACATGAAGCACAATCTGCTCAGTGTTGGAAAAATGTGTGATTAAGGACACACAATAATATTCGCTCCACGAAATGTGAAATCAGGAAAGGCGTGTATGGTGAATTTGTGGCTACAGCAATTCGAGCTCCAAACGACATATATGTTCTAGATGAAATAAATCTATATGTATATTCTGAAAATAGAAAATCTAATGAGAACTTGGGACAATCCCAAGATTTTTACGAAGATATTCCAATGCTGGCAAATATTTAATATGTGATTCTTTTGGTGGTGCTTGGAATCTTGCTACTTGTCCAACTACTTGCATAACATCTGGTCGGGAGGCTGTTACATATAGAAGACTACTAATCATAGATCTGTACAACCTATGATCCACATCCTTAGATGAGTCGTCTATGCTCAATTTGCAACCTGTTACAATTGCAGTAAGGATGGGTTTACAATCTTCTATTTTAAATTTCCTGAGCATTTCCTTGATGTACTTGGCTTGACATATAAATATTACTTTCTCTTGCTGAGATATTTGAAGCCCTAAGAAGTATATCAGCTCACCAAGTAAAGACATCTCAAAATCACTTTGCACCTTTGTAGCAAAATTCTTACTTTGTCGATCATCATTGCTACCAATTATTGTATCATCCTCTTTAGCTATTAGACATGCTTTAGTTGCTTCATCCAAAAATATATGTCATTTGGAGCGTGACTTGTTGTAGCCACAATTTCACCATACACGCCTTTCCTGATTTCACATTTCGTGGAGTTGAATAGTATTGTGTGTCCTTGATCACACATTTGTCCAACACTGAGAAGATTGTGATTCATGTTTTCAACCAATAGAACATTCTTGTCTAGAACATCTTTGCTTCCGAGAGTGACAGTACCTGATCCTATAGCATTTTAAGATCCATCATTTCCAAAGGACACGGTTCCATCCTTCTTCTCTTTCAGAGATACAAATTTATTTCTATCTCCAGTCATATGCATTGAGCAACCGCTATCAACATACCACACATCTTTGTTCTTTTGAGCCTTGAGAGTGAGAGCACAATTATCATTCTTCTTCTTCTTCCATGTTCGTTCATTCTGTGGCTTCAAAGATTCTTCTGGAGGATTTTCAAGTCTGTAGTCTTTGGCTATGTGTCCAAAGTTTCAAAATTTGTAACATTCAATATTATTTCTTAAATGTTCAAATATATTGATTTTTCGTTGAGCCCTAGGAGGTTCATATTTGACAGATATCCTAGAATTGTATTCGTTCCTAGGGTACGTGCGACATTCTACAGCTTTATGACCAAATTTTCCACATGAATAACAGTAGCCATAAAAGATATGTTGGTACCTAGATGGCAATTTTCGTCGAGGAATTGTCTTCCATTGATGTTCTTGTGAATCTTGTCTAATGAAGTCTATATGAATGTCAAATCTCACAGGTTCATTGAATTTTGTTGTAGAAGGTCCTGCTTCTTCTTCTTTGCAACCGATGCCAGTTTTGTCGTTGTAAGATCGTTGATTGTTGATGAGTTATTCCAATGCCCTTGAGCTGTTGGCATAGTTTTGGATAGTTTTTCCTTTCTTCACTTCCTCACGCAGCGAGACTACTTCGGCTTCTAATTCTTCCCTTTCTTGGTTGCTTTCTTCCAACTTCTTTTGAAGTGACTCTTCAATGCATTTGTATTCTTCAACTTCAATTTTGAGACCTTGAACTTGTTCTTCAAGAGTTTTGGAACGGATCTTCTCTGCCTTGAGATCTTTTATAAGCTTGATTGCTTCCTCATAAAATTCGTCTATGGTCCATCCTTCTTCTTCTTTGTTTGATTCCTCTTGGTTATTGTGCTTGCATTGATTGTGCTTGGCCATAAACAATACTCTCTCATTGGCTTCTTCTTCACTATCATTGTCTTCATCGGATGATGAGCTATATTCTTTAGAGAGAAAGTTCCTTTTGGATCCCTTCTTATTGAATTTCTTAAAGCCTTTCTTTATTTTTGAGTTTCCATTACTTTTGTTTGGACATTTTGCTGCAAAATGCCAAACCTCATTACAGCTGAAACATATCAATGGAAGTTTACCTTTGAATTTTCCCTTACCAATTTGTAGTTTTCTTGTGAAGTAAGCATATTCTTCATCTGAAAGACCTTCTTCATCATCTCCCTTTTCTTCAAATTTGCAGGTGCATGTCTTTTCAATTGAAGGTTGTTTATCCTTATTGGTTTTCTTAGACGCAACGAACGTAGTTTCTAGATGCGAAGTACCCTCTTCTTCATCAAGTCTCATTTCATATGCTATGAGAACTCCATGTAATTCCTCTTTGCTGAGCTTGTCCAGATTTGCACTGTATTCTAAGACCGATACCTTTGGATTGAATCTCCCTGGTGTTAGTCATCAGTATTTTTCACTTGTTAGTGATGACTAGATCCATAGCTGAGTTTTCTAGAAGCTGAATTCCATATGTCAATCTGTCATCTAGAAAAACCCTCATGAAACATTTTTTGCCCTCCTACTTTTCAGTCCACCCATGTCAAAGTTAAAACTCATTATCACTATCCTATCTAGTTTCAACCCTATTGGTCTGCCCATCAGCTCTAAAAGGCAAATCCAAGTCTATTTCAAAAGCCTCCCCTAAGTTAGGAAGTGGCGTTTTAAGGCATTTTTCCTTTGGCGAACATCGATAAGCCAAAAAACCTCCATCTGATACAGACCATTCATGACAGACCTCCCACCCTGCAAATGAAATTGATAACAGCCCTAAGTCGCGCCACTTACACACCCCTAAGTCTCAGCACTGCATAGACCACAGTCTCAAGCTGATTATTAGGTGTTTTACAGTGTTTTATGAATGTTACAAGGACAGGAAACATGTCATTATCTTAGGAGAAGGTTCTTGAATCTACATTTAGAAGAACAACTGCTTCTCAATGTAAACATGAGCCTGAGATACATCTGCAAGACAGAGAGTTACTCATCAAGACCTTGCAGCTTCCTTTCAGCATGAAATCACAGTAAAGGAAAGACACCACTGTCAAACAGACTGGTAATTTTTCATGGCCAAGAACCTCCTTCATCTACAAGCAGAGGGCGCTGGCCAATATTGACTTTAAGGATTGCAAAAGCACAGGCTTGCTTTTTACTAAACAGTAAAACAGTGACTCTAGTTTTCTGAGTGTGAGTAATGATCATAACAGGACTAAGATCTGAAATGTGCAAGACAAGAGAAGACAGAGTGTGTGGTTTTGTAAAGAGAATCAGTTGAGGTTTCAGTCATCATCAGGGCTCATCAAAAAGGGGACTCCTTAATCAAAGCTATCATAACAAACATCTCTGCAGGGGTGTTAAGATGCATAGCTTCAATTAGTCTTAAACAGGAAAATACTTCAGTGAAAAGACCCCTGTGTGTTCTTTTGTTCCTGTTGAAATGTGAAGTACAGTCCATGGTTTCTGGATGAACATAAAGAAGAAAACTCAAAGACACCTAACTGTTGCATCTACAGTCAAGCAACACCTGTCACCTAATTAGATTTACATTGCAGACAAGATTATAGCATAATACCCAGAGAAAAAATGTATTTGATCTAGTTTGTCTCTTGCAAACAGGTACACAAGCTCATCAAGTACAAAAAGAGCTTTGGCACAGTGTTTCAGGTTTTGGAAATCATCAAAGGAAAAATCTAATTGCCACTCCTGCAAAAAGAGACATTACCTCCTCTAAGTAAGAAATAGTCAAAGTTTCAAAGGACATCTTTATCCATAAGTTATGATCTGAGTTTTGAAAAATTTGAAAAGCATGAAAAGAAAATCAGCTGGCAAAGAAAATTTGAGTTTTTATTACCAAGAGACATCACCATTGGAACTATTGTTCATCATAGGCAAAGGAGGTGTTTTGATGGACTGTCAGTGTTTTAGAAAGTTCAAGGCAAAAATGTGTTTTTCATTATTCAATGGACAGAGATATTATATAATATGTTTTGAGCAGAGTAGTGTATTAAAAAAGGGCGCCCTTTTTAATCAAAGGGCCATGGCCAAATCCAAACAAGTGCAGCAAATTTGGACACCTACAGTGGAAGAAAAGACTGATGAAACACCTACAAGCAGAGAATGTCAAACCAAGTTAAAAAGATAAGCCACTTTCTTTCAAATAACAGAGGCAGCTATGCCTTTCAAGAATCAGAAGTATAAAAGGAGTGTTGAAGTGGCAGTTAAGTTTTTCTTCAGCAGAAAGGGCACTCCAAACAAGTTTACAAATATGAAAAAAGATCATTACATGTTTTCAGATACTGAAACCTAGTGAAAGCAGATACTCAGAGAAGCCAAAGGAACTGTGGCATATTTTTCAAGGCTTTATTAAAGGCAAAATCTACACACCATTGTTACAAAGGGCATATTTCTCCCTCTGGTAAGAAGCAGTCAAAACTTTGAAGGAAAAGTTCTTAAAGGAGAGGTTACATCATCAAGGGAAAACAGGTTTAGAGAGGAGTGATCATTGCCTTCATATTTCTATTTGAAACCAAAGAAGTTTGAAATTACAAATGTTAAAAAGGAGGACCCTTTTCTCTGGATTAGAAACAGTCAAAAGATTTCAATTTCTCATAAGGTTTAAGAAATGTCTCGCCTATGAAACAAGTAGTTTTTGCCTTTGTGCACATGTCCAAATGAAAGATATCCGTTGTGTGTTCAAAAGGAGGTTTTAAAATTCAGTTTAAAAGGGCAAAGGTTTTCGTCAAAACGTTGAAGCAAACCCTCTCCAAATCCAATGTAAAGGGTCGTTGAAGTGTTGCTTTCTAAAAGGTCCATAACAGTGGCTCATTCATATTTTCAAACTCCAAATCTCGAGCAAGGACCCTTTGCTGCCCTCAAGATCAAACAAAGCAAGTTTCGGGTCGATTTGCAGGAGTTTTCCACATCTTCAGAGCGCGACGTGCCTGGAATATTGCGCGACGCGCCCTGGAGAATTTTTGCACAGGCAGTAGACTGTCGCGCGACGCGCCTATACGTGTGCGCGATGCGCCTATACACGGCACCCGGCCGACCCGACAGAGTCACCCGACACCCATTTATGCGCGGCGCCTTCCACTGTAAACGTGCCGCGCAAGTTTAAACTCTCCAACACGCCTCCAGTTCACATGCAAAGCTACTCCAACTCTTTACAAGGCCCTCATCAAAGTTATAAAGGTATTTTTACGTGCTCCCCCCCTTGGTTTCAAAATTGCTAAGTGTTGTAAGAGGTTTTAAAAAACCACAGTTCAAGTTATAAAAAACGAGGTATTGATGTGGTGATGGGGTTAGAAGCAAAACACCAAAGGGTTGAATTATCACTAGTATGAGTAACCATTGCAAATTGCCCTCAAAATTGGGATAAAACAAGGTCAAAAAACTGTCATGTTATATGCATTATTTGAAACAGTCAGAAGTTTGCCAAGGAAATTTCTAGGGCGTGTGGGGCAAATAATTATGAGAAACAGTGATACAAAGGAAAAATAGTTGTCATATGAGAGGATTATCATATAGTTTGAATGATAAATTTTGGTTGCCATATCATAAAAACATCAAAAAGCAGGGTTCTCTTACCACCAACGCCGGAAAGTGCCATCACTGTGTTTTCTTTGACTTGACTGTGTATGACATTATGAGTAGTTGCTGATTGATATACAAGGGCAAGGAAGGGCGTGGTTTCGAAGGGACAGGGTTTCCATATTAAAAGGATTTTGGTTTGTGTGAAAAGATAAAACCCTGCAGCCTTATTTGAAACTTTGTTACCATACCTATAAACTGTGTTGTTTCTGTGAGAATATCCATTGTTCAAAAGCTGTGCTGGAGTGGTGAGCATACTGATAAAAGTGCTTACAGGGAAAGAGATATGTTGAACTAGGAGCTGTGTGTTTTCACCTTTATTAATCAAAGGACAAAGGATCCTATATTTTCCAAACTTCAAAAGGCAAAGTTAACCCTATAAAACACAGAAGGGACAGTTTTTCACTGAGTATACCACTTGACTGTCTTTGTTCTTCAAGCTTATTTTGATAAAGTTGATATTCATATGGAGCAAAAGGTTTTTTCTACAAAGGCAAGGGTTTCACATTGATAAGGTGCTTTAACTATTTAACAATATAAACTCTTACAGGCTTCGTTGAGCTTTTAAAGCATTCTTCAAAAACTCTGTCACCTTGTTCCATAACAGTGTGATTGACTGTATGCCCACACTGGAGGTTGACTATGTATGTGGTATGATTTTGTTGATGGAGTGACATACCAATAGAGAATAGTGTATCTTGCTTAACTGTCTTTTGTTCTTCGAGCTTATTTGATAAGTGGATGTACATATAGAGCAAAGGAATTTTTTCTACAAAAACAAAGGTGTTACATTGATAAGGGGCCTTGATTATTTTGAAAAGAGAAGACTCTTGCAGGCTTTGTTGAAATTTTTGGAGCATTTTAAACTCTGTTACCTTTGTTCCAGGACTGTGACATTGACTGTCTGATTACACTGAGGGTTGATTGCATAAGACATAAGTTTGTTGAGTGATTGGCACACTAGGAAGGGTAGGTTTGTAATGATTGGAAATTCTACCTTTGGAAAAAGATAAAAATGTGTTGTTGACCTCCAAACCTCACAAGAACAAGGTGATTTCTTGACACTTTACATAGAAAATTCACCTAACAGTTTGTCTCCTTTTTCACTGTATGGTATCTTATTGAAAAGTCTGTTGGCTGAAATACTTTAAAGGTGGAAAGGCCACTCTTTGAAGGAGCAGGGGTTCTTTATATTGTGAGAGAACAGTGTGCAGTCATCCAAAGACATTGTTCACTATCAAAACAGTGAATTGACACAGTTTGGCTCCAAGAAGGCAGTTTATAGACAGTGAGGCAGTTTGTTTCTTCAAAAGCACATTTAGGTCAAAATGCCTCCAAGGCAAGACAGCAAAAGTGGTTCGCACAAAAGATATGAGCCAATCTCTATAGAGGATGTTAATGCTCATCCATCCATCCTTTTCAACTTCCATGAAGTAGGTTGTCTAGACTTCTGCCAGAAGATACAGGAGGTCAAAATTTTTTCGCCATTAACACACCTATGCGCCCTGAGGTTCCAGAACAAGCATTTCCAGGTAGCGGACCTTGATTTCAAGTTTTCTCCAAGATCAGTGTCCAAATCCACCAAGATTCCATATCATGGCGAGAAATGGTTCAAACAGACCCATCTTGACTTAAAAGATTACAAGCCTTTCATCAAGCCTGAGCATAGAGATACTTGCACTGCTATTTTTCCTTTTTCTTATCTTCTTGACAGCTATGCTCCTCTAATGAAAGTCATAATGAAGTATTTTACTTGTGAAGGGAGGTTTGCTCGAGTTTATGCCTACCATGTCCGACTATTGATGCATTTCACTAGAACCAGGCAGCTAAATCTCCCTTAATTTTTATACAAAAGCCTCGAGAAGATGGCGTCCACAGTCCAGAAGAAGGCCCCACCTCTGCAAATACCTTCCCTTTTCCATCATTCTCTGATCAAAATTATCATCCTACACCAGCTAGAGAAAAAAGAGGTTCTATGGGATGTTTTTATCAGCCACCCAGATTTCTCTATTGTTCCTCCTGTCCATATATCTCCCACCCTGCCTGTTCATCGCCCTGTACCTTTGTCCAGCAGGCCTACTCCTAGAAGGCTCAGGTTTCCTACAGAACAATCAGGACAGCAGGAAGAAGAAGGACATGAACAAGTAGAAGAGGAAGAGGATGAGCAAGAAGAAAATGATGAAAACTAGCAGCATGATTTTGATGGTCATGGACAGCAGCTTGAGCCACATAGTGAGCATGAGGTGGAAACAAACCAGCAGATTGATGTTGGTAAACAGGGGCAGCAGTCTGAACAGCAGGAAGAGATGGGTGAAGAGCAGCAAATTGCAGATGAAGGGCAACAGCAGGAGCAAGAAGAAAAAGGTGCTGAACAGCAGCATCTCAGTGAAAGTGAACAACAGGGACAAGAGGAAGAGCATCAGCTTGATGTTAAAGGTCATGAACAGCAGTTTGAGCAGGAATTTGAGCAGCTGCCTGAGCCACAAAATGAGCAGGAAATCCAAGCACAACAACAACATGAAGTTGATGATCAAGGGAAAAAAGGATTTGAGGCATATCAGCCTCATGATATTGAGGGGCAGAGGCAACTTAAAGAGGACACACAACAGCCTCAAATAGAGCAGCAGTTTCAAGAAGTTGACAAAGGTAAATAAATTGTGTCTCCTTCTCCTAAAGGAACAAAGTCCAGCACAGCAAGACAGAAAGGGCCTAAGGCTGCCACTCCAAAAGTGACAAGAGTTGTCCCTAGCAAAAGAAAATCGCCCAAGAGACCTATCACTAGTATGCCAAGAAGGAAATGTGCAAGATTGGCCTTCAAAGGGAAAGGCAAGATTGGAGAAAGTAAAAAACATGGAGGTGCATTAGCTGTCATTCCAATTCAAAGTGATGACAGCGATAATGAAGCCCACATCCTTGAAAACCTTCTAATCCATCGAGAGGGTCAAATTGAAGCATTGGAGAATGACCTTCATTGGGCAAAGACATTCAATCACTTCTTGGAGATCCAAAATAAACAAATGAATGTCCATTTGGCTGTCCATGAGGCACGAGCAATCAAATACAAAAATGAGGCTGCTAAAGCACACATAAGGATAGAGGAGCTTATCGGTGAGTTTGATGAAGATGAAGAAGAGGACCAGCCTAGGCGGAAGAGGCCTAGAACCATAGGGCTTAAAAGAGCCCTGGAAAAGCAAACGGAAGAAGAACAGGCCCATCTTCAAGCCTTTCCCCTCACTGCACTACTTGAGAAAGAAATTGAAGAAAATAAGGAGGCATGGCTAGAAAGAGCCAATAAACACTTGGAGATGAAGCTTGAAAAGACAAACAGAGACTTGGAGCTGCAAAGGAAGATGACACAGCACTATCAAAAGTTGAATCAGTTTTCCCGGCGCAAGCTAAAGGCCACCCAAGAGAAACTGAAGGAAGAAAAGGGGAAGCGCCCAGCACGGAAAGAGAAGAAAAGCACATCAGCACTTGATATTTTGGGCTCAGCTTCGGAGCATGTTGCTAAGGACCCTTGAGGGTCATGCATACCAATTTTGGGCCCATTTTGACAACTTTTGTTTTTTTGGCATTTTTGGGTTTTTGGTCAAAAACTCATAAATTCGCCATTTCATTTTGAGGATTCGTCAAGGGAGGAGAATGGTACCATCGGATGCCATAAATTCATGAGCAGGTCCTCAGTGATTTTCAGAGCATTTGGAGATCAATTTTCCCCTCAAAACAGCGAAAAAGGCTCGCATTTTGCACATTCTGCCCGGTCTATTAGCAGACTGTAATTTTATGTCTTTTTACACATAGGTACAAATTTAGAGGACTTCTAGGCATCAGATTGAGGTGATTTTAGTTGCGTCGGAAATTATACACTTAGATCTTTCTAACGAGCTATCATGAGCCTCGTTTCGACACTGGGAAGGCTTCCAAATGTTTCCAGCAAGTCAGGGGGTCTTTTTCTAATATAAATTTGAAATATTTTTGTAATTTTTGAACCTCAAAAATCTGCTTTTTCCAAATGTGCGTTTAGCTATTTTTACACTTGGAAAATGATCCAAAGTCAATTAAATTCCCCTTTTTAGCAATTTTTAGATATTTTATGAGATATTTTTGTGCCTTGGGCTTTGCAAAGTCTCAAGGACAAGTTTAGATATTTTGATTAGGCCAATGAGGATGGAAGTTGAACCATGAGGTTTTCCTCACTTGGGCCTATTTATTCCACAAGGCTCTCATTGTAAACAAGGCTGGAATTTGAGAAGAGAAGCAATATATGATCATATGTGCTTTGGAGAAAATACTTGTGTTATGCTTTTGGATTGCCTCTTGAATGTTCTCGGATGGATGATGAAGGATTGTTGATGGATTCCATGACATGGTAGAATGGTATAGTGTTTCTTGCTTTGTTGTTGTCTTCTAGTTTTCATTCATGATACATGTTTCTTGCTTGCTATAGATCAGTAGAGAAAAAATTTGAGATATGCCCATGGAAGCACCTCAAAATTCCTGAATGTTCATAGCTTTTATGTTTTCTTCTTCCTTAGTTGCATTAAAAAATTCTTAACTGCTCTTTAATAACTTGAGGATATTGTTGCTAGTTTCATTAATAGTTCTATGCATGTTGAGTAGGATGTATGGTGTGCCCTGCTTACCTATGACTGTCCATAGTTCCAGCCATGAAACTATCTCTTTGACTGATTAAGATTATCATTTTGTTTGAACCAAGGAGGCCTAGTCCCGATCTAGCCCTTTGCCTAAAACTATGAAAGCTTGTTTTTCAAAGTACCCAATAACTTAAAGACTGTGTTTAGGCGTTTCAGCATAGTATTTTGAGTTGTTAGTCCATCTTATGTGTTTTCCCCAAAGTCTGATAGCCATTTCCCAAAGTTAGAAGGTCTTATACTTCTATGTATGGTTTGAATGTTTGATTTCTATGTATTAATTAGCTAATAGTTACCATTTAACATGATTAATGGCTTGCTATAACATGTTTATGTCTGCTATCAACTAGTTATACTTGAAATCCCTCGTCTTTCACAAACTTGATGTCCATTTACTCCATTTTGCCCAAAGATCCTTTCTACCTTGAAATCAAATCGGCCCTTCAACAGCTTTGCATCGTCATCTGATAGCCTTCTTGACCCTTTTGACCCCATAGCCCACTTAATCCACACCTTGTTATCAGTTTTATATCTTTGATCATTTTCATCCCTCACAAACTTAAAAACAAAAAATCAAAAACATTACTTCATAACTAGCCTAAAATTAGAAACAATAAGAAAACAAAAATAGATATCCTTTACACAAATAGAGAGAGCCCTCTCTGAGTCTAGGAACGCTAGGTCCTTGGGCTCCAAATCTTGTTTTGATGTTATATCATCATTTGGCTCACCAATTGGCCAAATCACGGGACCCTAACATAATGGCGATCACGGTGGGACATATTGAGTTCATGATAGTCTAGCAAACTTTTATAGACTCCTTAGTCCTTCAAATTTTAACTTAAACCATCAGCCTTTAGAATCATTTGGTGTAAACTCTCTGCTTCACCATATTAGCAAAGTGATGAATCAGGTTTATAACACTTTTACATCCTAGGCTGCACATAAAACTCAGAAAAACCTCAAAAACCCCCTTAGATTGGTTTTTGTCAATATTGGTGGTGGACCATACACACATATCTCAAAACAACCAAGTTCCACCTGGCGACTCCACTAACCTCTAGTAAGCCTTACTATTCACCAAACTATAGGTTGCTATCAATAAGGCAACATATCGCTCACTAACATAGCGAGGAATGGTGGGACACTGAGCTCATGATACGATGTGACTCTTATAGACTCTTTGGTCCTTTAGATACTTAAACAAACGGCAACCCATAGACCCATTTAGAGTAAACTCTTTTGTTCTCATCACTGACGAAGTGTTGAAACAAGTCTGAGATACTTTAACAAACCATAGGCTGCACATAAAGCTAGAAAATCCAAAACATTTCCAGATTAGTTACCGGTGGTGGACCATAGCTATCTTCACAAAACAACCCAGTTCCACCTGGCGACTCCACTAGTCCATCCCTTTTATTTTGACCATCCTTCCCCTTAGTAGAACTTTAGAGAGATCACTCATCCAAAACATTCACCAATACCATTCTCCCTAAACTCTAGATCCAAAATCTGGCTTCACGAAGAATCAACACCAGATCCCATCCAGACCCAAACCCCCCTATCATAGTAGACGACCCAGAGAAGATTCTGTGGCAAACTTCCGAAACTGACCATCTAGCTACTGGTAGATCCATCCATAAAACAAGATCAGTACCTAAACATCTCACTATCCTACTAGATTCACCTTTTGAATTAGAGACATCAAAAACTCTTCTCAGAAGAAAATCATATAGTAAGATAAACTTTGACGATCTTGAAACCCTAGACCAATCACATAGTCATAGTAGAGAAGCCTCACCTTCCAGCCCCCCCGACTTTCAGCTTCTCTATCACTTTGGTTCCAACCATCCCAGATCTGCTCAAAACCAGATCACTAGTCCAAGTTCATACGCCACACCTGTCCGAACCACCACTGTTCAAACCCCCTCATCTCATCCCACTAGTCCTCATCTTGTACATCATCCATTAGCTCCCGTCATGGCAGCCTGGTATGCACCTTTGGTGTTGCCACCGCCCTTGGCTCCTCTCCCAAATAAATATCAAGGCAAAATCCCACACTTTACCGGAGAAGACACCACCACACCTCAACAACATATAAGTAGGATGACTGATGCTTACAAGACGAGACCGTCAGAATGAGAATATTCGCCCAAAGTCTTGGTGGTGAACCCAAAACATGGTTCAAAAGCTTAACTCCAAACAACATCCACAATATCCGAGAACTACATCAAGTCTTCAGAAATAGGTGGGAAATCCGAAGAAACCCTATTCAAATCCTGTTAGAATATAACAACCTAAAACGGGAAAATGGGGAAAGTTTCTAGGCTTACTGCACTAGGTTCAACAGTGTATATAATTCCCTCCCACCTCATTTCAAACCCCCACTTGGTTTAGCCTTGGCAAAATTCCCCGAGGGTTTCGATCCGAACCGCAGCTTGTATGTCGAGAGCAAAGGTCCCCCTACCTTAGAGGAGATGCTGACAAATAGCAATAGCGGATACCAACTTAGCAAAAAAAAAGGCTGGGACTAGATCGAAAGAAAGGTCACATATAAAGACGAGGTTTCACTTCATCACCCTTCCCTAGATCCTGGAATAGATGACTTAGTCAAAAACATGGCCAAAATGTGGAAGGATAAAATGAAAAGGCTCCTGGTAGGGACAACAGTGGAAGCCTCCAAATAGGCTTGAAACCAAAACTTTAGGGAGGAACAACCCCAAAACGGACCAGGGAGAAGAACGGTAAAAAACTATGCCACCATTCAGCCAAAACTATGTGGAAGAGGATGACAGAGATACAGAACCTCTTGATGAACATCATTTAAACCTCATAGGGTCTGATAATGAGAGTGAGGTGTACCTCACAGAAGAAGAACAAGCATTCTTTTCTCCTAATCAGGATGAGACCAACTATGAATATCTCGACGACCCTGCCATAGATTTTCAGAATGCCATTATAGAAGCTCACAGGGAATATGACCTTAGAAGCAAAAGAAACCAAGATAATTCCAAGAAAGGTAACTCAGATACTGCTAAAACCCCTGATGCCATCCTCAAGAAAGAAGTAAGCAGTGACAAAATCAAGGTCGAGAAAAGTGACCAAAACAAAGCTAAAGTTACCCAAACTAGTCCTAACTTAGCTGTTCCGAGTACTTCCACAAAATTTACCGAAGCAACTATGGCAAACAAAATCCTGAAACAAAGCCAACAAACTCAGAACATAGAGAAGGTCGTGGCTGAAAAACTGAAACAAACATATCTAAACTTCAGCTGCCTTTCAGTTTTGAAGGTGAAATCGCCAAGATCAATATCACCATGCCTCTTACTGAACTCATTGCCCAAAACTCTTATAAAACCCAAATACTAAAAGTCCTAAATCTGGGGAATGATGCAAACACTGTTAATCTTGTTGATGACACTCCTGAAGTGTTGTTTGGTCCAAGGATAGAGGGAAAATTCCAAGAAGGAACTACTCTTCCATTTTACATTAGCCTAAATATCCACGACCAAATCCTCCACAATGCCATGCTAGATTCCGGCACCTCGCATAATCTTATGCCGAAGGTAGTAATGGAAAGACTAGGCCTGGAAATCACAAGGCCATACAAAGACTTGTATTCATTTGATTCAAGTAGATTCAAATGCCTAGGTTTGATCAAAGACCTTTGTTTTAGTCTGGCCCAAATACCTGCGAAACATCTAATCATGGATATAGTAGTGGCAGACATCCCTCCCAAGTACGGGATGCTTCTATCTAGATCCCGGGGAGCCAAACTCCAAGGGAATATTCAACTGGACATGTCATATGCCACCATTCCTATGTTCGGCCAGACCAGAATACTCTATCCAGAATCACACATGAAATACATGATTAGCAGTCAAGATAGGCCAGACAACATTCCAATGTGTTCCTTGCGTTCCTACCTGAACTCTTTCATTTTTCATATTGATGAAAACATGGAGGAAGAGTCAGAAGAAACTGAAATAGACTTAGATCCACCACATCAGCTGTCCCTGGTGCCTTATAATGAACTAGACACTCAAAACTACCATGATCATGAAAAGCTGTGTCATGAAGAAAGTAAGTATGTCCCTTCTAAGGTGGGATTAGAGCAAGAAGCGCAAACCCTTATGTACTATCAAGATAATTACTCTAACCTTAATCAAACACCAGCAATAACCTGCGGAAATTTTTTCTGGGTGAAAGCTTTAGAAGACTTACACATCATAAACCTGTTCGGAACCTGGGAGCAAGGGAGTTTAATGTTTCTACCATACCTCAAACATTTACCATCATATGGATCATCCACTGCAAATGAAACTTTGACTATAGCCCCAGCAGCTCAAAATCTAGAAAAAATGCCTGATAAACTTCTTATGAGCAAGAATGATAATTGCAGTCCCAGCATACCGGAGCTACTGAAATTGGCTCATATTCTGTCTTTTCATGAAGAACTTAGAAATGCTAAAATCAGAAATCTCATGCAGAATACCAATTTCTACAAAGAAAAATGTTGTGATACTTCTTCTCCCTCAAAGAATAACTTTGACAAAAGAAAACATAACAAACTGAACCAAACTGAAATAATCAGGGATAAAACAGCTGGTCAAAGAGTCTGTTTCAATTTTAGGAAAACTACTGCATTTCCCTATAACATAAATTCTGTTTTTTCTACCCAAAACCATGATATACCAATTAAAAGTGCTTTTAATCATGTGTTTTCGCAAGATGATGTTTCAGGTCATGTTCAAAGGATTCCCCTTGCAAAGTAGACAACTTAAATATTTTTTTCAGGTTTAGGAGGTAGATCTAATTTCAATACCAAAATTGCAAAACAACCAAATAATCTTTGTTCCTGAAGGCCATGTTCCCCGATTTTAAATTTACACCAATTTTTGCATACCTTGATGATGTCATTAAACTGTTTCAATAATGACAAGAGTACATGCATTACTTCGAGAAAGTGTACGGTAAGAAAGGAGGTGGAAATCGAGATATTCAAAGAGGTACAATGAGAAGATACGGAACATAGGAGAGATTCTTGTGAATCCCTATGTCAGCAAGAAGAGAGAAAAGCTTTCCAAATTTCTCTTTCGAGTTGAGTGGGCCAAGGGGTGAGGGGAGATCCTTACGAGGATAAGATGCTTAAATTCCGTCATTTCCAAGATTTCTGAGTTTGAAACACTTTCATTCATTGTACATACCATTGTTTGAAATATTGAAAAAATAGAAAAGTAAAAAACAACAAAAGATAGAAAATTCAAAAATAGTAAAAGACAGAAAAGAGGGCGAGTGAAGATAGAACAAAGCCCCATGTTCCAAAAAATAGTCTTTTGGAAAGCGAGCAAGTCTAAATGCCGCTACTAGTACTTCAATTTCTTGTTCAGCTATCTAGCCTAATCATAGCTGAGCATGTTTAAATTTATTTGCTGATAAGTTTGTGAGTGCAAAAGATAGTCAACATTGTGTAAGATTAAGTATCACAGAGTTTAGATTAGGGAGAGATTCTGGTTCCACATGCCTAAAACAGAACCAAAGAGAGAAGCAAGGGATGAAAAATACATTGTACATCTTAGCCTCGCTTGTCTAGTTTCCCTTTTGTTGCAAAATAATATTTGTGTGCAGCTTGTCTTTTATGCCACAAATGCATGAAAAATCAGACTGTCTAATCCTAATTTGATCATTTTAAATTTCATGTTTTAGAATAGAGAACAAAATCCTGTCAAACTTCTTAATCTTGACAGTTGATCTAGCATAGGTAGAGTAATGAAGGATTTCATCAGTTTAATCTGAACTCCCGGCAGATATAAGAGTAGAAATAGATAGGTTCATTTTGCAAAAGAGAAAAATGTACATTGTCAAAATGCTGCTAGTTCAAATGTGCCAAAGAGAAGAAAAAATGTTAGGAAAGATAGTGGGGTAGGTAGAAGTATCATTGATGTTAACCATGCTGTCGCTTTTCAGAAATAACATCAAAGAAGGGTGAATTTTTGCGCCAATGGGTAAGGCACTGGTCTTCATAAGCCAAAAAATCTGAATTCTGGACACCTCCTGACAAGGAGCTGCCCTCCCCAAATGGAGCCACTGTTAGTCATCAGTATTTTTCACTTGTTAGTGATGACTATATCCATAGCTGAGTTTTCTAGAAGCTGAATTCCATATGTCAATCTATCATCTAGAAAAACCCTCATAAAATTGTTTTCGCCCCCCTACTTTTCAGTCCGCCCATGTTAAAGTTAAAACTCATTATCACTATCCTATCTAGTTTCAACCCTACTGGTCTGCCCATCAGCTCTAAAAGGCAAATCCAAGTCTATTTCAAAAGCCTCCCCTAAGTTAGGAAGTCACGTTTTAAGGCATTTTCCTTTGGCAAACATCAATAAGCCAAAAAACCTCCATCTGATACAGACCATTCATGACAGACCTCCCACCCTGCAAATGAAATTGATAACAGCCCTAAGTCACGCCACTTACACACCCCTAAGTCTCAGCACTGCATAGACCACAGTCTCAAGCTGATTATTAGGTGTTTTACAGTGTTTTATGAATGTTACAAGGACAGGAAACATGTCATTATCTCAGGAGAAGGTTCTTGAATCTACATTTAGAAGAACAACTGCTTCTCAATGTAAACATGAGCCTGAGATACATCTGCAAGACAGAGAGTTACTCATCAAGACCTTGCAGCTTCCTTTCAGCATGAAATCACAGTAAAGGAAAGACACCACTGTCAAATAGACTGGTAATTTTTCATGGCCAAGAACCTCCTTCATCTACAAGCAGAGGGTTAAGGCACCTCCTTCATCTACAAGCAGAGGGCGCTGGCCAATATTGACTTTAAGGATCGCAAAAGCACAGGCTTGCTTTTTACTAAACAGTAAAACAGTGACTCTAGTTTTCTGAGTGTGAGTACTGATCATAACAGGACTAAGATCTGAAATGTGCAAGACAAGAGAAGACAGAGTGTGTGGTTTTGTAAAGAGAATCAGTTGAGGTTTCAGTCATCATCAGGGCTCATCAAAAGAGGGACTCCTTAATCAAAGCTATCATAACAAACATCTCTGCAGGGGTGTTAAGATGCATAGCTTCAATTAGTCTTAAACAGGAAAATACTTCAGTGAAAAGACCCCTGTGTGTTCTTTTGTTCCTGTTGAAATGTGAAGTACAGTCCATGGTTTCTGAATGAACATAAAGAAGAAAACTCAAAGACACCTAACAGTTGCATCTACAGTCAAGCAACACCTGTCACCTAATTATATTTACATTGCAGACACGATTATAGCATAATACCCAGAGCAAAAATGTATTTGATCTAGTTTGTCTCTTGCAAACAGGTACACAAGCTCATCAAGTACAAAAAGAGCTTTGGCACAGTGTTTCAGGTTTTGGAAATCATCAAAGGCAAAATCTAAATGCCACTGCTCCAAAAAGAGACATTTCCTCCTCTAAGTAAGAAACAGTCAAAGTTTCAAATGACATCTTTATCCACAAGTTATGATCTGAGTTTTGAAAACTTTGAAAAGCATGAAAAGAAAATCAGCTGGCAAAGACAATTTGAGTTTTTATTACCAAGAGACATCACCATTGGAACTATTGTTCATCATAGGCAAAGGAGGTGTTTTGATGGGTCTCGAGTGTTTTAGAAAGTTCAAGGCAAAAATGGGTTTTTCATTATTCAATGGACAGAGATATTATATAATATGTTTTGAGCAGAGGAGTGTATTGAAAAAGGGCGCCCTTTTTAATCAAAGGGCCATGGCCAAATCCAAACAAGTGCAACAAGTTTGGACACCTACAGTGGAAGAAAAGACTGATGAAACACCTACAAGCAGAGAATGTCAAACCAAGTTAAAAAGATAGGCCACCTTCTTTCAAATGACAGAGGCAACTATGCCCTTAAAGAATCAGAAGTATAAAAGGGGTGCTGAAGTGGCAGTTAAGTTTTTCCTCAACAGAAAGGGCGCTCCAAACAAGTTTACAAATATGCAAAAAGATCATTACATGTTTTCAGATATTGGAACATAGTGAAAGCAGATACTCAGAGAAGCCCAAGGAACTGTGGCATATTTTTCAAGGTTTTATTAAAGGAAAAATCTACACACCATTGTTACAAAGGGCAGATTTCTCCCTCTGGTAAGAAGCAGTCAAAACTTGAAGGAAAAGTTCTTAAAGGAGAGGTTACATCATCAAGGGAAAAACAGGTTTAGAAAGGAGTGATCATTGCCTTCATATTTTTGTTTGAAACCAACAAAGTTTGAAATTACAAATGTTAAAAAGGAGGACCCTTTTTCTCTGGATTAGAAACAGTCAAAAGATTTCAATTTCTCATGAGGTTTAAGAAAAGTCTTGCCTATAAAACAAGTAGTCTTTGCCTTTGTACACATGTCCAAAGGAAAGACATCCGTCATGTGTTCAAAAGAAGGTTTTTAAAATCTAGCTTTAAAAAGGGCAAAGGTTTTCACAAAACGCTAGCCAAATCTAATGTAAAGGGCCATGAAGCAAGTTGCTTTTAAAAGGTCCATAATCGTGGCTCATTCATATTTTCAAAACTCCAAATCTTCGAGAAAAGGACCCTTTGCTGCCCTCAAGATCAAACAAAGCAAAGTTTCGGTCGATTTGTAGGAGTTTTCCATATTTTCACTGTTGGCGACACCCAAAGAGAAGTGTTTTACATAAAGGTAGATCATCGTTATGATTTGCTTGTGGCCGCAAAGGCGACGCGCTTGTACACGGCGCCCGACCGACCCGACAGAGTCACCCAACACCCATTTATGCGCGGCGCCCTCCACTGTAAACGTGCCGCGCAATTTTAAACTCTCCAACATGCCTCCAGTTCACATGCAAAGCTACTCCAACTCTTTACAAGGCCCTCATCGAAGTTATAAAGGTATTTTTACGTGCTCCCCCCCTTGGTTTCAAAATTGCTAAGTGCTGTAAGAGGTTTAAAAAAACCACAGATCAAGTTATAAAAAACGAGGTATTGATGTGGTGATGGGGTTAGAAGAAAAACACCAAAGGGTTGAATTAGCACTAGTATGAGTAACCATTGCAAATTGCCCTCAAAATTGGGATAAAACAAGGTCAAAAAATTGTCATGTTATATGCATTATTTGAAACAGTCAGAAGTTTGCCAAGGATATTTTGAGGGCGTGTGGGGCAAATAATTATGAGAAACGGTGATACAAAGGAAAAATAGTTGTCATATGAGAGGATTCTCATATAGTTTGAATGATAAATGTTGGTTGCCATATCATAAAAACATCAAAAAAGCAGGGTTCTCTTACCACCAACGCCGAAAAGTGCCATCACTGTGTTTTATTTGACTTGACTGTGTATGACATTATGAGTAGTTGCTGATTGATATACAAGGGCAAGGAAGGGCGTGGTTTCGAAGGGACAGGGTTTCCATATTAAAATTATTTTGGTTTGTGTGAAAAGATAAAACCCTACAGCCTTATTTGAAACTTTGTTACCATACCTATAAACTGTGTTGTTTCTATGAGAATATCCATTGTTCAAAAGTTGTGCTGGAGTGGTGAGCATACTGATAAAAGTGCTTACAGGGAAAGAGATATGTTGAACTAGGAGCTGTGTGTTTTCACCTTTATTAATCAAAGGACAAAGGATCCTATACCTTCCAAACTTCAAAAGGCAAAGTTAACCCTATAAAACACAGAAGGGACAATTTTTCACTGAGTATACCACTTGACTGTCTTTGTTCTTCAAGCTTATTTTGATAAAGTTGATATTCAGATGGAGTAAAGGTTTTTTCTACAAAGGCAAGGGTTTCACATTGATAAGGTGCTTTAACTATTTAACAATATAAACTCTTACAGGCTTTGTTGAGCTTTTAAAGCATTCTTCAAAAACTCTGTCACCTTGTTCCATAACAGTGAGATTGACTGTATGCCCACACTGGAGGTTGACTATGTATGTGGTATGATTTTGTTGATGGAGTGACATACCAATAGCGAATAGTGAAGTGTAATAAGAAAAAGGGTTTTGTTAAAGAGTAGTTTATTGGTTGAAAGCTACAGGGCAAAGTTGCTCCTACTTCTCACAGAAAAGACAGTTTTCACTGTGTATCTTGCTTAACTGTCTTTTGTTCTTCGAGCTTATTTGATAAGTGGATGTTCATATAGAGCAAAGGAATTTTTTCTACAAAAACAAAGGTGTTACATTGATAAGGGGCCTTGATTATTTTGAAAAGAGAAGACTCTTGCAGGCTTTGTTGAACTTTTTGGAGCATTTTAAACTCTGTTACCTTTGTTCCAGGACTGTGACATTGACTGTCTGATTACACTGAGGGTTGATTGCATAAAACATAAGTTTGTTGAGTGATTGGCACACTAGGAAGGGCAGGTTTGTAATGATTGGAAAGTCTACCTTTGGACAAAGATAAAAATGTGTTGTTGACCTCCAAACCTCACAAGAACAAGGTGATTTCTTGACACTTTACATAGAAAATTCACCTAACAGTTTGTCTCCTTTTTCACTGTATGGTATCTTATTGAAAATTCTGTTGGCTGAAATACTTTAAAGGTGGAAAGGACAATCTTTGAAGGAGCAGGGGTTCTTTATATTGTGAGAGAACAGTGTGCAGTCATCCAAAGACATTGTTCACTATCAAAATAGTGAATTGACATAGTTTGGCTCCAAGAAGGCAGTTTATAGACAGTGAGGCAGTTTGTTTCTTCAAAAGCACATTTAGGTCAAAATGCCTCCAAGGCAAGACAGCAGAAGTGGTTCGCGCAAAAGATATGAGCCAATCTCTACAGAAGAGGTTAATGCTCATCCATCCATCCTTTTCAACTTCCATGAAGCAGGTTGTCTAGATTTCTGCCAGAAGATACAGGAGGTCAAATTTTTTTCACCATTAACACACCTATGCGCCCTGAGGTTCCAGAACAAGCATTTCCAGGTAGCGGACCTTGATTTCAAGTTTTCTCCTAGATCAGTGTCCAAAGCCACCAAGATTCCATATCATGGCGAAAAATGGTTCAAACAGACCCATCTTGACTTAGAAGATTACAAGCCTTTCATCAAGCCTGAGCATAGAGATACTTGCACTGCTATTTTTCCTTTTTCTTATCTTCTTGACAGCTATGCTCCTCTAATGAAAGTCATAATGAAGTATTTTACTTGTGAAGGGAGGTTTTCTCGAGTTTATGCCTACCATGTCCGACTATTGATGCATTTCACTAGAACCAGGCAGCTAAATATCCCTTAATTTTTATACAAAAGCCTCGAGAAGATGGCATCCACAGTCCAGAAGAAGGCCCCACCTCTGCAAATACCTTCCCTTTTCCATCATTCTCTGATCAAAATTATCATCCTACACCAGCTAGAGAAAAAAGAGGTTCCATGGGATGTATTCATCAGTCACCCAGATTTCTCTACTGTTCCTCCTGTCCATATATCTCCCACTCAGCCTATTCATCGCCCTATACCTTTGTCCAGCAGGCCTACTCCTAGAAGGCTCAAAATTACCACAGAACAGTCAGGACAGCGGGAAGAAGGAGAGGGAAGTAGACAGCAAGAAGAGAAAGGTCATGAACAAGAGGAAAGGGATGAAGAGCAACAAACTGAAGATGAGGAACAACAGCAGGACAGTGGTGAAGGTCAGCAGTGAACAGAAGATGATGAACAACAGGTACAAGAGGAAGAGCAGCAGATTGATATTGGAGGACAGGAACAGCAGCCTGGGCAGGAATTTGAGCAACAGCTTGAGCCACAAAATGAACAGGAAATCCAAGCACAGCAGCAGCTTGATTTTGGTGAAAAAGGGCAGCAGGTTGAAACACAAATTGAACAAGGCATTGAAGTAGAACAGCAAATTGATGTTGGCGAACAGGGGCAGCAAATTGAACAGCAAGAAGAAGACACACAGCAGCCTCAAGGAGAGCAGCAGTTTCAAGAAGATGTCAAGGGTAAAGCAGTTGTGTCTCCTCCTCCCAAAAGAACACAGCCCAGCACAGCAAGGAAGAAACGGCCTAAGGCTGCCACTCCAAAAGTGACAAAAGTTGTCCCTAGCAAAAGAAAATTGCCCAAGAGGTCACCCACTAGCATGCCAAGGAGGAAAAGTGCAAGATTGGCCTTCAAAGGGAAAAGCAAGGTTGGAGAAAGTGAAAAACATGGAGGTGCATTGGCTGTCATCCCAATCCAAAGTGATGACAGCGATAATGAAGCCCGCATTCTTGAAAACCTCCTAATCCATAGAGAGGGGAAAATTGAGGCATTGGAAAATGATCTTCAACGGGCAAGGAACTTCAACTATTTCTTGGAGACCCAAAATAAACAGATGAATGTTCACACAGCAGTTCATGAGGCACGAGCTATCAAATACAAGAATGAGGCAGCTAAGGCGCAAATGAGGATAAAGGAGCTCATTGGTGATTTTGATGAGGAAGAAGAGGGAGACCAGCCTAGGCGGAAGAGGCCTAGAACCATAGGGCTTAAAAGAGGCCTGGAAAAGCAAACGGAAGAAGAACAGGCCCATCTCCAAGCCTTTCCCCTCACTGCCCTACTCGAGCAAGAAATTGAAGAAAACAAGGAGGCGTGGCTAGAAAGAGCCAATAAACACTTGGAGATGAAACTTTAAAGAGAAAACAGAGATCTGGAGCTGCAAAGGAAGAGGACACATCACTTTCAAAAGTTGAATCAGTTTGCCCGGCGCAAGCTAAAGGCCACCCAAGAGAAATTGAAGGGAGCAAAGGGGAAGCACCCGACACGGAAAGAGGAGAAAGGCATATCAGCACTTGACATTTTGGCCTCAGCTTTGGAGCATGTTGATAGGGATCCTTGAGGGTCATGCGCACCAATTTTGGGCCCATTTTGACAACTTTTTGTTTTTTGGCATTTTTTGAGTTTTTGGTCAAAAACTCATAAATTCGCCATTTCATTTTGAGGATTTTTCAAAGGAGGAGGATGATACCATTTGATGCCATAATTTCATGATCATGTCCTCAGCGATTTTCAGAGCATTTGGAGATCATTCGCCCCCTCAAAACGGCGAAAAATGCTCACTTTTTGCACATTCTGCCCGGCATATCAGCAGTCTGCAATTTTCTGGCTTTTTACACACAGGTACAGATTTGGAGGACTTCCAGGCATCAGATTGAGGTGATTTTAGTTGCGCCGGAAATTAGACACTCAGATCTTTCCAACGAGCTATCATGAGCCTCGTTTCGACATCAGGAAGGCTGTCAATTGTTTCCAGCAAGACAGGGGACCTTTTTCTGATATAAAATTGAAGTATTTTTGTAATTTTTGAACCTCAAAAATCTGCTTTTCCCAAATGTGCGTTTAGCTATTTTTACACTTGGAAAATGATCCAAAGTCAATTAAATTCCCTTTTTTAGAAATTTTTAGATATTTTATGAGATATTTTTGTGCCTTGGGCTTTGCAAAGCCTCAAGGACAAGTTTAGATATTTTGATTAGGCCAATGAGGATGGAAGTTGAACCATGAGGTTTTCCTCACTTGAGCCTATTTATTCCACAAGCTCTCATTTGTAAACAAGGCTGAATTTGAGAAGAGAAGCAATATATGATCATATGAGCTTTGGAGAAAATACTTGTGTTATGCTTTTGGATTGCCTCTTGAATGTTCTTGGATGGATGATGAAGGATTGTTGATGGATTCCATGACATGGTAGAATGGTATAGTGTTTCTTTCTTTGTTGTTGTCTTCTAGTTTTCATTCATGATACATGCTTCTTGCTTGCTATAGATCAGTAGAGATTAAATTTGAGATATGCCCATGGAGGCACCTCAAAGTTCTTGAATCTTCATAGCTTTATGTTTTCTTCTTCCTTAGTTGCATTAAAGAATTCTTAACTTCTCTTTAACAACTTGAGGATATTGTTACTAGTTTCATTAATAGTTATATGCATGTTGAGTAGGATGTATGGTGTGCCCTGCTTACCTATGACTGTCCATAGTTCCAGCCATGAAACTATCTCTTTGACTGATTAAGATTATCATTTTGTTTGAACCAAGGAGGCCTAGTCCCGATCTAGCCCTTTGCCTAAAACTATGAAAGCTTGTTTGTCAAAGTGCCCAATAACTTAAAGACTATGTTTAGGCATTCCGACATAGTATTTTGAGTTGTTAGTCCGTCTTATGTGTTTTCCCCAAAGTCTGATAGCCATTTCCTGAAGTTAGAAGGTCTTATACTTCTATGCATGGCTGGAATGTTTGATTTCTATGTATTAATTAGCTCATAGTTACATTTAGCATGATTAATGGCTTGCTATAACATGTTTATGTCTGCTATCAACTAGTTATACTTGAAATCCCTCGTCTTTCACAAACTTGATGTCCATTTACTCCATTTTTCCCAAAGATCCTTTCTACCTTGAAATCAAATCGGCCCTTCAACAGCTTTGCATCGTCATCTGATGGCCTTCTTGACCCTTTTGACCCCATATTCCAGTTAATCCACACCTTGTTATCAGTTTAATATCTTTGATCAGTTTCATCCCTCACAAACTTAAAAACAAAAAATCAAAAACATTACTTCATAACTAGCCTAAAATCAGAAACAATAAGCAAACAAACATAGATATCCTTTACACAAACAGAGAGAGCCCTCTCTGAGTCCAGGACGGCTAGGTCCTTGGGCTCCAAAGCTTGGTTTGATGTTACATCGTCATTTGGCTCACCAATCGGCCAAATCACGGGACCCTAACATAATGGCGATCACGGTGGGACATATTGAGTTCATGATAGTCTAGCAAACTTTTATAGACTCCTTAGTCCTTCAACTTTTAACTTAAACCATCAGCCTTTAGAATCATTTAGTGTAAACTCTCTGTTTCACCATCTTAGCAAAGTGATGAATCAAGTTTATAACACTCTTACATCCTAGGCTGCACATAAAACTCAAAAAACCCCAAAACACTCCCTTAGATTGGTTTTTGTCAATGTTGGTGGTGGACCATACACACATATCTCAAAAAAACCAAGTTCCACCTGGCGACTCCACTAACCTCTAGTAGGCCTTACTATTTTACCAAACTCTAGGTTACTATCCGATAGACCTATCCCATCGCTCACTAACATAGCGGGAGATGGTGGGACACTGAGTACATGATAGTCTAGCAAACTCTTATAGACTCTTTGGTCCTTTAGATACTTAAACAAGCAAGCAACCCATAGACCCATTTAGAGTAAACTCTTTTTGTTCTCATCACCCTAGCAAAGTGTTGAAACAAGTCTAGGATACTTTAACAAACCATAGGCTGCACATAAATTTAGAAAATCTAACAAATATTTCCAGATTAGTTACCGGTGGTGGACCATAGCTATCTTCACAAAAACAACCCAGTTCCACTTGGAGACTCCACTAGTTCATCCCTTTTATTTTGACCATCCTTCACCTTAGTAGAACTTTAGAGAGACCACTCATCCAGAACATTCACCAATACCATTCTCTCTAAACTCTAGATCCAAAATCTGGCTTCACGAAGAATCAACACTAGATCCCATCCAGACCCAAAACCCCCTATCATAGTAGATGACCCAGAGAAGATTCTGTGGCAAGCTTCCGAAACTGACCATCTAGCTACTGGTAGATCCATCCGTAAAACAAGATCAGTACCTAAACATCTCACTATCCTACCAGATTCACCTTTTGAATTAGAGTCATCAAAAACTCTTCTTAGAAGCAAATCATATAGTGAGATAAACTTTGATGATCTTGAAACCCTAGACCAATCACACAGCCATAGTAGAGAAGCCTCACCTTCCACCCCTCCCAATTTTCAGCTTCTTCATTACTTTGGCTCCCACCATCCCAGATCTTCTCAAAACCAGATCACCAGTCCAAGTTCATCCGCCACACCTGTTCAAACCACCTCATCTCATCCCACTAGTCCTCATCTTGTACATCATCCATTAGCTCCCGTCATGCCAGCCTGGTATGCACCTTTGGTGTTGCCACCGCCCTTGGCTCCTCTCCCAAATAAATATCAACACAAAATCCCACACTTTACCGGAGAAGACACCACCACACCTCAACAACATATAAGTAGGATGACTGATGCTTATGAATACTTGGAGGTACAAGACGAGACCGTCAGAATGAGAATATTCGCCCAAAGTCTTGGTGGTGAACCCAAAACATGGTTCAAAAGCTTAACTCCAAACAGCATCCAAAATATCCCATAACTACATCAAGTCTTCAGAAATAGGTGGGAAATCCGAAGAAACCCCATTCAAATCCTGTCAGAATATAACAACCTGAAACGGGAAAATGGGGAAAGTGTCCAGGCTTACTGCACTAGGTTCAATAGTGTATATAACTCCCTCCCACATCATTTCAAACCACCACTTGGTTTAGCCTTGGAAAAATTCCCCGAGGGTTTCGATCCGGACATGACATATCATCTGAGAGACAAGGATCCCCCTACCTTAGAGGAGATGCAACAAATAGCAATAAAAGCAGATGCCAACTTAGCAGAAAAAAGGGCTAGGACTAGATCAGAAAGAAAGGTCACATATAAAGATGAGGTTTCCACTTCATCACCTTCCCTAGATCCTAGAATAGATGACTTAGTCAAAACCATGGCCAAAATTTGGGAAAGGATAAATGAAAAGGCTCCTGTTAGGGACAACCAGCCAAACCCTCCAAATAGAAACCGAAACCAAAACTTTAGGAGGGAACAACCCCAAAACAGACCAAGGGAAAATGACCAACAAATTATGCCACCATTCAATGAAAACTATGTGGAAGAAGATGACAGGGATACAGAAACTCTTGATGAACATCATTTAAACCTCATAGGATCTGATAACGAGAGTGAGGTGTACCTCACAGAAGAAAAACAAGCATTCTTTTCTCCTAATCAAGATGAGACCAACTATGAAGATCTCGACGACCCTACCATAGATTTTCAAAATGCCATAATAGAAGCTCATAGGCAATATGACCTTAGAAGCAAAAGAAACCAAGATAATTCCAAGAAATGTAACTCAGATACTGCTAAAACCCCTGATACCATCCTCAAAACAGCAGTAAGCAGTGACAAAATCAAGGTCGAGAAAAGTGACCAAAACAAAGCTAAAGTTACCCAAACTAGTCCTAACTCAGCTATTCCGAGCACTTCCACAAAAGTTACCGAAGCAACTATGGCAAACAAAATCCCGAAACAAAGCCAACAAACTCAGAACATAGAGAAGGTCGTGGCTGAAAAAAATGAAACAAGCATATCTAAACTTCAGCTGCCTTTCAGCTTTGAAGGCGAAATCGCCAAGATCAAGATCACCATGCCTCTTACTGAACTCATTGCCCAAAACTCTTATAAATCCCAAGTACTAAAAGTCCTAAATCTAGGGAATGATGCAAACACTGTTAATCTGGTTGATGACACTCCCGAAGTATTGTTTGGTCCGAAGATAGAGGGAAAATTCCAAGAAGGAACTACTCTTCCATTTTACATTAGCCTAAACATCCACGATCAAATCATCCACAATGCCATGCTAGACTCCGGCGCCTCGCATAATCTTATGCCGAAGGTAGTAACGGAAAGACTAGGCCTGGAAATCACAAGACCATACAAAAACTTGTATTCATTTGATTCGAGTAGAGTCAAATGCATGGGTTTGATCAAAGACCTTTGTTTTAGTCTGGCCCAAATACCGGCGAAACATCTAATCATGGATATAGTAGTGGCAGACATTCCTCCCAAGTACGGGATGCTTCTATCCAGATCATGGGGAGCCAAACTCCAAGGGAATATTCAACTGGACATGTCATACGCCACCATTCCTGTGTTCGGCCAGACTAGAATACTCTACCGAGAATCACACATGAAATACATGATTAGCAGTCAAGATAGGCCAGATAACATTCCAATGTGTTCCTTGCGTTCCGACCTGAACTCTTTCATTATGCATATTGATGAAAACATGGAGGAAGAGTCAGAAGAAACTGAAATAAACTTTGATCCACCACATCAGTTGTCCCTGGTGCCTTATGATGAACTAGACACTCAAAACTACCATGATCATGAACAGCTGTGTCATGAAGAAAGTAAGTATGTCCCTTCTAAGGTGGGATTAGAGCAAGAAGCGCAAACCCTTATGTACTATCAAGCGAATTACTCTGACCCTAGTCAAACACCAGCAATAACCTGCGGAAAATTTTTCCGGGTAAAGGCTTTAGAAGACTTACACATCATAAACCTGTTCGGAAACCAGGAGCAAGGGAGTTTAATGTTTCTACCATACCTCAAAGATTTACCATCATATGGATCATCCACTACAAATGAAACTTTGACTATAGACCCAGCAGCTCAAAATCTAGAAAAAATGCCTGATAAACTTCTCATGAGCAAGAATGATAGTTGCAGTCCCAGCATACCTGAACTACTGAAATTGGCTCATATTCTGTCTTTTCATGAAGAACTTAGAAATGCTAAAATCAGAAATTTCATGCAGAATACCAATTTCTACAAAAAAAACAAAGAAAAATGTTGTGATACTTCTCCTCCCTCAGAGAATAACTTTGACAAAAGAAAACATAACAATCTGAACCAAACTGAAATAATCAGGGATAAAACAGCTGGTCAAAGAGTCTGTTTCAATTTTAGAAATACTACTGCATTTCCCTATAACAGAAATTCTGTTTTTTCTACCCAAGACCATGATATACCAATTAAAAGTGCTTTTAATCATGTGTTTTCACAAGATGATGTTTCAGGTCATGTTCAAAAGATTCCCTTGCAAAGTAGACATCTTAAAGATTTTTTCCAGTTTGCGAGAGGTAGATCTAATTTCAATACCAAAATTACAAAACCACCGAATAGCAGAAATCTATTCATGAAGGCCATGTTCCCAGTTTTAAATTTCTGCATTTTTGCATACCTTGATGATGTCATTATCTGTTTCAAGAATGACCAAGAGTACATGCATTACTTGAGGAAAATGTATAGTAAGGAAAGGAGTGGAAATCATATATTCAAAGAGGTACAACGGGAAGATACCAGGCTGTTCAGAGATTCTTGCATGAATCCCTATGTCATGTTAGAGAGAGAAAACTTTCCAAATTTCTCTTTTCAGGATTTGAGTGGGCCAAGGGTGAGGGGAGATCCTTACGAGGATAAGATGCTTAAATTCCGTCATTTCCAAGATTTCTGAGTTTGAAACACTTTCATTCATTGTACATACCATTGTTTGAAATATTGAAAAAATAGAAAAGTCAAAACAGCAAAAGATAGAAAAGTCAAAAACAGTAAAAGACAGAAAAGAGGGCGAGTGAATATAGAACAAAGCCCCATGTTCCAAAAAATAGTCTTTCGGAAAGCGAGCAAGTCTAAAAGCCGCTACTAGTACTTCAATGTCTTGTTCAGCTATCTAGCCTAATCATAGCTGAGCATGTTTAAATTTATTTGCTGATAAGTTAGTGAGTGCAAAAGATAGTCAACATTGTGTAAGATTGACTTATCACAGAGTTTATATTAGGGAGAGATTCTGGTTCCACATGCCTAAAACAGAACCAAAGAGAGAAGCAAGGGATGAAAAATACATTGTACATCTTAGCCCCGCTTGTCTAGTTTCCCTTTTGTTGCAAAATAATATTTGTGTGCAGCTTGTCTTTTATGCCACAAATGCATGACAAATTAGACTATCTAATCCTGATTTGATCATTTTAAATTTCATGTTTTAGAATAGAGAACAAAATCCTGTCAAACTGCTTAATCTTAACAGTTGATCTAGCATAGGTAGAGTAATGAAGGAGTTCATCAGTTTAATCTGAACTCCCAGCAGATATAAGAGTAGAAATAGATAGGTTCATTTTGCAAAAAAGAAAAATGTACATTGTCAAAAGGCTGCTAGTTCAAATGCGCCAAAGAGAAGAAGAAATGTTAGGAAAGATAGTGGGGTAGGTAGAAGTATCATTGATGTTAACCATGCTGTCACTTTTCAGAAATAACATCAAAGAAGGGTGAATTTTTGCGCCAATGGGTAAGGCACTGGTCTTCATAAGCCAAAAAATCTGAATTCTGGACACCTCCTGACGAGGAGCTGCCCTCTCCAAATGGAGCCACTGTTAGTCATCAGTATTTTTCACTTGTTAGTGATGACTAGATCCATAGCTGAGTTTTCTAGAAGCTGAATTCTATATGTCAATCTGTCATCTAGAAAAACCCTCATAAAACTTTTTTCACCCCCTTACTTTTAAGTTCGCCCATGTCAAAGTTAAAACTCATTATCACTATCCTATCTAGTTTCAGCCCTACTGGTCTGCCCATCAGCTCTAAAAGGCAAATCCAAGTCTGTTTAAAAAGCCTCCCCTAAGTTAGGAAGTGGAATTTTAAGGCATTTTTCCTTTGGAAAACATCAATAAGCCAAAAAACCTCCATCTGATACAGACCATTCATGACAGACCTCCCACCCTGCAAATGAAATTGATAACAGCCCTAAGTCGCGCCACTTCCACACCCCTAAGTCTCAGCACTGCATAGACCACAGTCTCAAGCTGATTATTAGGTGTTTTACAGTGTTTTATGAATGTTACAAGGACAGGAAACATGTCATTATCTCAGGAGAAGGTTCTTGAATCTACATTTAGAAGAACAGCTGCTTCTCAATGTAAACATGAGCCTGAGATACATCTGCAAGACAGAGAGTTACTCATCAAGACCTTGCAGCTTCCTTTCAGCATGAAATCACAGTAAAGGAAAGACACCACTGTCAAATAGACTGGTAATTTGTCATGGCCAAGAACCTCCTTCATCTACAAGCAGAGGGTTAAGGCGCCTCCTTCATCTACAAGCAGAGGGCGCTGGCCAATATTGACTTTAAGGATTGCAAAAGCACAGGCTTGCTTTTTACTAGTCAGTAAAACAGTGACTCTAGGTTTTTGAGTGTAAATGATGATTACAACAGTGCTAAGATCTGAAATGTGCAAGACAAGAGAAGACAGAGTGTGTGGTTTTGTAAAGAGAATCAGTTGAGGTTTCAGTCATCATCAGGGCTCATCAAAAAAGGGACTCCTTAATCAAAGCTATCATAACAAACATCTCTGCAGGGGTGTTAAGATGCATAGCTTCAATTAGTCTTAAACAGGAAAATACTTCAGTGAAAAGACCCCTGTGTGTTCTTTTGTTCCTGTTGAAATGTGAAGTACAGTCCATGGTTTCTGGATGAACATAAAGAAGAAAACTCAAAGACACCTAACAGTTGCATCTACAGTCAAGCAACACCTGTCACCTAATTAGATTTACATTGCAGACAAGATTATAGCATAATACCCAGAGCAAAAATGTATTTGATCTAGTTTGTCTCTTGCAAACAGGTATACAAGCTCATCAAGTACAAAAAGAGCTTTGGCACAGTGTTTCAGGTTCTGGAAATCATCAAAGGCAAAATCTAAATGCCACTGCTCCAAAAAGAGACATTTCCTCCTCTAAGTAAGAAACAGTCAAAGTTTCAAAGGACATCTTTATCCACAAGTTATGATCTGAGTTTTGAAAACTTTGAAAAGCATGAAAAGAAAATCAGCTGGCAAAGAAAATTTGAGTTTTTATTACCAAGAGACATCACCATTGGAACTATTATTCATCATAGGCAAAGGAGGTGTTTTGATGGACTGTCAGTGTTTTAGAAAGTTCAAGGCAAAAATGGGTTTTTCATTATTCAATGGACAGAGATATTATATAATATGTTTTGAGCAGAGGAGTGTATTGAAAAAGGGTGCCCTTTTTAATCAAACGGCCATGGCCAAATCCAAACAAGTGCATCAAATTTGGACACCTACAGTGGAAGAAAAGACTGATGAAACACCTACAAGCAGAGAATGTCAAACCAAGTTAAAAAGATAAGCCACTTTCTTTCAAATAACAGAGGCAGCTATGCCCTTCAAGAATCAGAAGTATAAAAGGAGTGTTGAAGTGGCAGTTAAGTTTTTCTTCAGCAGAAAGGGCACTCCAAACAAGTTTACAAATATGCAAAAAGATCATTACATGTTTTCAGATACTGAAACCTAGTGAAAGCAGATACTCAGAGAAGCCAAAGGAACTGTGGCATATTTTTCAAGGTTTTATTAAAGGAAAAATCTACACACCATTGTTACAAAGGGCAGATTTCTTCCTCTGGTAAGAAGCAGTCAAAACTTTGAAGGAAAAGTTCTTAAAGGAGAGGTTACATCATCAAGGGAAAACAGGTTTAGAGAGGAGTGATCATTGCCTTCATATTTTTGTTTGAAACCAAAGAAGTTTGAAATTACAAATGTTAAAAAGGAGGACCCTTTTCTCTGGATTAGAAACAGTCAAAAGATTTCAATTTCTCATAAGGTTTAAGAAAGGTCTCGCCTATGAAACAAGTAGTTTTTGCCTTTGTGCACATGTCCAAATGAAAGATATCCGTTGTGTGTTCAAAAGGAGGTTTTAAAATTCAGTTTAAAAGGGCAAAGGTTTTCGTCAAAACGTTGAAGCAAATCCAATGTAAAGGGCCGTTGAATTGTTGCTTTCTAAAAGGTCCATAACCGTGGCTCATTCATATTTTCAAACTCCAAATCTCGAGCAAGGACCCTTTGCTGCCCTCAAGATCAAACAAAGCAGGTTTCGGGTCGATTTGCAGGAGTTTGCCACATTTTCACCGCGCGATGCGCCTGGAATATTGCACGACGTGCCCAGGAGAAGTTTTGCACAGGCGGTAGATTGTCGTGCGACGCGCCTGTACGTGTGTGCGACACGCCTGTACACGGCGCCCGGCCGACCCGACAGAGTCACCCGACACCCATTTATGCGCGGCACCCTCCACTGTAAACGTGTCGCGCAAGTTTAAACTCTCCAACACGCCTCCAGTTCACATGCAAAGCTACTCCAACTCTTTACAAGGCCCTCATCGAAGTTATAAAGGTATTTTTACGTGCTCCCCCCCTTGGTTTCAAAATTGCTAAGTGTTGTAAGAGGTTTAAAAACCACAGTTCAAGTTATGAAAAATGAGGTATTGATGTGGTGATGGGGTTAGAAGCAAAACACCAAAGGGTTCAATTAGCACTAGTATGAGTAACCATTGCAAATTGCCCTCAAAATTGGGATAAAACAAGGTCAAAAAACTGTCATGTTATATGCATTATTTGAAACGGTCAGAAGTTTTCCAAGGACATTTTGAGGGCATGTGGGTCAAATAATTATGAGAAACAGTGATACAAAGGAAATATAGTTGTCATATGAGAGGATTCTCATATATTTTGAATGATAAATGCTGGTTTCCATATCATAAGAACATCAAAAAGCAGGGTTCTTTTACCACCAACACCGGAAAGTGCCATCATTGTGTTTTCTTTGACTTGACTGTGTATGAAATTATGAGTAGTTGTTGATTGATATACAAGGACAAGGAAGGGTGTGGTTTTGAAGGGACAGGGTTTCCATACTAAAAGGATTTTGGTTTGTGAGAGAAGATAAAACCCTGCAGCCTTATTTGAAACTTTGTTACCATACCTATAAACTGTGTTGTTTCTGTGAGAATATCCATTGTTCAAAAGCTGTGCTGGAGTGGTGAGCATACTGATAAAAGTGCTTACAGGGAAAGAGATATGCTGAACTAGGAGCTGTGTGTTTTCACCTTTATTAATCAAAGGACAAAAGATGCTATACCTTCCAAACTTCAAAAGGCAAAGTTAACCCTATTAAACCACAGAAGGGACAGTTTTTCACTGAGTATTCCACTTGACTGTCTTTGTTCTTCAAGCTTATTTTGATAAAGTTGATATTCAGATGGAGTAAAGGTTTTTTCTACAAAGGCAAGGTTTTCACATTGATAAGGTGCTTTAACTATTTAACAATATAAACTCCTACAGGCTTTGTTGAGCTTTTAAAGCATTCTTCAAAAACTCTGTCACCTTGTTCCATAACAGTGAGATTGACTGTATGCCCACACAGGAGGTTGACTATGTATGTGGTATGATTTTGTTGATGGAGTGACATACCAATAGATAATAGTGAAGTGTAATAATAAAAAGGGTTTTGTTAAAGAGCAGTTTATTGGTTGAAAGCTACAGGGCAAAGTTGCTCCTACTTCTCACAGAAAAGACAGTTTTCACTGTGTATTTTGCTTAACTGTCTTTCGTTCTTCAAGCTTATTTGATAAGTGGATGTTCATATAGAGCAAAGGAATTTTTCTACAAAGAAAAAGGTGTTACATTGATAAGGGGCCTTGATTATTTTGAAAAGAGAAGACTCTTGCAGGCTTTGTTGAACTTTTTGGAGCATTTTAAACTCTGTTACCTTTGTTCCAGGACTGTGACATTGACTGTCTGATTACACTGAGGGTTGATTGCATAAGACATAATTTTGTTGAGTGATTGGCACACTAGGAAGGGCAGGTTTGTAATTATTGGAAAGTCTACCTTTGGAAAAAGATAAAAATGTGTTGTTGACCTCCGAACCTCACAAGAACAAGGTGATTTATTGACACTTTACATAGAAAATTCACCTAACAGATTGTCTCCTTTTCACTGTATGGTATCTTATTGAAAAGTCTATTGGCTGAAATACTTTAAAGGTGGAAAGGCCACTCTTTCAAGGAGCAGGGATTATTTATATTGTGAGAGAACAGTGTGCAGTCATCCAAAGACATTTTTCACTATCAAAATAGTGAATTGACACAGTTTGGCTCCAAGAAGGCAGTTTATAGACAGTGAGGCAGTTTGTTTCTTCAAAAGCACATTTAGGTCAAAATGCCTCCAAGGCAAGACAACAGAAGTGGTTCGCACAAAAGATATGAGCCAATCTCTACAGAAGAGGTTAATGCTCATCCATCCATCCTTTTCAACTTCCATGAAGCAGGTTGTCTAGATTTCTGCCAAAAGATACAGGAGGTGAAAAGTTTTTCGCCATTAACACACCTATGCACCCTGAGGTTCCAGAACAAGCATTTCCAGGTAGCGGACCTTGATTTCAAGTTTTCTCCTAGATCAGTGTCCAAAGCCACCAAGATTCCATATCATGGCGAAAAATGGTTCAAACAGACCCATCTTGACTTAGAAGATTACAAGCCTTTCATCAAGCCTGAGCATAGAGATGCTTTCACTGCTATTTTCCCTTTTTCTTATCTTCTTGACAGCTATGCTCCTCTTGTGAAACTCATAATGAAATATTTTACTTGTGAAGGGAGGTTTGATCGAGTTTATGCCTACCATGTCCGACTATTGATGCATTTCACTAGAAACAGGAAACTAAATCTCCCTTACTTTTTATACAAGAGCATCGAGAAGATCTTTTCCATCATTCTCTGATCAAAATTATCATCCTACACCAGCTAGAGAAAAAGGAGGTTCCATGGGATGTATTCATCGGTCACCCAGATTTCTCTACTGTTCCTCCTATCCATACATCTCCCACTCAGTCGATTCATCGCTCTATACCTTTTTTCCAGCAGGCCTACTCCTAGAAGGCTCAAAATTACCATTGAACAGTCAAGACAGCAGGAAGAAGGAGAAGGGAGTAGACATCAAGAAGAGAAAGGTCATGAGCAAGATGAAAGGGATGAAGAGAAGCAAACAGAAGATGATGAACAACAGGTATAAGAGGAAGAGCAGCAGCGTGATATTGGAGGACAGGAACAACAGCGTGGGCAGGAAATCGAGCCACATCTTGAGCCACAAAATGATCAGGAAATCCAAGCACAGCAGCAGCTTGATCTTGGGGAAAAAGGGCAGCAGTTTGAAACACCAAATGAATAAGGCATTGAAGTAGAACAACAAGTTAATGTTGGCGAACAGGGGCAGCAAATGGGACAGCAAGAAGAAGACACACAGCAGCCACAAGGAGAGCAGCAGTGTCAAGAGGATGTCAAGGGAAAAACAGTTGTCTCCTCCTACCAAAAGAACAAAGCCCAACACAACAAGTAAGAAAGGGCCTACGGCTGCCACTCAAAAAGTGACAAAAGTTATCCCTAGTAAAAGAAAATCGCCCAAGAGGTCTCCTACTAGCATGCCAAGGAGGAAGAGTGCAAGATTGGCTTTCAAAGGGAAAAACAAGGTTGGAGAAAGTAAAAAACATGGAGGCGCATTGGTTGTCATTCCAGTCCAAAGTGATGACAGCGATAATGAAGCCCGCATTCTTGAAAACCTCTTAATCCATAGAGAGGGGAAAATTGAGGCATTGGAGAATGATCTTCAATGGGCAAGGAACTTCAACTATTTCTTGGAAACCCAAAACAAACAAATGAATGTCCATTTAGCTGTTCATGAAGCACGAGCAATCAAATACAAGAATGAAGCAGCTAAAGCACAAATGAGGATAGAGGAGCTCATTGGTGAGTTTGATGAGGAAGAAGAGGGAGACCAGCCTAGGCAGAAGAGGCCTAGAACCATAGGGCTTAAAAGAGCCCTGGAAAAGCAAAGGGAAGAAGAACAGGCCCATCTCCAAGCCTTTCCCCCACCGCCCTACTCCAGCAAGAACAAAGAAAACAAGGAGGCATGGCTAGAAAGAGCCAATAAACACTTGGAGATGAAACTTGAAAGAGCAAACAGAGATCCGGAGCTGCAAAGGAAGAGGACACATCACTTTCAAAAGTTGGAACGCTTTGTCTGCCGCAAGCTAAAGGCCACCCAAGAGAAATCAAGTCGGAAGCAAAGGGGAAGGCCTATCTAGAAAGAAGAGAAAAGCACATCAACAATTGATATTTTGGCCTCAGCTTCGGAGCATGTTGCTAGGGACCCTTGAGGGTCATGCGTGCCCATTTTGGGCCCATTTCGACAACTTTTTGTTTTTTGGCAATTTTTGAGTTTTTGGTCGAAAACTCATTATTTCGCCATTTCAGTTTGAGGTTTTGTCAAGTGAGGAGGATGATACCATTTGATGCCATAATTCTATGATCATGTCCTCAGCGATTTTCAGAGCATTTGGAGATCATTCGCTATTGTGTAACCAGCTCCAAAAATAGAAGAAAAGAGTTATGAACGCCTTAGAAATAAGCCACTTCGAGGGGGAAACCTCCAATACATTACATAAATGAACAATTCTTGGATGATACAATTTAAAAAACCTCATTTCTATATATAGGAGTAGTTGGGGCTGACAATGTATCCCAGATACTAAATGTAATCCTAGCCGACCTAACAATAATAATTTAAGGGCACAATAATAACAATATGGGGGTTACAAAGTACAATAATAACAATAAGGGGGGCTACACTAACATAATAAGGGGCTACACTATTAATATAGGGAATTTTAAACAAGTGCCCTCTCCTTCAAACAAGTGTTGTCCTCGACGCTTGATTATTTCTTGATGCTTCTGCATAAAATTCTCATCCTCCCATGAGGAATCTTCTACAGGAAAGTTCTTCCACTTGCTGAGATACTCTAAAATTGATCATACTTGATAGTTCTTGTTTATGTGACTGCTTCAGAACTTCTTTCTATGTGATGTTGATCTTCCCGTTGTTACATTAGATTCTACACCAAAGTTAGGTTATCCTTTAAGTGTTGGAGAACTTGTTGTTGATGCTCAATGTGATCTTCCACTAATTTATCATCCATATTAGCTATTATTTGATCCTTCAAACCATCCAACTTAGCCTCCATTTATTCTTTTAAACCATCTATTTCATCTTCAATTTCTCTTTGTAATATTGAAACTTGTTGCACTTGGTACCGTAATTTTGATATCTCATACTGCAACTCTCCCTCTTCATGCATCATAGTATAGCTTTTTCTTGCTTTTGAGGAGCTCGATATTGAAATTGGATTATATCTGCGATTGTAGCACTTCAATATTTGAATTTTGGTACCAATGTAGTCCTCTGAATTATATTTCGAATGCCACAGGTCTGACCTGATTTGGATTCTCCAAGACAAATTTGTGTCCAATCTCCCACAATGACCTAATTATGGATTGGTTCAGTAGAGCGAACTTGTACGACTTGCCACGTATCACTGTTTCGTCCTTTATCTCTAAAATTGATAGCGAAGAAACTACAGTCTATGTACTTGTGACCACTTTTTATGACACTCCAATCCGATGCCCAGAGAGAGAGTTATTGAACTTTTCCCACGATCACCTCTTTGAGATGCAATTTAGGAGCCTGAAAAATCACTACCTTCCACAGATCATATCTCCAAACATATTGCGAACCAAGCTCTGAAATGTTTTAAAGAATTTCCTCAGGATTTCAGCTTTGCACCATACAAATTTCCGATTCTGAACCTTCTTATAAAAAAATTTATAGCGCAAATGCCACGATGACCTGTTTAGGAGCCTGAAAAAAGACCTAACTGCCACAGATCATATCTCCGGAAATATTGTGAACCAAGCTCTGAAATTTTTAGACAATCTTTCTCAGGATTTCGGCTTCGCACCATAAAAATTTCAGCTTCTGAAACTTCGTAGAAAAAAATTATAGCGAAAATGCCACGATGACCTGTTTGGAGCAGCGAAACCCTAGAATCCAAAGGCTCTGATACCAAATGTTGTGTAACCAGCTCCAAAAATAGAAGAAAAGAGATGTGAACACCTTAGAAATAAGCCACTTCGAGGGGGAACCTCCAATACATTACAAATGAACAATTCTTGGATGATACAATTTACAAAAACCTCCTTTCTATATATAGATGTCCATGGGGCCATAATGTAATCCTAGTGGGCCACAATGTAATCCTAGCCGACCTAACAATAATAATTTAAGGGCACAATAATAACAATAAGGGGGGCTACACTAACATAATAAGGGGCTACACTATAAATATAGGTACTTAACATTCGCCCCCTCAAAACGGCGAAAAATGCTCACTTTTTGCACATTCTGCCCGGCATATCAGTAGTCTGCAATTTTCTGGCTTTTTACACACAGGTACAGATTTGGAGGACTTCTAGGCATCAGATTGAGGTGATTTTAGTTGCACCGGAAAGTAGACACTCGTAGCTTTCCAACGAGCTATCATGAGCCTCGTTTCGACACCGGGAAGACTGCCAATTGTTTCCAGCAAGTCAGGGGACCTTTTTATGATATAAATCTGAAGTATTTTTGTAATTTTTGAACCTCAAAAATCTGCTTTTTCCAAATGTGCGTTTAGCTATTTTTACACTTGGAAAATGATCCAAAGTCAATTAAATTCCTTTTTTTAGCAATTTTTAGATATTTTATGAGATATTTTTGTGCCTTGGGCTTTGCAAAGCCTCAAGGACAAGTTTAGATATTTTGATTAAGCCAATGAGGATGGAAGTTGAACCATGAGGTTTTCCTCACTTGAGCCTATTTATTCCACAAGCTCTCATTTGTAAACAAGGCTGGAATTTGAGAAGAGAAGCAATATATGATCATATGTGCTTTGGAGAAAATACTTGTGTTATGCTTTTCGATTGCCTCTTGAATGTTCTTGGATGGATGATGAAGGATTGTTGATGGATTCCATGACATGGTAGAATGGTATAGTGTTTCTTGCTTTGTTTTTTTCTTCTAGTTTTCATTCATGATACATGCTTCTTGCTTGATATAGATTAGTAGAGAACAAGTTTGAGATATTCCCATGGAGGCACCTCAAATTTCCTGAATCTTCATAGCTTTTATGTTTTCCTCTTCCTTAGTTTCATTAAAGAATTCTTAGCTGCTCTTTAACAAACTTAAGGATATTGTTGCTAGTTTCATTAATAGTTATATGCATATTGAGTAGGATGTATGGTGTGCCCTGCTTACCTATGACTGTCCATAGTTTCCATTCTTGAAACTATCTCTTTGGCTGATTAAGGTTATCATTTTGTTTGAACCAAGGAGGCTTAGTCCCAATCTAGCCCTTTGTCTAAAAACTATGCAAACCTAGTTATTCAAAGTACCCAATAGTTTGAAGTGCTGTGTTTAGGCGTTTCCGGCATAGTATTTTGAGTTATTAGTCCATCTTATGTGTCTTCCCAAAATTTCGATAGCCATTTCCTAAAGTTAGAAGGTCTTATACTTCTATGTAAGGTTTGAATGTTTGATTTCTATGTATTAATTAGCTAATAGTTATCATTTAGCAAGATGATTAATGGCTCGCTATAACATGTTTATGTCTGCTATCAACTAGTTATACTTGAAATCCCTCGTCTTTCACAAACTTGATGTCCATTTACTCCATTTTTCCCAAAGATCCTCTTCTACTCTGAAATCAAATCGGCCCTTCAACAAACTTTGCATCGTCATCTCGACAGCCTTCGACCTCTTGACCCCATAGCCTGGCTAATCCACACTCATATTAGTTTTATATCTTTGATCATTTACCTCACAAACTTAAAAACAAAAAATCAAAAACATTACTTCATAACTAGCCTAAAATCAGAAACAATAAGCAAACAAACATAGATATCCTTTACACAAATAGAGAGAGCCCTCTCTGAGTCCAGGAAGGCTAGGTCCTTGGGCTCCAAAGCTTGGTTTTATGTTACATCGTCATTTGGCTCACCAATTAGCCAAATCACGGGACCCTAACACCTGGTAACATTCTAATAATCTTTCATATAATAGTCTTCTCGTCAATTGGCTCTCCCAATCCTTCATGAGTATTTGTTATTTCATCAATGTATTGAAAGTATGCAGCAATGTTGCAATCTTCTTTCATTTTGAGTTGCTCAAATTTTTCTCTATAGATTTGAAGCTTTGCTTCTTTGACATTTGATTCACCTGCATATATATTCTAAAGCTTGTCCCATACATTTTTGGTTGTTTTACAACCCAACACCTTATGAGAAGACTGATAGTTGTACTCTCGCTCTCAAGGCTCAAAAAAAGAAAGATGTGTGGTATGTTGACAGCGGTTGCTCAACGCATATGACTGGAGATAGAAGGAAATTTGTATCTCTGAAAGAGAAGAAGGATGGAACCATATCCTTTGGAAATGATGGATCTTCAAATGTTATTGGATCAGGTACCGTCACTCTTGGAAGAAAAGATGTTATATCCAAGAATGTTCTATTGGTCGAAAACATGAATCACAATCTGCTCAGTGTTGGACAAATGTGTGATCAAGGACACACAATGCTATTCAACTCCACAAAATGTGAAATCAGGAAAGGCAGGTATGGTAAAATTGTGGCTACAGCAAGTCGAGCTCCAAATGACATATATGTTATGGATGAAGCAACTAAAGCATGTCTACTAGCTAAAGAAGATGAAAGTTGGTTATGGCACAAATGAATGGGTCACATAAACTTTGACAATCTTGTCTGGATAAGAAAAAAGGAAGCAATACGAGAAATGCTGAAAATCTCAAAACCTTCCAACACACTATGTGAGGCATATCGTCATGGAAAGCAGACAAAAGTCCAATTTAAAACAAAAGAAAACTTTTCATCACATCCATTGGAATTGATACATACTGATCTATGTGGTCCTGTTAGAACAAAAGGCTTAGACGAAGAATTATATTTCATGTTAATGATAGATGACTATACCAGGATGACAGTCGTCAATTTCCTAAAGAAAAAATATGTAGCATTTGAGTGCTTTAAGATCTACAAGGAGTTGGTTGAAAATGAAACTGATTTGAAAATAAAGTGTTTAAGATCAGATAATGGTGGAGAATTCACTTCCAAATTATTTCAGCAATACTGTGACGAAAATGGAATAAAAAGGCAATTTTCAACAGCATGAACACCTCAGCAAAATAAAAAAGAATAGAACTATATAGGAAATGGGTAGAACAATGTTGAAGGACTCAAAATTGGAAGAAAATTTCTAGGTTCAAGCAATTGATACGACAGTCTTCATTATCAACCGAAGTATTCTCAGAAATAATTGCAACAAGACTCCATATGAATTATGGAAAGGAAAACCAGCTAATGTAAAATATTTCAGAATCTTTGAAAGAAAATGTTATATCAAGAGAGAAGATCAAAATTTGGGTAAGTTTGAATCACGTGTTGATGAAGGTATCTTTGTTGGTTACTCACGTAAAATAAAGGCCTATAAATGCTATAATATAAGACGAAAACAGATAGTGGAGAGCATAAATGTTACATTTGATGAAGATGGTGTTCTAGCGAGTAATGATGAGGATCTAGAATATTTGAAACTTGATATAGACGCTGAAAAAGACACAGATAAAATTGTAGAACAAGAAGCAACTATGAACGAGGAAGAAGTAAACAATGATCATCAAGATATACCAAAACAACAACAAGAAGCTCCTCCAAGGAGAAAAAAAGAGTGGATTCAAAAGAACCATCCATCAAATCAAATCATAGGTGACATAAATGAAGGTCGATAGCTTCGTTCATCACAACAAGCTCACATTGATTTTCTAGCAACCTTTGAGCCTAGTAGTTTTGAGGAAGCCAACAAAAATGAACATTGGGTAGCAGCTATGAATGAAGAATTGAATCAAATTGAGAAGAATAAAACCTGGGAATTAGTTCCATGACCAAAAGATAAAAATGTCATTGGGACTAAATGGGTGTTCAGGAACAAATTGAATGAAGATGGGCAGGTTACCAGAAACAAAGCAAGATTGGTTTGCAAAGGCTATGCACAAGTGGAAGGCATTGATTTCGATGAAACATTTGCACCAGTTTCCAGAATGGAAGCCATCCGAATGTTTCTCGCCTATGCATGTTCAAGAAAAATCAAAGTCTACCAAATGGATGTTAAGTCAACATTTCTGAATGGAGAATTAGAAGAAGAAGTTTACATCAAACAACCTGAAGGTTTTCTACTATCACAGAAAGAAGACTATGTCTGCAGGTTAAATAAGGCTCTATATGGTCTCAAGCAGGCTCCCAGAGCATGGTATGCTCGTCTTTATGGATATCTACGTCAACAAGGGTTCAAGAAAGGTACTGTTGATAGCAATATTTATGTACAAATAGATAAAGATAATTTAACAATTGTTGAGGTATATGTGGATGATATAATATTTGGTAGCAATGATGATCGACTAAGTAAGAAATTTTCTACAAAGATGAAAAGTGAGTTTGAGATGTATTTACTTGGTGAGCTGACATACTTCTTAGGGCTTCAAATATCTCAGCAAGAGAAAGGAATATTTATATGTCAAGCCAATTACATCAAGGAAATGCTCAAGAAATTCAAAATGGAAGATTGCAAACCCGTCCTTACTCCAATGGTAACAGGTTGAAAATTCAGCATAGACGACTCATCTAAGGATGTGGATCAGAAGTTGTATAGATCTATGATTGGTAGTCTTCTATATGTAACAGCCTCTCAGCTAGATGTTATGCAAGAAGCTGGACAAGTAGCAAGATTCCAAGCAGCACCAAAAGAATCACATATTATTGCCATCAAAAGAATTCTTCGATATCTAAAGGGCACAGAAGAATATGGCTTGTGGTATCCCAAGGCTAACAATCTCATTATTCAAGCCTTTACAGATGCATATTGGGCAGGAAGCGTTGATGATCGTAAGAGTACTAGTGGAGAAACATTATATCTAGGTGGTTGTCTCGTATCATGGTTGAGCAAAAAACAAACTTCAATCTCGTTATCTACAGCGGAAGCAGAATACATTGCAGCAGCATCATGTTGTACTCAAGTCCTTTGGATGAAACAAACTTTGTAATATCTTCAAGTACAATTTAGTGATCCTATTCCCATACTCTGTGACAACACTAGTGCCATCAGCATCTCCAAGAATCCTGTCATGCATTAAAAAAAAAAACACATTCTGATCAAATATCATTTTGTTAGAGAACAAGTCGCTGAAAAGAATATCAAACTTGAGTATGTTTGTACAAAAGAACCAATTGCTGATATCTTCACTAAACCTTTACCTTGTGAAGCATTTGAATATCTTCATCAAAAGCTTGGGATTCTCCCAAGTTCTCATTAGATTTTCCTTTTTCAAGAATATAAAGCGGGAGTGGAAGTGTGTATAGGTCTGTAGGATGATTGTGTGTCAGTGGGAGTGGAAGTGTTTACAGGTCCACAGGATGGTTGTGTTTTAGGGGGAGTTACCCTTTGCCATTGATGTCAAAGGGGGAGAGAATGTTGTAGGAAGAGGCGTCATGATCGCAAGGGGAGTACTTGTGTTGCCATCAATGCCAAAGGGGGAGATTGTTGATCAGCGGTTGTCATTGATGTCAACCCAAGCAGCACCAGGGGATAAACCAATATTGAATGGGAATTTTGACCTACCAAATTAATATATTTTGGGTCAATAATTCTTTTGATGGTTTCTAATTGTTGAGATGTTTCCGTTGATATATGGAACGCCATGTAATTCTTCACGGTTTGAGAGATATTCATGTTTGAAGTTTGTACCCCAGTCAGTGGGCTAAAACCCCATGGGGTTGGGGCATGGGTCATTGAAAAGTCATAACTAATATTTTTTAAGCTCCTAAAATCCCTCCCACGTTCACTTTTTGAAGCCCCTCTCAACTTAAGCATTCATATAAATTGTGATCTTCATTTCCTCCTTATGTAAGGGATTCGGCCATCTGAAACATGTCATCTTGGAATTTTCGCTCTAACGTTTTTTCTACGAAGGTTCAGAAGCTAAAATTTTTATGAGGCGAAGCTGAAATCTTAAGGAAGCTGCAGTAAAAGTTTTAGATCAAGGTGCGCAATATTTTTGGAGATATGATCTGTGTAAGTCAGGGTTTTTGCAGGCTCCTGAAATTCATATCAAAGAAGTGACCTTGGTAAATTCATCATAACTCTCTCTCTCTCTGAGTATCGGATTGGAATTCCGTAAAAATTGATGGATAGTGGACAGTCTATAATTTTAACTCTATCAATTTTAGGAACAAATGAAGAAACAATGACACGTGGCACGCCATACAAGTGTGCTCTTCTGAAACAGTCCATAATTAGGGCATTGTGAGAGATTGGGTATAACTCTCTCTTCAAGAATCCAAATTGGGTTAGACCTGTGGCATTGGAAAGATGACTCAGAGGAATACTACAGGACCGAAAATTAGATATTGAGGATCTGAAATGACAAAGATACACCAGATTCAATATCGAGCTCCTGGAAGGCAAGAAAAAGCTTGATCATGTGTTGTCAAGGGTTGCAAAGGACCAGAATTTCTACGACAGAAAATCAAAGCAAGGTGCAGCAGAGGGTAGCATGACAAGAGAAGTGACCAAGGTGTATAACAGCAGCAAGAAGTTCATCATATGAAGTCTTCAAGTGGGCATCACTGCATACAATCATTGTAAAGGTATCATTGTACTTAGTCATTGTAAATACATTATTGTACAAATTGTACTAGTGTCTATCTGCCAAGGGTTGAAGAGGCAGTGTTGGGAGGTCTAGGATCATCATTCGGTGGTTGTATCAAAGTTGGAGTTATGTTCTAGTATATATTCTTCTTCTACATCATTCTATATCATTGTAAAGTGGACCATTTTCCCTGGTACGGGAGTCCATTCTTCTTTTATTATTCTATAGGGTGGTAGGGTGGTGCTAGGGTGAGTCATAGCTCATTGGATGTTGGGGCATCCATTTAGTTGACTACTGAAGAATCTTGGGTGTTGGAGCGTCCATCCAGTGGGAGCTGGAGAAGAATGCTTTTCTAGATTCTAGGAAGTTGGAGCTTTATTTTCAATTGGAGTTGAATATTAAAGAATTATTAGAAAAGCATTAGGTGGTTTTTGTCCCGAGTGGGTTTCCACCTTAAAAAATGTGTGCATTTGTGTTCCTCTTGTTTACTGCTATAATTTTACAAACACTGATAATAATTGAAGATTAACTAATGCTCTAATTGAAAGGAACACTGATTCACCCCCCCCCCCTCAGTATTTCCAACAATATTCGGGGTGCCTTGAGAGACATATTAGCTGGATCTAGCTAATATATTGCTTCCTACAACATATATTAAAGGGACTCCATGTAATACTGAGAGCTATTCAATTTTATTATTCTGGATGAAAGGGGGAGTATATGGAAGAAGGTCATGGAGCATACCAAGAATGGTGTACCTCTATTCAATGAAAATAATTATGCACTCTGGAAAGGAAGAATGGAGGTCTATCTCTTGGCGCAAGGTTACAAAGTATGGGACACTATTCAAAACGGATTTACATCAACTATGGATGAACAAGGTAAGAAGAATTTGGTAAATGATGCAAAAGCAAGGAATATTATTATCAATGGACTTATTGAATTTTCTTATCATAAGGTGTTGGGTTGTAAAACTGCCAAAAATGTATGGGGCAAGCTTGAGAATATATATGCAGGTGACTCAAATGTCAAAGAAGCAAAGCTTCAAATCTATAGAGAAAAATTTGAGCAACTTAGAATGAAAGAAGATTGCAACATTGTTGCATACTTCCAATACGTTGATGAAATAACCAATACTCTAGAAAGATTGGGAGAGCTAGTTGACGAGAAGACTATTATACAAAAGATTCTTAGAACGTTACCAGGGAGATTCAACCCAAAGGTATCGGTCTTACACTAGAAAATTTGGCGGAATTTTCGACGGCCAATTCGTCGCTATTCCGACACCTAGTCGTCGCAAGAGCGACAGTTCGAAGGCGGGCAAAACGTGGTTTTCCATACCATCGTAGTTCCGACGCACTTAAAAAGTGTCGCACTATCGACGTTTTTTCCGTCGCTTCCAAACAAGCATCGCTCTTCTGACGTTTCCCAAACCGTCGTGCTTCCGAAATTTGTAAACTATCGCACTTCCGACGAAATGTGGTCCGACGTTTTGAACGTCGCTCTTCTGACATTCGTAAACTCTCACAATTACGACGAAATGTGGTCCGACGTTTTGAACGTCGCTCTTCCGACGTTTGTAAACTATCGCAATTCCGACGAAATGTGGTCCGACATTTTGAACTTCGCTATTCCGACATTTGTAAGCTGTCGCAATTCCGATGAAATGTGGTCCGACGTTTTGAACCTCGCTCTTCCGACGTTTGTAAACTGTCACAATTCCGACGAAATGTGGTCCGACGTTTTGAACGTTGCTCGTCCGACATTTTTATTCTGTCGCTCTTCCGGCATTTTGAAGTTGTCGCAATTCCGATGCTTACAAGGCGTCGGTATAGCGACGACGAGTTCAATTTTAAAAAAAAAAACAAAACTTTAAAAGAGGAAAAACGTTGTTTTGAATATATTATATGAAGTAAAATAGTCCATGAATTCATTACATTTTCACATCTGAAGATTGGAACCCAAATATCCATCCAAAAAAGTGGAAGTCCCACCCCAGACAATGATAGAAAAATACCCCATGTCACATACAGGGACATGATATAAAACCCAATAACGGTCCACATGGAGATTATCGACAATCTGAGAAAGAATCCAAATATGCCCGAGGCATCTATAAGAAAGTGAAATAGCAGTATGTAGAATAGTAAAGCAACAGATAGAGTACCGACGTCCATTGTTCCAAATACAAATTAAAGTACCGAAAATCCTTGAACAGAGAAAAACGCTAATCATGTGAGGAGTGTGATATGTCCAAAATATAAAAAGACCATCAGACCATATCAATAAACCAGCAACATAGACCAGCATCGCTAGTTTTGAAGGAAGAGTGATAAACATTAATCATTTTTTTTCACAAGAGAAAAAACGTTGTTTTGAATATATTATATGAAGTAAAACAGTCCATGAAGTCATTACATTTTCACATCTCAAGATTGGAACCCAAATATCCATCCAGAAAAGTGGAAGTCCCACCCCAGACAGTGATAGAAAAATACCCCATGTCACATACAGGGACTTGATATAAAACCCAGTAACGGTCCACATGGAGATTATCGAAAAATCTGAGAAAGCATCCAAATATGCCCGAGGCATCTATAAGAAAGTGAAATAGCAGTATGTAGAATAGAAAAACAACAGATAGAGTACCGACGTCCATTGTTCCAAATACAAATTAAAGTACCCAAAATCCTTGAATAGAGAAAAACGCTAATCATGTGAGGAGTGTGATATGTCCAAAATATAAAAAGACCATTAGACCATATCAATAAACTAGCAACATAGACCATCATTGCTAGTTTTGAAGGCAGAGTGATAAAAATTAATCATTTTTTTTTCACAAGAGAAAAAACGTTGTTTTGAATATATTATATGAAGTAAAACAGTCCATGAAGTCATTACATTTTCACATCTGAAGATTGGAACCCAAATATCCATCCATAAAAGTGGAAGTCCCACCCCAGACAATGATAGAAAAATACCCCATGTCACATACAGGGACTTGATATAAAACCCAGTAACGGTCCACATGGATATTATCGATAATCTAAGAAAGCATCCAAATATGCCCGAGGCATCTATAAGAAAGTGAAATAGCAGTATGTAGAATAGTAAAGCAACAGATAGAGTACCGACGTCCATTGTTCCAAATACAAATTAAAGTACCCAAAATCCTTGAACAGAGAAAAATGTTAATCATGTGAGGAGTGTGATATGTCCAAAATATAAAAAGACCATCAGACCATATCAATAAACCAGCAACATAGACCAACATCGCTAGTTTTGAAGGCGGAGTGATAAACATTAATCATTTTTTTTTTCACAAGAGAAAAACGTTGTTTTGAATATATTATATGAAGTAAAACAATCCATGAAGTCATTACATTTTCACATCTGAAGATTGGAACCCAAATATCCATCCAGAAAAGTGGAAGTCCCACCCCAGACAATGATAGAAAAATACCCCATGTCACATACAGGGACATGATATAAAACCCAGCAACGGTCCATGTTAGGGTTCCCATGTTTTGGCCAGGTTGATAGAGACCAAAAGATGAGACAACATAGAACCAATTTCAGACCTTAGGATCTAGCCCTCCTAGGTCCAGAGAGGGATCTCTCTATGATTATCAAAGGATATATGTCTTTGAAGTTCTCAATTGTGATTTTAGGCTAGTTATAGGCTCAAGGTTGTTTGTTTGATTGTATGAGTTTGGTTGTTGAGAATAAGGAAGGAAGGTTTCACCATGAGACAAGGATGGGTAAAGAAGGAAGCTAGGCAAGGATAGATAACTCAGGGAACATCAAGGCCATTGGGCAATGGAGTCAAGAAAAGATTTACTTATGTTCAATGTGTAAGCTTCAGTTGGGCTAGTCATCTAGAGCATTTGGATCTCAAAGACTGATTGGTGGGATGGAACACTAAGGAATGAGAATGAAGGGTGGAAAACCATCTGATTCCGTCTATAGATCAGGCCAGAGGTCATTTAACTCCGGGCCTGCTTGGACAAAACCATAGGCAACACAAGGGGTCTTGAAAAGGTTTATATTGGACAGGCAGGTTATGAAGAGGCAGCGACAGGCTTTACACCTCACAATGTTCCTAACCTCTTTCAATTAAATCTTAACAAAGACATCTGAACACTGATTCTATCAACTTGCACATCAGAGAGCAGGCAATAATCATCCACTACACTGGTTTAGTCAATTAAAAACAATATTCAGATACACATATGAGAAGAAAACATTAAAGACTGAGAGAGTTGGGACATAAGGTACCTAACAAGGGTAAATCTTATGCCATGCGTTCAGATGTCAGTCAGAAGAACATGAAATGAAATGGAAATAAACACAGAGATAAGAAAAACATCACCAACTGCTGTAGATCAGGATCCAATGAAAACTGCTTATCATGTTAAACACAATACCAATCAGGTACATCACTGCCCAAAGCTTTTACATTCAGCCTGAATACATCATATTTCTCAGCCTATCATACAATCATTACACAGGGAACTTGGCTCAGGAAAAAAATGCTTGCAATTCACTGATAATGCATCAACAAAACATTACAATGATATCCTTCTGTGCTTTATAGCAGAAGAGACACAGAGGACCGACTGAGGCGGTAGGTGAATTTTAAATGTTACATTTAAACACAACAATGAATGTAGGGCCGAGGCCCATTCCGCTTGATATGCTGTATATTTAATCTTTTTCATCTCCCCGGTGCAATAGAGATCTGCTTCGGATATGATTTGACCTTTTGGCTGCAGTACTCCAGGTGATTTGAACAAAATGAAAGAAACTGCTGAGAGGTCTACCTCATAGATGTTAGATTGTTTTGAACTATAGCTGGGACGAAAAACTCCTTCAGGGACACGACGCATAATAAAGACTGTATGGGAGACCTGTCCTTTATGGAAAAACATTCTGCTGATAAGAAAACCTTGATATTACCTCTTATTGATGTTCAGGATATCCAGAATCGATCCTCGGGGTCTTCAAAATGATGCTTTGCCTCTTTAAACCTCTGTTTCAGGGCTCAAGATCTTCGTTGACGCGCATTAATCCCTCTGCTCTGTACTGAAAATCCTTGCTGCTTCATTACTGCCTCTGTCAAGTTAGCTCGATCTTTAAATGGCGCCAGATGGATTTTGGCGTTTGAACTCTGCTCTCCATTAATGTGAGTCCTGACGGCCCCATTCCTTTACTTTCCTGATGGTACTGGCTCATTAGATTTGATCCTGACTGCGTTGCTCGACATTGAGGTAGTACATTGAACAGCGGCGGTCCCATCCTCTAGAAACTCTGCAACACAACGAACTTATGAAGAAAACAGTGGACGGAGCGATGAATGCAGGGTGAACGAGATGGTGGTGCGGCGGTGGCGGAAACAAAGCTATTATGATGAAAATGCAGTGGAGTGGTGGAATGTGTAGACAATAGGGTTTGGTAGGAATATGCAGTGCAGACCGTTGGATTCAGGCCTGGAGATGGAGATCGACGGCGGAGATTTGACCAGCGTAACAATATATGAAACTTAACAAAAACAAACGAAATGCATGAAATGCGACGGAGATGAATGAAAGAGTGGGACCCAGCGGAGGCGGAGGGCGATTAGATCCTGACCGTTAGATCGGGGGAGGATGAACGGCCCAGATGTAATCGGGCAATCGCAATCGGAGGGGAACAGGGGTGACACACATTGAAAGTTCTGATTGCGATTGGGAGGAGAGAGCGCTGACCGTTGGATCGAGGCGGGGGATGGACGGTCAGGATGTAATCGGAGGGGGAGTCGGAAGAACTTGCGATTACTGCTGGACCGTTGATCTGTGGGAGGAATCAACGGTGGAGAACGTGATCGAAGGACTGGAGACAGGAAATGCGATTGAGCACTGACCGTCTGATCAACCGACAGATCAACGGTGGGGACAATAATCAGAGGGGCAGGTGCGATTAACGTTGAGCCGTCAGATCATGAAACGGATGAACGACTAGGATTAAATCGGCGGATCGCAATCGGAAGACGGAGCGCAAGGTTTGCGATTGCGATCGGGAAGGGTCTGCGATTAAGCGCTGACCGTCGATCTGGCAAGGAGATCAACGGTGGAGAGCACAATCGGAGGGGATCTACGATTGGCAGAGGACCATCAGATCAGCGGGAAAATGGACGGCGGGGATTAAATCGGAGGATCGCAATCGAAGCTGTTCCAATGTGACTTGCGATTGCGATCGGAAGGGGGGTTGCGATTGAGCGACAGCCGTTGGATCGCGCAACAGATGGATAGCTGGGATTGAATCGGCAGACAGCGGGGAAGGCTTGCAATTGGAGGAAATGGGAGTGTGATGGCCGTCGGATCTGCGGGAGGATGGACGGCCAGGATGAAATCGGAAGGCGAAGAGAAGGGGATGCGATCGCGATCGGAGCGCTGTTGCGATTAAGCGCCAACCGTCGGATCTGGAAGGGAACGGACGGCTACGATGCAATCGGGGAATCACCATCGGGGCAGCACAACTGGGGTTTGCGATTGAGCGCTGGCCGTTAGATCTGAAGGCCAGATCAACGGCTCAAAATGGATCGGAGGATCGCAATCGGAGGTCGGAGCAGGAGGCTTGCGATCAATCGGAGGTTACGATGTGAATGTTGCGATTGGCGTTCCGCCGTCGGATCATCGCAGAATATCAACGATGTAGGACATGCCGCGGAACTTAACGAGTTAAACAAATCGCATCGGGCTTTTGCGTTATAACAAAGGAATCTGCACCCGCCCGATCTTCCGATTGCGATTAGCGCCTGGGACTTAAGCGCTTGGTCCCAGCGCATGGGCATGTGTGGGAAGTGGTTAAGGGGCTAGCGGGAAAGGGGATAAGCCCTATATTAAGGTCGGAAAGAGGGTTTTTTAGCCCATTTTAATGGATTTAAGGGCTGGGGAAGGGGAACGATAGATGGAGAAAGGGGAGAAAAGGGAAAACAAAGGGTAGGGGGAAATTAAAGGGGATTTTGGGGGGATTTGAGGGGTAAACGGGGAAATAGAAGGGGATCCAAGGGGGGATAAAAGAGGCTAAATGAGGGTAAAAGAAAGGGAATTCAGACAAAGGGAAAGAGGGGGAATTTATGCAGGTTGCAGGGGTAAAGGAAGGAATAATAGGCCCTTTTAGAAATTTACTAGCAGAGGGGGATTTGTATTAGGCACAGCAATTGAGAGACTTCAAGGAGGATGGATTTTCAGGGGAAAGGCATTCCTTGAAGACTCAACAATGATTTAGCCCCCTATTTGTTTGTCAAAAATTTCATAGGGGGGGCTAACAGTGGCTGCACATGGGGATGGCTTCTTCTTGAAGGAGTCAAGAATTCAGAAATTGATCTCTTGGTGTAGGCCAGATGCCTACTGCTATAAGCCATCTTTCTTCTTTCTTTAGATTAGCTGCCACAATATATCGGATACACAAATCAGCAAAAACATTTTCCCAACCAATCTACCTACCCAAACTAGAGTTCTAACAATTTTCCCTTGGGTGCATTTGAATTAGCAGACCCTTCACATTTTATTTTGCAAAACAAAAACAAACCTATTCTAATTCTACCCTTATTGCTCCATGAGGCCAGATTAGACTGTTGGCCTCATCTATTTCTCTACCTAATCTACTACCTGTTGGGATTAAACTGTCCAACAGGTTTCTTCACCTACATTCTAAGACAGGAAATTTAAACACAGCCAAGCTAGGATTAGACTGTCTGACTTGCTGGGCAGAAACTTGGAGAAAACAAAACTGTGAAGGCATGGAAATTTTGCAACTGTGAAACATCCTTCTTTCTTTCTCGTGACTCAGGTTTTGAGCATATTTGAGTCACTTCTTTCCTTTGCTCCAGCTCTGATTTTGGGCATATTAGAGCTGAATCTTCTGTCACTGCTGATCTAGATTTTGAGCTTGTTTGGACCAGCTATTCTTGTTCCTTTTGGCTCAGATTTTGAGTTTATTAGATCCAATATTTCTGCCTCAAAGGTTCATGTTTTGAGCATGTCTGAACCTCTCTTTTCATTCTTTTTTTTTTTTTTTTTTTTTTGGAACAATTTCTTCTCTTTTTGCTAAAAATGAAAATTTGCAACGGTATATACAATGGAAATGAAAATAGAAATGGAGAATCAATAAAAGTAATGTTTGAGCATCCTGCCATTGACAGGACCCCCAAACAACTCGGAACCATCAAGTTCTTGTAAGAAAAACGCATTAGGACCCACGGTGGCTTGAATGATGAAGGGACCTTGCCACAAGCTGTCGAATTTGCCATGTTTGCCTTTATCCTCTCTTCTTGAATCCCACTTCAGGACCTTGTCCCCAACTTTGAAATTTGCTGCTTTGGCTCTTTTGTCAAACTGTCTCTTCATGTTTTCCTGCACTCTGACAGCTCTGTCATAAACCTGCTCCCTTGTTTGCTGAAGATGGATTGTTTCATTAATTCTCCTTATCATGTTGTCTTCTTCTGATTGGATTTCTTGAATAAGCATTACCACTGGTATCCCAAGGCTAGTAGGAAAAACTGCTTCTGTCCCATAAACCAGTTGGAAGGGTGATATGCCAATAGATTTCTTTGTAGTGAGCCTGTCTGCCCACAAGGCATGTATCAACTTTTTATGCCAAGACCTTTTATTCTCTTCCAGTAGCTTCTTAATGATTGTAACTAGGCTTTTATTTGATGATTCAGCTAAGCCATTACCCTGGGGGTAATAGGCAGTTGAATTTCCAAGTGCAATTCCATACCTGTGACAGAAATCAATCATTCTTTTGGATCCGAAAGCAGCAGCATTGTCAGTGATTATTTTCATTGGGCAGCCAAACCGAGATAAGATGAAGTCTTCTAGGAACCTAATGATGACAGAATCAGTGGCATTCCTAGTGGGTATGGCTTCAATCCACTTAGTGAAGTAATCAGTAGTAGTCAAGATCCATTTGTGTTTCCCAGAAGAAGAGGGGTGGATTTCTCCAATGAAGTCTAAGCCCCATTGCATGAAGGGACCTTCTATGGTGATAGGTTGTAGAGGGAGGGGAAGGAGCTTTCTTTTGCCCTCAAAGATTTGGCATTTGTGGCAGGCAAGAATCATTTTATGGACATCACTAAAGAGTGTAGGCCAATAGTAACCATCCCTGAGTATCTTATTTGCAGTGGCCTTCCAACTCAGGTGGCCTCCACACTCCCCAGCATGGAATTCTTGTTTGATTTTTTCGGCTTCAGTTTCAGACAAGCATTTCAGTAAAAGGCCATTTGAATTTTTCCAATACAGATTCTCATTCATAATGCAGTAATTTCTAGCTTTGAGTTTTATGAATCTGGCCTTTGTTTTGGACAGTTCCGGGGGGGCATTGAGGTGTGTGAGCACGTAAAGGATATCAGCATACCAAGGAGAGTTCTGAAACTGCTCCTCAACAGTTGGATGGGGTAATCCTTCCTGCTCATCCAGGGCATTCATCATGTTAATATCAAGGGCCTGTAGATTAGTTTTAGCCATCAACTGGGCCAGGCCTTGACCTTTGATCAGCTTGGTGGGTTTGATTTCAATGTCATATTCTAAAATTGTAGCAATCCATTTGCCCCTTTTCCCATCTGGGTCTTGGGACAAGATATCTTTGACCACTATGTTTGGCACATAGGCAATGGTGTGAGAATGCAGAATGTACACCCTAAAGTCTTTTAAGGCCTTAATCAGGGCATAGGCCTACCTTTCCATGATGTTGTACTTTAAGGGTGCATCTCTCAAGGCTTTACTGAAGAAGGCTATAGGTTGTTCCTTACCTTCCGAATTTTTCTGCAGCAAAACTGCAGCTATTGTGTGTGGGGAAGCAAATGAAAAGATCAGAAAATCTTTTGAAAAGTTAGGGCTGATAAGGACAGGGGCTTGGGTGAGTGTGAGCTTTACTGACTCAAAAGATTTTTTGGCTTCAACAGTCCACTTGATTCCTGCATCTTTCTTTAGCATTTCAGTCATTTTCCTAAGATGCTCAGCAAGATTGGGGATAAATCTTCTAAGGAAATTGATCTTCCCAATGAAGGACTGTAGCTCCTTGATATTTCTTGGATGTGTAATTTGAAGTATTCCCTCAACTCTCTGGGGGTCTATCCTAATCCCTTTCTCGGATATGATGTGGCCAAGAAGCTTACCTTCTTGCAGCCCAAAAATAGTCTTCTTAGGATTTAGGGACAGACCGTACCTTCTACATTTTTCAAAAACTTTCCTCAGATGTTTTAAGTGTTCTTCTTCTGTTTTAGAAAAGACAGTTAAGTCATCCAAGTAGATAACTATAAAGTGTCCAATCTCATCCGAGAAAGCAATATCCATTGCTCTCTGGAAGGTAGCTCCAGCATTCATCAATCCAAAAGGCATTTTCACATACATGAAGGTGCCCCATGGAGTGGTAAAAGCTGTTTTGAGTTGATCTTCTAGGAGTACCAGAACCTGGTTGTATCCTGAAAAACCATCAAGCAGGGAGATTCTTTTAGAGCCCACTACCTTCTGTAAGATATGTTCCATTCTAGGCAAGGGGTAGTTATCTTTCAGGGAGGCTCTGTTGAGGTTTTTGAAGTCTATGCACAGTCTAATCTCCCCTGTTTTCTTCCTTACAGCCACTAAGTTTGACACCCAATCAGAAAACCTTACAGGGACTATAATGCCCGCATCATACATCTTCTTAATTTCCTTTTCTACTGCAGGCAATTGTTTTGGATTAATTCTTCGAAGTTTTTGTCTAAAAGGCTTCTGATTTTCCTTTAGTGGTATCTTATGTTGTATAATGTTGGTGTCATAGGCCTTTAAGTCTTCGTAGCTCCATGCAAACACATCAATGAATTCTTTAAACAAGTCAATGTATCTTTTCTTCATGTCTGCAGGTATAGACTTAGCCAGTTTTATCATTTTGGGTTTGTCTTCAGTGCCTATGTTACACTCTTCTACATCTGATTCTGCATGTTCTATTGTGGGCTTCTTTGCAACATCATCGAAATCAAAGAGGTCCTCTAAGGGTGCTAAGCCTCTTGGTATGTTCTTGTCTTTGGCTTGCAACACCTCCATTTCTTCTCTATCTGCGTTTTCACGTTTTATGGCTGAATCTCCAGTTTCTTCAGAAAAAGAATTTATTTCTATACTACAAGGTGTTTCTAGTTCATCTGGGGAATCCTCACTTGGGCAGTTGTCATCATATTTCGAGTCTGAATCAGAAAATTCAAACTCATTTCTGCCCATCAGGAAATCTTCAATCTGTTTGTCTCCTTCAAAGACCTGCCAGTATTTTTCATTGTCTGGCACTGCAGGCCTGAATTTAGTCCGAATGATGATTTGTTGGTCAACTGGGGCCTTAGGATAAGAGCTAGCTAGGCAGGCTAGTCCATTTGCAATAGCGTTTTGACCCCTAGGAATGGATACTAAATCATATTCAATGAACGTTTTCAGCAAATCTAGAGTATCATTCCTATATGCCTTAAGCCTGGGGTGTTTTGCCGAATACTCACCATTCATCTGTTTGATTACTAACTCAGAGTCTCCTCTCACGACTATCCTACGGGCTCCTAATTTTTTCAACAGATTTAAACCCAAGATTAGAGCCTCATATTCTGCAATGTTATTCGTGCATTTGAAATGCAGATTGACAGCGTGGCTCTCCTTGTGGTCATTTTTGGTGTTACGCAGCCACACTCCAGCTCCAGCGCTTTGCCTAGTGCAGGACCCATCAAAGTTCATTTCCCATAGGGGATCTTTGTTTACTTCCACTTCGCTTTCTACCTTACAGCTGGATTCGCCATTAGGTTGAGTTGGGAGGTCTGTACTAGGTAGTAAACTATCTTGTTGTTCATAGAGGCCATGGATGTCAGGGAGGTGGTTGGTTTGCTGTTCTTGTTCTGTTTCTGTTTCACTTGGAGTGAGAGATCCACCACAGATCTTACAGGCTTCATTTCTGATTTCCTCTTCCTTTTCAGTGTGTTGCCCATGGTCTTCCTGGTCATATTCTTCCAGAGTGGCCATTATATGGAGGTCTATAGGCTCGGTGTTCTTGTTTGTATGCCTATTCTGGGACTCTGTCTCTTCTAAGGATTCATCATTACAAAATATGAAGGAGTCAAGGTCGGTATGCACAGAATATAATGGTGAATTTTTAGGTTTCTCGGGGCTGCTGACTAGGAATTTCATTTGGGACTCTCTATACAGTCTTCTTAATTGGCCAAATATAGGGATAGTGGCATATGAGCCATCCATCTGCATGGTGCCTTGTAGCTTGGCTCCCCATGATCTTGACAACAGCATGCCATACTTGGGTGGCACGTCTGCCACCACTACATCCATGACCATACATTTCGCAGGAATTTGGGTCAAACTCACACACAAGTCTTTGATCAGGCCAAGACATTTTACTCTGCTCGAGTCAAATGAGTATAAGTCTTTATAGGGTCGGGTTATTTCGAGGCCTAACTTCTCCATGACTACCTTAGGCATTAGATTTTGTGATGCACCGGAGTCATGCATGGCATTATGAAGGATCTTGTCATGAATGTTAAGACTGATATAAAAAGGTGGAACTACCCCTTCCTGAAATTTCCCCTCAATCTTGGGACCGAATAAGAGGGCAGGCTGATCATCACTCAAATTTACAGTGTCATTATTTATACTCAGATTTAATGCTTTCAAAATCTGGCCTTTATATACATCCTGAGTGGCAAGCTCAGATAATGGTACAGAGATTTTGATTTTTGCAATCTCACTTTCTAAATTGAAAACGGATTGGCTTTTGGGAATGTTCAAATCTGTTTTATTTGCAACTACCTTAGTAGCTGAATCGGTTTGTGTTTTCTCATTATGTACATGTGTAGACACAGTTTTATCAGGAGCACTAACTGAGGTGCTAGTGCTACTGGTTGGTTGAATTTGTTTTTCATTGTTTTGGTTGCCTTTCTGTTGGTTTTTCTCAGAACTCTCAGCTGTTGATTTATCGTTTACAGCAGTTACTTTAGAAGGTTTTTCAGGCCTCTTTTTGATGGTCACCTCAGGAGTTTTGGTTTTGGAAGTGTCTTGGTTCTTTTTTCTCCTGAGCCCATATTGTTCTCTGACCTGTAACATGGCATCTTGGTACCCAAGTCTGTACTCTTCAGTTTCTAATCTTTCTTCATCCCAATATGAAGATGAGGGCTGATCATCCTCTGAGTCACAATTCAGAATTGAGTCCTCTGTTTCGAACATGTTTATCACATTCCCTTCAGACTCTTCTATGATTCCCTCATCCTCATCAAGAAAGTTTTGGAAAGGGGGAATGACTTGCTGATCTGACTCTTTCTGCCTGTTGGGAGTGTTGTTGTTTCTTCTAAAGTTTTGGTTTTGGTTTTTATTTTGGTTCCTGTTCTGAGTGATAGCCATCTTTTCGACCACTTGGCATAGCTTATCCAGATTCTTAGACAATCTGTCAATATTAGGATCTGAAGTGGAGGCTATAGTGTCATCCTTGTATGTTACTCTCTTCTCAGCTCTCAGTTTGGCCCTTTTTTCAATCAAATTTTCCTCTATGTTTACTGCCCCTTTCTGCATGTCTTCCAAAGTGGTGTACTCTTTATCTCTAAGCTCATAGGCCATGTCAGCATCAAATCCATCGGGATATTTGGCCAGGGCTATACCTTGCGGAGGTTTCATGTGTGGGGGAAGAGCGTTGTAAATACTGTTGAATCTAGTGGTGTAATCATGAACACTTTCCCCTACGTTCCTCTTAAGGGACATGTATTCTACTAGGAGCTGGTGAGGGTTTGCTCTAGCTTCCCATTTGTTGATGAAAGTCTGGTATAAAGCATGGAGATCTTGGATACTACCAGCAGGTAGGTTTTTAAACCACTTTTTAACCTCTCCCCCTAGGCTCTACGCAAAAATTCTCATTTTGATTGTTTCATCATCAATTTCCATATAGTCGAAAGAGTCCTCCATTTTATCTACATGTTGTTGTGCAGTTGTAGGCTCTTTAGCAGGGAAGTGTGGAATTTTTTATTGACAATCATCTGGTAAGGGCAGTAGAGGCTGAGGTAAAACTAAAGGTGCATACCAGGCTGCCATGATGATGTTCTGATGAGGTATAGGGTTGGCTTGAGCATCTGGTAGTTGGATGACAGGGATGGTAGGACCAGCAAAAGTCTATTGAGCATATCTAGGGTGAGAAAGCCCCAAGTTTTAGAGAAAGTGGAGATCAGGTGGTGTGGAAGGAGGGGTTTCGTTGTCCCTAGTGTCTGGCTAGTCTGAAACACTGAATGATCTAATTCTAGGTAATCTGTTTTGGAGTTCTAGGTCGAAGAAAGGGTCTAATAGAGCTGCAAGATCTTCTGGTGCAGAATTGGCTCTATGAATGTTGCTGGAAATAGTTGATCTCCTACTCACAGGTGTTATTTTAAGGATTTTCTCAAAATTATCAACTGTTTCAGGTGGGTTTGGATCAGGGAAAGCTCTTGTATGAATGGTTCTGTGAGCCAGAGTACTGTTTATAAGCCAAGAAGCTTAGCCCTACTTGTTATTTCTACTGTGGTTAATGTTGTCTTGGGAACTGGCCTCCCTGTGGAGTCTTCATTATTCTTGGGACTGGTCTCCCAGTGGAGTCTGATGTGAAACCGAGATAATCAGCAGGCCTACTGATCACCAGTGGAGTCTTTAACGTTTAGGAACAATGGAGTCTCCAGGTGGAGGGTTTAGGATGATTCTAGGGTACACTGTCCACCACAGTGCTCAAGCACTATCACCTTTCATGAATATCCTCTAAAGCAACAAGCTCCAACCAGAGATTGACTGGGAGGGCATTTACCAGATATGTCACCCCTGAAGAGAGGATGAGATCTGGAGGCTACCTGGCCCTATCTAGGCTCTGTCTAAGACTATGGTGGATATTCAATAATGGAGGTTGATTCAAGAAAGGTGTGACTTACCGTCAACCTAGCCAGAGTTCTAAGTTTCTGAGGTTTAAAGGGTGTTTAAGACGAAATGTACTCAGAATTCCCCAGTGCAGTCGCCATTATGTTGGTGTTCCCATGTTTTGGCCAGGTTGACAGAGACCAAAAGATGAGACAACATAGAACCACTTTCAGACCTTAGGATCTATCCCTCCTAGGTCCAGAGAGGGATCTCTCTATGATTATCAAAGGATATATGTCTTTGAAATTCTCAATTGTGATTTTAGGCTAGTTATAGGCTCAAGGTTGTTTGTTTGATTGTATGAGTTTGGTTGTTGAGAATCAGGAAGGAAGGTTTCACCATGAGACAAGGATGGGTAAAGAAGGAAGCTAGGCAAGGATAGATAACTCACGGAACATCAAGGCCATTGGGCAATGGAGTCAAGAAAGGATTACTTATGTTCAATGTGTAAGCTTCAGTTGGGCTAGTCATCTAGAGCATTTGGATCTCAAAGACTGATTGGTGGGATGGAACACTAAGGAATGAGAATGAAGGATGGAAAACCATTTGATTCCGTCTATAGATCAGGCCAAAGGTCATTTAACTCCAGGCCTGCTTGGACAAAACCATAGGCAACACAAGGGGTTTTGAAAAGGTTTGTATGGAAGGGCAGGTTATGAAGAGGCAACGACAGGTTATACACCTCCCAATGTTCCTAACCTCTTTCAATTAAATCTTAACAAAACATCTGAACACTGATTCTATTAACTTGCACATCAGAGAGCAGGCAATAATCATCCACTACACTGGTTTAGTCAATTAAAAACAATATTCAGATATACATATGAGCGGAAAACATTAAAGACTGAGAGAGCTGGGACATAAGGTACCTAACAAGGGTAAATCTTATGCCATGCGTTCAGATGTCAGTCAGAAGAACATGAAATGAAATGGAAATAAATACAGAGATAAGAAAAACATCACCAACTGCTGTAGATCAGGATCCAATGAAAACTGCTTATCATGTTAAACACAACACCAATCAGGTACATCACTGCCCAAAGCTTTTACATTCAGCCTGAATACATCATATTTCTCAGCCTGTCATACAACTATTACACAAGAAACTTGACTCGGGACAAAAATGCTTGCAATTCACTGATAATGCAACAACAACCATTACAATGATATCCTTCTGTGCTTTATAGCAGAAGAGACACAGAGGACCGACTGAGGAGGTAGGTGAAATTTAAATGTTACATTTAAACACAACAATGAATGCAGGGCCGAGACCCATTCTGCTTGATGCATTGTATATTTAATTTTTGTCACCTTCCTCGTGAAAGAAAGATCTGCTTCGGATATGATTTGACCTTTTGGCTGTAGTACTCCAGGTGATTTGATCCAAATAAAAGAACTTGCTGAGAAGTCTGCCTCATGGATGTTAGATCGTTTTGAACTATAGCTGGGACGAGAAATTCCTTCAAGGACACGGCGCATAATAAAGACTGTATGGGAGACCTGTCCTTTATGGAAAAACATTCTGCTGATAAGAAAACCTTGATATTACCTCTTATTGATGTTCGGGATCTCCAGAATCGATCCTCGGGGTCTTCAAAATGATGCTTTGCCTCTTTAAACCTCTGTTTCAGGGCTCAAGATCTTCGTTGACGCGCATTAATCCCTCTGCTCTGTACTGAAAATCCTTGCTGCTTCATTACTGCCTCTGTCAAGTTAGCTCGATCTTTAAATGGCGCCAGATGGATTTTGGCGTTTGAACTCTGCTCTCCATTAATGTGAGTCCTGACGGCCCCATTCCTTTACTTTCCTGATGGTACTGGCTCATTAGATTTGATCCTGACTGCGTTGCTCGACATTGAGGTAGTACATTGAACAGCGGCGGTCCCATCCTCTAGAAACTCTGCAACACAACGAACTTATGAAGAAAACAGTGGACGGAGCGATGAATGCAGGGTGAACGAGATGGTGGTGCGGCGGTGGCGGAAACAAAGCTATTATGATGAAAATGCAGTGGAGTGGTGGAATGTGTAGACAATAGGGTTTGGTAGGAATATGCAGTGCAGACCGTTGGATTCAGGCCTGGAGATGGAGATCGACGGCGGAGATTTGACCAGCGTAACAATATATGAAACTTAACAAAAACAAACGAAATGCATGAAATGCGACGGAGATGAATGAAAGAGTGGGACCCAGCGGAGGCGGAGGGCGATTAGATCCTGACCGTTAGATCGGGGGAGGATGAACGGCCCAGATGTAATCGAGCAATCGCAATCGGAGGGGAACAGGGGTGACACACATTGAAAGTTCCGATTGCGATTGGGCGGAGAGAGCGCTGACCGTTGGATCGAGGCGGGGGATGGACGGTCAGGATGTAATCGGAGGGGGAGTCGGAAGAACTTGCGATTACTGCTGGATCGTTGATCTGCGGGAGGAATCAATGGTGGAGAACGTGATCGGAGGACTGGAGACAGGAAATGCGATTGAGCGCTGACCGTCCGATGAACCGACAAATCAACGGTGGGGACAATAATCGGAGGGGCAGGTGCGATTAACGTTGAGCCGTCAGATCGTGAAACGGATGAACGGATGGGATTAAATTGGCGGATCACAATCAGAAGATGGAGCGCAAGGTTTGCGATTGCGATCGGGAAGGGTCTGTGATTGAGCGCTGACCGTCGATCTGGCAGGGAGATCAACAGTGGAGATCACAATCAGAGGGGATCTGCGATTGGCGGAGGATCGTCGGATCAACGGGAAAATGGACAGCGGGGATTAAATCAGAGGATCGCAATCGGAGCTGTTCCAATGTGACTTGCGATTGCGATCGGAAGGGGGGTTGCGATTGAGCGACAGCCGTTGGATCGCGCAACAGATGGACGGCTGGGATTGAATCGACAGACAGCGGGGAAGGCTTGCGATTGGAGGAAATGGGAGTGCGATGGCCGTCGGATCTGCGGGAGGATGGACGGCCAGGATGAAATCGTAAGGCGGAGAGAAGGGGATCCGATCGCGATCGGAGCGCTGTTGCGATTAAGCGCCAACCGTCGGATCTAGAAGGGAACAGATGGCTACGATGCAATCGGGGAATCACCATCGGGGCAGCACAACTGGGGTTTGTGATTGAGCGCTGGCCATTAGATCTGAAGGCCAGATCAACGGCTCAGAATGGATCGGAGGATCGCAATCGGAGGTCAGAGCAGGAGGCTTGCGATCAATCGGAGGTTACGATGTGAATGTTGCGATTGGCGTTCCGCCGTCGGATCATTGCAGAAGATCAACAGTGTAGGACATGCCACGGGACTTAACGAGTTAAACAAATCGCATCGGGCTTTTCCGTTATAACAAAGGAATCTGCACCCGCCCGATCTTCCGATTGCGATTAGCGCCTGGGACTTAAGCGCTTGGCCCCAGCGCACGGGCATGTGTGGGAAGTGGTTAAGGGGCTGGCGGGAAAGGGGCTAAGCCCTATATTAAGGTCGGAAAGAGGGTTTTTTAGCCCATTTTAATGGATTTAAGGGCTGGGGAAGGGGAACGATAGATGGAGAAAGGGGAGAAAAGGGAAAACAAAGGGTAGGGGGAAATTAAAGGGGATTTTGGGGGGATTTGAGGGGTAAACGGGGAAATAGAAGGGGAGCCAAGGGGGGATAAAAGAGGCTAAATGAGGGTAAAAGAAAGGGAATTCAGACAAAGGGAAAGAGGGGGAATTGATGTATGTTGCAGGGGTAAAGGAAGGAATAATAGGCCCTTTTAGCAATTTACTAGCAGAGGGGGATTTGTATTAGGCACAGCAATTGAGAGACTTCAAGGATTCATGAGGATGGATTTTTAGGGAAAGGCATTCCTTTAAGACTCAATGATTTAGCCCCTATTTGTTCGTACCTCATAGGGGGGCTATTAGCATTAAGGAGATTATCGACAAATTTGAGAAATATCCAAATATGCCCGAGGCATTTATAAGAAAGAGTGAAATAGCAAGATGTAGAATAGAAAGCAATGTGATAGAGTACCGATGTCCATTGTTCCAAATACAAATTAAAGTGACCAACACTCTTGAACAGAAAACGTTTTTTATGGTGAGGAGTGTGATATGTCCAAAATATAAAAAGACCATCGTACCATATCAATAAACCAGCATCGCTAGTTTTGAAGGCAGAGTGATAACCTGTCAACACATAAAATAGTATCATAAAGCGGATACAGGAAATGTGCAGAGACATGTACTGTTGATATAAACCTCACACAAAAAGCATCCATGACAGAGCAAAAATATGTATAAACCCAGGGTCGATTGTATGTTCTGGCTCACTTGTTCCCGAAAATAAAAACCATCTACAGAAACCCAGGCTCGCTTGTAAGATCAGCCTCGCTTGATTCCAAAATTGGTAACCATCTGTTGCATCCGAGATGTAGGTTCAAGCTCGCTTGTTTCCATTAGTAGCCCGCTACAACATCCACCCTGTTCATAGAAAAAAGGTTCCTGTAGATATACAGAGAAAGAGTATAATACGTAGACCATATAAACATGGCTCTGTATTTCAAAAAACAGGTTTAAAATAGAAACAGGGCAACATTTTTTTTTCTAAGTAAAGTTAATATATTAACAGTGGGAATAAAATTACACCGAAGTCAAAATCATTGCCCAGACTCATGGCAAATTTGTCATCATAAAATCAAAAAATTAAGAAGACTGCCCTCATACGGGGAAACTAGTCTTGAACGTTTAATTTACAGAATTCAAAAATATTACAAAGGTCCAGCACAGTAAAATAATCTAAAAGCAGCCCAATTAAGTGGGTCGTGAAGCAAGAAAAACAAATTAACCAAACTACTCCTCCGGCTCCTCGACGATTCGGCACCATCCTTCGGAAGGTCCAAGATTGCTAGGTGCTACCTCCACATTCATGCCACGGCTCCCCTTCTGAAGGCCCGAATGTTGGTTGGCTTTTTCTAAGCTCAGACCCGCCGGACGGGTGCATTCTTCCTCCGTTTGGGCCTCCGCGTGGAAAACCACATTGACTGAAGCTGTGATTCATGGGCTGTTGAGAGAGAAATTAAAGGAAAATTGTGCAATGCACGTCGTGGGAGAAGGTGAACTAGCGGTGGGGAAACGAGGAGCAGGGGAATCCATACAGTGGCCAAATCCTACAACCCGACCCCGCCCACTCCTAGTATTTGGATAGCGACCTACGTAATAATCACTGGACTGGCCGGAAGTTGACTTAGTTGAGGGGCTGGAGGGAGCGCACAGGGGTTGACCTCTAGTGCTCCCCCTGCGGAAACACATCCTTTGACGCAGGTGAGCCATGGATGCAGTCTCACTAGCATTGGGCACAAGAGGAGACGGAGAAGCAGAATTCCAAGAATCAGAGGAAGACATACAAGGATTAGACTGAGAGAAATGCAGATATGCAGCAAGGTCTACGCAACAGTTTAGCTGGCCACTTCTCCTTCTCGTCATAGTGAGCAGGCAGTGTAACCCAGCAACTGGCTCGTCTAAAAAACCATAGCGAAATTCCATTTTATCGACCCGACTGCAATGCAATCGAAGGACACCCATCATAATTAATCTTTGATCATTAATGAGAGCCGAAGGCCAGATGATATTGGAGCATGCGGAATCGCTAACAGGAGTGGAGGTCTGATCTTGAACAGTGTTAAAACTTAATGCAATTAGATGTGAAAACCTTGGAACTTAATTGAACAACGTTAAAACTTAATGCGATTGATATGAAATCGCCACATCCATGTCCCATCGCCTTAAACGCCATCGAATGCACCCGTAGCCGAGAGCAGGGCAAGTTTTGATTGAGGACATGTGGCAGAAATTGATTGGAGCAGATCTTTGTTTGGGCCGCTCGCGCAGTGGAAATCTGGACCCGAAAAAGATCAGGGCGAATTTGATAAGAAATTTGTGTCACAACTCTCACTCCGTACGCCAGCTCAACTTCGGACCCAAAAAAGATTAGGGCGGAATTCGCGTCACAAAATTGGTCAACGTCAGCAGGCTATTTTGGAACGCGAATTTGGTTTGAATTATGGTTTATCGCCGTTTAAATTCCAGCGGCCTCGACTTAAGAACAATTTTGTTTGATCCCATCTTATAAAATTTTTGGAGTGTAAGGCACTAGGACAAGGAATTTACGTAACATTAACACAATAAGGGATATCATTGGCTTTTAAAAGCAAGGAATTCAAAGAAAATATTTGGTGAAATCTACGTATGAAAAATAAATGGAAGCAATATTACATGCAATAAAAAATGGAGATAGTATATCATTGGGAGGTACTTTAAAGTCAAGATATACCATGATAGCATAAAGTATTTTTTGAAGCTATGGATTTCATTGGAAGATTAACAAAAATGAGGAGAAAAAATGCAAAGTTTTAATTTTGAGATAATCTGCAAAAAGGGTAAGGAAAATTTAGGACACGATGCTCTTTCTAAAATAGAAGACGCCTCAATTTTATATCCAATTACATTTTCTATTCCTAGGTGGCTAGAAGAAGCTTGCCATAATGGAAAAATGACAATAGTACTAAACAAAAACTAAAATTTATAAAGGATGGGATGAACTCTATCGAGCATAGGGAGTGAAAGAGAGATATACTTTGGTGCAAATGTAGAATATTTTTACGCACGCAAGCATATTTGAATAAACAAATATTAAGGGAGTCCCATGTCTCTCTGATGGTAGGACGCAAGGTTCCTTAAAACATCTCAAAGGATCAAAAAATATATTTTTGGAAGGAATGAAGAAAGATATTCAAAATTTTGTAAGAGAAGGTCATGTTTGCATAATAAATAAAAGAGAGATAGTAAAATCTCTAGGGTTACTTCAACCATTCCACATACATATTCAAAGACTAGAAAATATATCAATAGACTTTATTACAGGGTTACTGAAATATAAAGGTAAGTATTACATTTTTGTGGTCATTTATATAGACAAATTTTGTAGATTTTTTTTGTAGAGCTCAAAGTACATAAACAACAAGCCAAGTGGTAGAAGTGTCCGTGAAAGAAATTCATAGTCTTCATGGTTTTCCTAAAGTAATAGTAACAAGAAAATTTTGGAAATAATTATTTAATATGAGTGGAGAAACACTAGCTACCATGAGTTCTACATATCAAACACAATCAAATGGTCAAACAAAATTAGTTAACAAATGTTTTTAAGGTTATCTACAATGTTACTTTTTAGAAAAGCAATCTTAATGGATGAAGTGGGTTCGTCAAGGAAGAATGGTAATATGATACTACCTATCACACAACTACTAAAATTTCCCCATTTAAGGCCCTTTATGGATATCCAACTCCTAGTATCTCATACTTTTTGCAAGATAAGTCCAAAGTATAGGAAACAGAGTCACATATGGAAAATAATAAAGAAAATTTGAAAATTATTATGGAAAACCTTCAAATGACATGAAACATGATAAAACAACAAGGGGAGCAACATTGAAGTGAAAGATAATTTGAGGAGCGTAATTGGGTATTTTTTATATTATATCATTATAAGCAATCTTCATTCAAGAAAAAGAAGAATAAAGAATTAGCTCAAAAATGTTATGGCCCTAAATAATTATTCATAGGATTGCACAAGTGGTATAGAAGTTATATTTTCCGTCTTCTTGCATTCATAAGGTTTTTCATGTATCTTGCCTAAAAAAGGTTTTGGGAAAAAATATGCCAATGTAAATAGAACTTCCAAAATTAGATGAAGAATGAAAGTTGATTCTTGAACCACAAAAAGTTATAGATAAACATTCTGTATCTCTTTGACATATAACTATTATGAAGTACCTAATCAAGTGGAAGAATATTCCTCTAGAAGAAGGTACATGGTAAAATGATCAATTCGTGATGAAATACCCACGGCTAAAGGGTTCGTTTGAAGTTTTGACAAAGGTTTTGTTATATGTTTTATATAACGCGCGGCGGAATAGTTTTATTGTTTGTTAAGGTCCCACACAGTGATCAAATTTGAAGGGCAGGTCTGAATTTCAATTAGAAGGGCATATATCTATGTTTCCCTTCCATAATGAAAATATTTTAAAAAAAAACTTTTCAATTGACCACAATAAATTATTTTTACATTTCATTTTTAGAAAGACAAAACCATCAATATTTATAAAAATAAAAGATTGTTACATATACAACAATGAAGAAGGCTCCATCTTTCATTGCTTAAATATCTCATTGGCAATGTCAACATAAGTCTTGAAGACACTATTATAAGAATTTGGATACATACCACCGGGATATAGGAGATTCTTATGTGTCAAATTGTGTAATGCAATTTTGACTTTGTCTCACAAGGAGCAGCAGCATGGAGGTCTGGATTTTTCTTATAGAACTTTTATTATTATTATTTGAAACGTTGTTTATAGATATGAATACAACAATGAAATTATGAGCATGGTGGACAATTATTCAAGCTGATGATGCCAAACCATGATGATGTAAGTTTGGAATTTAACATTTTTACATGTTAAAGACAAATAGTCAAAATCACTGACAACTTAGTATGCCATAATTAATAATCATTCCCTGCTCATTTTTGTTAATAGGTTTATGTCACACGATGATCTCTCTTCTCTGGCATTTAATTGTATTGAAGATTACTATTCTAGGAATAAGGAGTTATTTTCTCCAAAAATAACCCTAGCCAAACATTGACAATGCATCAAGGATATCTTTCTATGCTTCATAAGTACATATGTTCTACTTCTAAATCATGTCTTGGAAGTGGTTGTTTTGCTGGAAATTATTCACCAGTTGGTTTCATACCAAAGTCTTTTTCTCATTTTCAGCATCCAATACATGAAAAAGATAATGGTTTACAACAACATAAATATTTGAAATTTTGCAAGAATTGTCTGGCACACTTTGAATATTAATTTTGAAGTCAAGTGCATGATGTTGTATAGGATCAAGTGTCATTTTGAATACAAAATGTTTCACAAGAAACTTCTCAACATGCTACCCTGTAGTAAGGATTAAATGACAATATTGCATCAACTATTTCCACAATAAAAGTGCACCTCGGCCATAAGACTAAACAACTACAAATGTTGTAGATCTAACAAGACCACACAATCAAATGTATTCCACAAGGCCAATACTGTATGAAAAATGAAAAGGAGTTTGCAACCAAAAATACCTTAAGCAACTAATTCAATTAGATACACCAAACCATCAACAAAAAGGAAAACCAGCCTACTCAAAAGGCAAGCATTTACCTCCTTTGACAAAATTTTGAGTTCCGAAACAAGGGCCTTTATTGTCTTGTCAATGCCCCTAGTAATTTGAATGGGGTTTGCACCTGCTGCAACAACCTAAACAAAAATGTTTCATTTCAAATTATTTTCCACAAATTTAAGATACAACCATTGTTAGTTTTGTATTTCCTAACAAGCTCATAAATTTTGACAAAAGAACCAAAATTTTTTAATACCCGATAGCAATTTTTTCACTCAAAAACTATCTTAGACTCAATAAGCCCAACCCAAAACTAAAAAACCAAACACCATAAGACCCTACAAAAATGAATAGATGATCTTAATCCAGTACTATCAACAAAAAGTTACCTTTACACCCTCACTTATTAAACCCCGTGCTGTTGAATTTTAACTTCAACTGCTGCAGCAGAAGGACGGATGCAGCAGCAACATTTTTTTTTGGAGGTTGCTTGCATGCCATCCAGAAATTTAATTCAGCATTTAAAATTCCTGCAAGTTTTTTTTGTAGACGGCCGCAGCCATATTTCTGTATAGGATTGTATTTAAACACAACAACTAGCATTAACGCAATTCACCAACCAGAAATTAAACAAACAGAAATTTACCCCCCAGTTTTGTAAATTCAAAAGGAGGACACGTGGAGCATTAATATTAGATCGCATGAAATTGAAAGGAATCTGAAAACCTAAAAACCGGACCCGAATTTTTTATAAGGCACATTGGATTGATAATTCGTGTTACAAATTAGGCAGACGTCAGCATCCCATTTTGGAACACGAATTTGGTTTGAAATTCAATCTATTCAGAATTTTAAAGTCCGACAGAAAGGGTTCTTTAATGTTTTGATAATTTAATTTTATGTATGCTTTAATATATACATATGTTTTAAACATATGTTATATATATATCATATGCGAAATGAAAGGTGGGCCATAGAATTTAGTTTTAATTTTATTTTTTTAAAGAGGGTTTATTATAATATGTTTTTTTTTTTTTTTTTGGAAAGAAAAAAATGATGTTTTTATTAACAGTGCATATAACAAAACATTACATTCCCATCATGAGATGATAAGAAAACCCGATCCGAAACAATTTCCATCATGACAACTTCTAAGGAAGAAGGAGTCAAAAATGAAAAAAATATGTGGGGATCATACAAATATGAGGGCATAACACCCCAACCAGATTACGAGTCCAGATAAAGAAAAAACCAACAGAGCAGCCCTTAAAAAGGGGAAATGTTTTCATTTGTTACTGAACTCATCAGGATTAAAGAAAAAATCATAATGATCATAGGCAAAAACTGGCTCGCTTGATGTGTCATATGTTGGCCCTGTAGAAAGCTAAAAACCATTGCATCTTATGTGAATAAAACCTATGTTGTTACGAAGAAACAGCTTGAAATCAGTATAATGGAAACTGACTCTCCTGTTGCATAATTATATGTTACGACATATAAAAATAAAAAGGACAAAAAAACTTGGTATTTTTTTTTATAGACTTTACGTAAATTTTTTATTACACAGTAGTGTGTAAAAAGTGAAAGACTGAGTGTAACTTTTTAAGTGTGTATGCATAGCAGTGTGAAACTGAAAAACACAGCAGAGTGTTTTAGAGACATAGTATGTTTGTTTTGAACAGACAGTGAGTTGGTTTTATGCACTGCGTTTTGTAGCAGTCATAATTTTGTAATCCCTCTCAGTGAGGAAGAAGTGTAATAGTTTTTTTTTGAGTTATTGAAGGGAATAGAAGTTTGTTTTCAAAGTATTGAAACTCTGTCTCTTGTCAAAGAAATTTTTATTTTCTCTGTGTTAGAGGAAAGGAGATTTATTCTCCATTCATTGTTCTAGAATTTTTCAATATTCCAACATGTGCAAGAACAACAGATGTTGTGGTTCCATCCCCAGCTAAATCATTTGTCTTTGCCGCATCTTGCCTTACCAACTTGGCCCCAATATTTTCAATTAGGTCCTCTAATTCAACCAATAAAAAGTCCAAAATCATAGCATTGAGATACATTTCATTACATTGTCAATAACAATAAAATTTGACTCATCCATAACCCTTTCCTTTTATTGTTGTGAAAATACTTATGCATTACTCTAATGTGGCTAGTCCATAGGCCAAGTAGACCACTGGGTAACAAATATGTTTCCTTTCACCTTTGAGTTTTCAAATTATGACTACCAAATCTAAGACATTTAAGAGGGGGAACTAATACAACGTTAAAAAGAAAACCAGAGCACACATCTACAAATTACCTCCTTAACTACTGTCACACCATCATTAACTATTTTCGGAGAACCATGCTTGCTCTCCAAGACAACATTTTTCCCTTCGCCCCAAGGGTGACTCCAACAAGATCAGCAAGTTTGTTCACACCGCCTGCAAGACAAATTGACAATTCTTTCAGTAAGTGTGCAATTGAATGCCAGACCATATGCCAAAACAACCCTCCATGAAAAATTAAAATAACACATTAAAATCGAATATAAGTGGACAAGGAAAGATCCACAGCAGTGAAGTTTCACGTGCAGGTGACCTTCCTTTAAACATAATTTTTTCTCTGACCTGCAATTTTTTTGTCACTGAGCCATCCTTGTTGAAGTACAACTCCTTTTCCATAGCTCTTGTATTAACTACCTTCTCTCTGTCGCGTAATCTCGGAGTCCCTCTTCTGCTTGAGCGATTAAAGGAAATGGGTGAAAAAACTGAAAGAGAAGACAATTGTCTGCCATAATTATCAAACATTGCACCCAACTTCTTCCCCTTTCCATTGTTACCCAATGAGGTAGATGTGGCAATTTTTGTCATACTTCCCAAAGCAGAGGCCATCTTCTCTTATCTTGAATATAGAATTACAAGATCTTCATATTAGTATGAACCTTAAAAAACATGACTCCCATTGCTAAAAACCACTTTTAAGTTGTAACAGGAAAACTAAACAACTATCACAACTTTTGGAAACTTTTTGAGCATTAAGAGAGAAACAACCAAAGAGAAATACAACCATAATCCTCATTTTAATGAGACCGGACTATATATTTGCATTAAAATAATAGAAAGAAATCACGACTATATTAAGGCCAGCACAAAACAATCTTTAACCAGTGTCTCTCGCGGCCTTCAGGTTGCCATGCTAGAGGTTGCATATTTTTAATTTAAATTCTTGACCTCTCGTGCCCATCTATGAATGCATCCAATGGGATATCTACATCAAATGCTCCTTTATATTCCCAAAAAAAAATTCCCTACTACAAGAACACCAGTATTGATGGATCACCCCACACCATCCCACCCACTAGAAACGGTGAAAAAGGAAACCCAAGAAAACTTCTGAAATATCTCAAGACAATCGACATTCTCAAACAACGAGGTGATGCAGGAATGACATGAGGGAGAAAATATCAGAAAAGCCCCAAATCTGGAGAACTAAAGCTCATCACCAACCTGAGATTGACAACTTTACATGATGTAACCTATGAAATAGTAAATGGAGAAATCATAGTAACAATAAAGTAACCTATGTAACAATAAATTCGGATTCATCCTGGGAGTGGTAATGGGAGAAATCATAGTGAACAACGGGAAACATGCAGAGTTGCTTACAATCAAATAGATGAAAAAACACATACAAAAAACCTAGATAATAATCATGAACAAGCTTAATATTGAATTATGAACTGTAAAGGAACTTACAAAATGTGACATTGCGAACCTGGTCAAGCGCACAAGAAAAAATATCCTGGACATGACCCTCGTTGACAAGTTGTATTGCTCATGATGCAAGAGGATTTGTACCTGCACTGCCAAGTCAATCAAAATCCATCATTATCTATACAATAAATACAAGTAATTGATGTAGTATTTTTTACTCTAAGATGCATTCTTATGATAATGTTAGAACATATGTTGAAAATGTCAAAACATAACTGAATAAGCTCATCTTCGTTTCAAGAACAATTTATTGGAGTCGCATGAACTTGGAACAAGCCTCCCACGATCTAAAAGAGTAGCGACTAAGTCAACAGTGACTTTTTTGTTGCTACGCTGGATCGAGGGAGGTTTGCTCCAATATTAAATTGCTCCAATAAATTATTCTCTACTAAACAGGGCCAACCACGTGAAGGTGGAAGCTCTTATGGCCCCTCCCCCCCTCTCATCACTCTCAATTCCCCAATACCCAATCTATATTTCATTTTTTACTTTCATGAGCATAAAAAAAGTATTCAATAACTAATAAAAAAACAATTCAACAAAAAGTACGCAAGGAAACATTGCAATTAATGCTTGACATGAAAAATAGTATGATAAATGAGTTTTTTATATAACGCAAAAAACGTTCCAAGTATGGTAACTTTTGTCTTATAATAATACAATATTTTACAGTATCAAATTTCTTTTTCTTCTTCCTATTTCTAAAGCTCCAAATTACAACATCAATATCATCGTGCTCTGCTCCTGTTTTGTGCCTTTTGACCCGCACTGCTGACCTAGTTGCGTAGTCACGATGTCTGGTCTCATCCAGTGACGGGGCATCGCCTACAAAAATAGATAATATTAAATTTTAATTGTCAGTTTTTAAATATCATTGAACTAGTTCGGTAATATTAATAAAAAAAATTGCAATGAGATTATTTACCTGATGCACCAGTTGTCGCCGCTGACCTAGTTGCGTAGTCACGATGTCTGGTCTCATCCAGTGACGGGGCATCGCCTACAAAAACAGATAATATTAAATTTTAATTGTCAGTTTTTAAATATCATTGAACTAGTTTGGTAATATTAATTAAAAAAATTGCAATGAGATTATTTACCTGGTGCACCAGTTGTCGCCGCTGACCTAGTTGCGTAGTCACGATGTCTGGTCTCATCCAGTGACGGGGCATCGCCTACAAAAACAGATAATATTAAATTTTAATTATCAGTTTTTAAATATCATTGAACTAGTTCGGTAATATTAATAAAAAAAATTGCAATGAGATTATTTACCTGGTGCACCAGTTGTCACCGCTGACCTAGTTGCGTAGTCACGATGTCTGGTCTCATCTAGTGACGGGGCATCACCTACAAAAACAGATAATATTAAATTTTAATTGTCAGTTTTTAAATATCATTGAACTAGTTCGGTAATATTAATAAAAAAAATTGCAATGAGATTATTTACCTGGTGCGCCAGTTGTCGCCGTTGGGACTGTTGCCCTGTCTTCCTCTCTGGTGGTAAGATCCTCAAGGGAAACATTCTCTGTCATTTAAACAAAAAACGTTATAAGGACAACCATCAAGGTATAATTAGAAAAAATTATAAGTGGAAATTAATTACCATCATGGCCCTCACTGATAGCAGCATTGTCGGCATGGTCCCCACTACAATGATCAGGTTGCACGAGAGGATCATCTACATCTGGCTCTAAAACTGGGTTATTTACCTCGTCGGTAGTGTTGCTCCCCTGATTTAAACAAAGTTGTTAGACATTAAATTTATGGACGAAAACAAAAATATTGAAAGGTTAATGTTTTACCTTATCATGCATTGTAGATCTTGGGACCTGCCCCAAGCTTCTGCGACGTTCAACTACAGCTTGATAGCCAAAACGGAAAGCAATATTTTTATCTTCCTCTGTAGTTATTGTTCCAAAGTCATCACCCTACATTATATATGATTGTGTATTTTTAATCATAACTGATAGGATTACAAAAACGTTGGAAGGCGATACAATTAATTATAAGATGTTTAGCTACTTAATTACAATTCTTGCAGCTAATTTCAAGTAGCCACCCTGGCCGAGCTTGTGATGGCCCTTTTTCTCAATCCTAGATTTGGTTGCCTTTGAGGTGTCAGGCAACCTAGCATCAAAAGATTGAAGTCAGATATGACATAGCACACTTTTATTTTAGACATAAAGAAAATTAAAGCTATTGAATTAAAGTTGTAATTTATCTTGCGGGTCCAGTTGGCATTTTTCCTTCTTTCTTTGCCCTTTTCTCTTTTCCGTCATGGATGAGTGCTCTCCACTCACTCTCTGGAACTGTGAGAGGATGCTCATATCTAGGGTTAAATTTCAATTGCATCTTATAGGTGTCCCTGGTATATTTCAAATATTTTCCGACTACCCGAGCCACCGCTGTTCTGTCAAATGTGCCGACCCCAAAAAAGGCTTCTAGATAATCTAGAAGTTCTTTTTTCAGGTTGGAATTCTGGGAATTCCACCCTGTGCGTATGGTTGGGCCAAAAATTACCAACGCATGGCTCTCCAAAAACTTGTAGAACTCATTATTTCCTACACAGAAAAACAAATATATATATTATCATTAATTTAAAAATAAAATCATGATAAATATGTTTTAGATAAAGTACATGAAATAGTTAAAATATTAAAATTTACCTGAGAGTTGTACGTGCTTTATAGGGACACCTTCATCGTTCACCAACAACGTGCCATTAATGGTCCCTGTGGAGATGACACGTGTAGCTCCAGGAAACGCAATAATGTAGTTGGTCATATCAGCCTTATCATTGCCAATACGTTCAGCGGTTGGCTGGGTGTCTGCTTGGGCAGGGTGTGTTTCTTGGTTGGCACCTAAAGGAGTAGAAGGTGTACGAGATGGTTGCTGGGCAATCTCTTTCCCTTGTGTCCCACTACCACCAGCACCGGGTTCAGCAAGTGCTAGAAAGCACTACATACAAAAGAACTTTTTGTTAGTTTAGTCAATGTAAAAATTAAAAATCAAACTATCACAATTCATCTCATGCAGAACAAAAAAAATATCCTTTTGAATTTTTATTATTACCTGATATGTTTCTAGCTGGCTCATAAGTTTTTTTATCCTCTCTTTTGTTTCAGGTGTTTGAGGCGCGTCTATCAAAGTATTAAATTCTGACCTTGCATCTCGTGCCTTTTTTCGCAACAAGAACACTAGAGATAGGGATGAAGAAAGCTCTTCCTCAAAGAGGGAATCATCAGGTGTACCATGGCTAGGTGTATGCATATTTGAACAAAATTAATATTATTTCAATTATGTAAATAACTAAAATACCTAAAGATAGATCAATGCTGGCACTTTACATGTTCTTCCGCTGGCCTCTTTCCGCGATCATCCTGTCTCGGGGTTGTTCCTGCACTGCTCTGATCAGTCTGCCACATTGCGATAAAATTATAAATGTAAAAACTTGAAAACAATATCTAACTTGAAAACACAAAATGAAAACTGAAATAATTTCTAATAAGACACCGGAAGACAGAGTTAGAGTTTCAAATATGCCTTGCCTTGAATTCAGTCCTGGAAACATGTCATTGCACATTAAGGCACCCAAAAAAGAGACGAGTTGACAATGAAGACCTTATTGAATATATTGTTGGAGCAACTTCTAGTAAACTTGTTGTGAAGACCTTGACGACATTTTTGGAGCAACATTGTTGAAGCTGATGGTATAGCATTGTTGGAGACAATCTTGAAGGGCCTTCAAGTGAAGCTTTTGGAGCAACTATTGAAAAATCATTAGAGCATTTAAGTAAGGCACTTTCTATCTTCCATCACCTTTTTCCTTTCAATATCCTTTAAACAATTTTGTTGATATTTAATGTTTGAAATCACGTTATAATTCCTTGATTATATGTGTTTGGGGACTTTCCCTTTGAAATTACCCAAAAATACCCTGGCAAATTTATCTTCAGGATGCATGTCTGCCCCTATTGTTCAATATTTTGATTGATAGTAGTAAACATAGAGAGTTAGGGGGCTCTTGACTTGGTTTGGTTGGGCCATTAGATCCCTAACATCTACTAGGGAGAACCCCCATTAAGTTGGAGGAGAGCTAGCCCGAAGTGAAAAGAGGTTGGTGAGGTGACATTAGGGCTATTGAATTACACATGGTATCACACTTTAGCTTTAGGAATTTATCTTGAGAAGTGCGAGATTTTGCTATATAAATTCTCAAATTGTTTGCAACACTATTGTTAAGAACTAATAAGAAGTGATGTTGAGGGGTTTTTGGGTATAAGAAACAATACCATTTAAAAACTAGGGTTCTCAGTCCTTGGCATTCCTTCACCTGGGCCTAGGGGCACACTAGAATAATTTCACACTAAACCATGCAAACTTAAAATTAACTTAACAGATCCATAAAGTAATAATAATCATAATTCGTAATTTCCTATTGTACGATATGATGAAAATTATTCAAACATGAAGCAATGAAGACATGCAATGTCTGAATTTCAAGATTGATGAACCAATACAAGAAGTTAGAAACTACAACTTTGATTCAATACTCTGTGTCCTAACTCCGGGAAGGAATCTAGTTTGTAGTACAGAACATGCATCGTGTATTATAAATTCTTAATTGACAACAACTAAAGGTCATCTACCTCATCAATTCCTTCCCATTTTGTGTTTTTATGTTATATTCCTTATAAAAGTGTCAAATTTCTCTCAAGTAAGCAACCACTGAATAAAATAAAAAATAGTTGAGATATGATTGAGAAATGGTCATTTATTTCTTGAAAGGATCTTCACAATTTCTTTGGTTGTTTTTCATCTCAAGAAACAAGAAATGACCTAAGAAACTATTGTGATGTAATATAAGAAACAACACGGTGCAATGGCCATTTGCAAAGCCAAATTATGTCCATTGAGGACATGGCCTTTATTTGGTTCCTGTTTCATAGGAGTTTCGGGTAGAAATGGAACTTTGTTGTACCATTTCCAGTAGTAAAAAGGGAAAACCTTCTTTTTCCATGGGAAATAATTTACCTTTCCTTTTTCAAGATAATCTAAATCACAAAAAATATGAAATATACTACACACATTCTTGGATAATGTGAAAGTGGAAAAGGAATACCCTACACAAGTGATGCACACATGTACATTTGAACACTAATAGATTTTTGTAGTTGAAATGCAATGCTTGTTTTCATTTAAATGTAGGGTTTTTAAAGTAGGGAGAAATAATGGCTGCCAAATTAATAAGTGTTTCTTTGGGAAAATTTTAAATCTTGTGTTGGGTGATGAAGATAATAGAGGGTATTGAATCTTGATTCTTGACATCTAGAGAGAACCCTACAGCCTAACACAATCCAATAGAATTGACCAAAAAAACCCAAATAGAGTCAGCCCTACTATAGGAGGAAGAGACTCATGATAGAGCACCATTTGCAAGAATTTGAGGGCAAATGCTATTACGCAGAGGCGCGGGGAAAATGCGGGGGCGAATGTTGTTCTGCAAGAGGCGAGGGTGAATGCGGGGCGAATCTTTGTTAAGATCTCGGGGCGAATGCGAGGGCGGAGCTATTCTGCGAGCTACGGGCGAATGTTATGGTGAATGTTGTTAACGGGCGGGGGCGAATCTTTGTTCTACTTGAAGCGGAGGGGGCGAATGCGCGCGTGATATCAGACGTTAATGTAGCACACATGTACATTTGAACACTAATAGATTTTTGTAGTTGAAATGAAATGCTTGTTTTCATTTAAATGTAGGGTTTTTAAAGCAGGGAGAAATAATGGCTGCCAAATTAATAAGAGTTTCTTTGGGAAAAACTTAAATCTTGTATTGGGTGATGAAGACAATAGAGGGTATTGAATCTTGATTCTTGACATCTAGAGAGAACCCTACAACCTAACACAAACCAATGGAATTGAAAAAAAAAACCCAAATAGAGTCAACCTTGCTATAGGAGGAAGGGCCTGCAGTAAGAACTTACCATTTTGCAAGAGCTGAGGGCGAATGTTGTTCTGCAAGAGCTGAGGGCGAACACTGAGGGCAAATGCTAAGGGAAAATGTTGTTCTGCAAGAGCTGAGAGTGAATGCTGAGGACGAATACTGTTCTGCAAGAGCTGAGGGCGAATGATGAGGGCGAATGCTATTCTGCAAGAGCGGAGGGTGAATGCGCGAGTGATATCAGACGTTAATGTAGCTATTGCGACGGATACGAAACAATAAAATCATTTTTATGTAGTGCGCATATAAGTTTCGTAATTTTATGTGGCGCGCATATAAGTGTCGTTATACCGACGGTGGAAAAAGCGTCGCTATTGCGACGGGTGCCTCCAAACGTTGCAATTGCGACACTTAGACATTGTATCGCACTTGCGACGTTTGGAGGCAGTCGTCGCAATAGCGACGCTTTGGGCCATAGTGTCACAATTGCGACGTCTTCCTCCAAACGTCACAATTGCGACACTTTGTCTAAGTGTCGGTATTGCGACACTTTTCTATAAACGTCGGTATAGTGACGGTTTCGGGCGGGATGGAAAAAATTTGGGGAAATTTCTGACATTTGGTCAAAAGCGTCGGAACCAAGTGTCGGAATTTCTGCCAAATGTAGTAGTGTTAGAATACAGTGCAAATCTGGAAAAACTCAGTAAGGAAGAATTAAATGTAGTTCTCATAGCATATGAAATGAGACTTGATGAAGAAAAGGGTACTTCAAATCTAGAAACTGCGTTCGTTGCATCTAAGCAAACCAATAAGGACAAACAACCTTCAATTTAAATGACATGCACCTGCAAGTGTGAAGAAAAGGGAGATGATGAAGCATGTCTTTTAGATGAAGAATATGCTTACTTCACGAGAAAGCTAAAAATTGGAAAGGACAATTCAAAGGTAAACTTCCATTGATATGTTTCAGCTGTAATGAGGTTGGGAATTTTGCAGCAAAATGTCCAAATAGAAGTAATGGCAACTCAAAAGGAAAGAAAGGCTTTCAGAAATTCAACAAGCAAGGATCCAAAAGGAATTTTCTCTCTAAAGAAGATAGCTAATAATGTCCAAACTTGAAAATCCTCCAGAATAATCTTCGAAGCCACAGAAAGAACGAACATGGAAGAAGAAGAAGAATGATAATTATGCTCTCGCTTTCAAGGCTCAAAAGACATCCTTCTGTACAACCTTTGATCCACATCCTTAGATGACTCGTCTATGCCCAATTTTCAACCTGTTACCATTGGAGTAAGGATGGGTTTGCAATCTTCCATTTTAAATTTCTTGAGCATTTCCTTGATGTACTTGGCTTGACATATAAATATTCCTTTCTCTTGCTGAGATATTTGAAGCCCTAAGAAGTATGTCATCTCACCAAGTAAAAACATCTCGAAATCACTTTGCACCTTTGTAGCAAACTTCTTACTTAGATGATCATCATTGTTACCAATTATTGTATCATCCTCTTTAGCTATTAGACATGCTTTAGTTGCTTCATCTATAACATATATGTCGTTTGGAGCTCGACTTGCTGTAGCCACAATTTCACCATACACGCCTTTCCTAATTTCACATTTCGTGGAGTTGAATAGTATTGTGTGTCCTTGATCACACATTTGTCCAACACTGAGCAGATTGTGATTCTTGTTTTCAACCAATAGAACATTCTTGGCTAGAGCATCTTTGCTTCGGAGAGTGAGAGTACTTGATCCTATAACATTTGAAGATCCATCATTTCCAAAGGACATGGTTCCATCCTTCTTCTCTTTCAGAGATACAAATTTATTTCTATCTCCAGTCATATGCGTTGAGCAACCACTATCAACATACCACAAATCTTTGTTCTTTTGAGCCTTGAGAGTGAGAGCAAAATTATCATTCTTCTTCTTCTTCCATGTTCGTTCATTCTGTGGCTTCAAAGATTCTTCTGGAGGATTTTCAAGTCTTCAGTATTTGGCTATGTGTCCAAAGTTTCGACATTTGTAAGATTCAATATTATTTCTTAAATGTTCAAATCTATTGATGTTTTGCTGAGCCCTGGGACACAAACACATAATGATGATCCTAGACCTCCCAACACTGCCTCTTCAACCCTTGGTAGATAGATACTAGTACAATTTGTACAATAATGTATTTACAATGACTAAGTACAATGATACCTTTACAATGATTGTATGTAGTGCCACCCACTTGAAGACTTCATATGATGAACTTCTTGCTGATGTTATGCACCTTGGTTGCTTCTCTTTTCATGCTACCCTCTACTGCACCTTGCTTTTCTTTTCTGCCGTAGAAATTCTGGTCCTTTGAAACCCTTGACAACACATGATCTAGCTTTTTCTTGCCTTCTAGGAGCTCGATATTGAATCTGATGTATCTTTGTCATTTCAGATCCTTAATATCTTACTTTCGGTCCTATAGTATTCCTCTGATTCATATTTCCAATGCCATAGGTTTGACCCAATTTGGATTCTTGAAGAGAGAGTTATACCTAATCTCTCACACTGCCCTAATTATGGACTGTTTCAGTAGAGCGCACTTGTACGGGTGCCACGTGTCACCGTTTCTTCATTTGTCTCTGAAATTGATAGAGAAAAAATTAAATACTATGCACTATCTGTAAATTTTTACGGCATTCCAATCCGATACTCAGAGAGACCGTTATGACGAATTTACCAAGGTTATCAAGAGCCTGCAAAAACCCTTGCTTCCACAGATCATATCTCCAAAAATATTGTGCAACTTGATCTGAAATGTTTACTGCAACTTCATCAGGATTTCTACTTCACCTCATAACAATTTCAGCTTCTGACCCTTCGTAGAAAAATATTCAGAGTGAAAATTCCACGATGACCTGTTTCAGATGGCCGAATCCCTTGCTTAAGGAGGAAACGAAGATCACAATATATATGAATGCTTAAGTTGAGAGGGGCTTCAACAAGTGAACGTGGGAGGGATTTTAGGAGCTTATAAAATATTAATTATGACTTTTTAATGACCCATGCCCCAACCCCATGGGGTTTTAGCCCACTAACTGGGTTACAAACTTCAAACATGAATATCTCTCAAATCTTGAAGAATTACATGGCGTGCCATATATCAACGGAAACATCTCAACAAGCAGAAACCATCAAAAGCATTATTGACCCAGAATATGTTAATTTGTTAGGTAAAAATTCTCATTCAATATTGGGTTAGCCCCTGGTGCTGCTTGGGTTGACATCAATGACAACCACTGATCAACAAGCTCCCCCTTTGGAATTGATGGTAACACAATTACTCCCCCTGCGATCATGACATGTCTTCTTACAACATTTTCTCCCCCTTTGACATCAATGGAAAAGGGTAACTCCCCCTGAAACACAACCATCCTGTGGACCTGTACACACTTCCACTCACGCTGACACACAACCATCCTACAGACCTGCACACACTTCCACTCCCCCTTTATATTCTTAAAAAGGAAACTCTAATGAGAACTTGGGAGAATCCCAAGCCTCTGGTGAAGATATTCCAATGCTGGCGAATATTTAATATGTGATTCTTTTGGTGCTGCTTGGAATCTTGCTACTTTTCCAACTGCTTGTATAACATTTGGTCGGGAGGCTATTACATATAGAAGAATACTAGTCATAGATCTGTACAACCTTTGATCCACATCCTTAGATGAGTCATCTATGCTCAATTTGCAACCAAGTAAATACATCTCGAAATCACTTTGCACCTTTGTAGCAAAATTCTTACTTAGTCGGTCATCATTGCTACAAATTATTGTATCATCCTCTTTAGCTATTAGACATGCTTTAGTTGCTTCATCCAGAACATATATGTCGTTTGGAGCTCGACTTGCTGTAGCCACAATTTCACCATACACGCCTTTACTGATTTCACATTTCGTGGAGTTGAATAGTATTGTGTGTCCTTGATCAAACATTTGTCCAACACTGAGAAGATTGTGATTCATGTTTTCAACCAGTAGAACATTATTGGCTATAGAATCTTTGCTTCCGAGAGTGACAGTACCTGATCCTATAACATTTGAAGATCCATCATTTCCAAAGGACACGGTTCCATCCTTCTTATCTTTCAGAGATACAAATTTATTTCTATCTCCAATCATATGCGTTGAGAAACCGCTATCAACATACCACTTATCTTTGTTCTTTTGAGCCTTGAGAGCGAGAGCACAATTATCATTCTTCTTCTTCTTCCATGTTCGTTCATTCTGTGGCTTCGAAGATTCTTCTGGAGGATTTTCAAGTTTGCAGTCTTTGGCTATGTGTCCAAAGTTTCAACATTTGTAACATTCAATATTATTTCTTAAATGTTCAAATTTATTGATATTTTGGTGAGCCTTGGGAGGTTCATATTTGACAGATCTCCTGGAATTATATTCATTCCTAGGGTACATGCGACATTCTACAGCTTTATGACCAAATTTTCCACATGAATAACAATAGCCATAAAAAATATGTTGGTACCTGGATGGAAATTTTCGTCGAGGAATTGTCTTCCAAGGTTGTTCTTGTGAATCTTGTCCAATGAAGTCTTCATGCATGTCAGATCTCATAGGTTCATTGTATTTTTTTGTAGAAGGTCCTGCTTCTTCTTCTTTGTAACCGATGCCAGTTTTTTCATTGTAAGATCGTTGATTGTTGATGAGTTCTTCCAATGCCCTTGAGCTGTTGGCATAGTTTTGGATAGTTTTTCCTTTCTTCACTTCCTCACGTAGCGAGACTACTTTGGCTTCTAATTCTTCCCTTTCTTGGTTTCTTTCTTCCAACTTCTTTTGAAGTGACTCTTCAATGCATTTGTGTTCTTCAACTTCAATTTTGAGACCTTGAACTTGTTCTTCAAGAGTTTTGGAACGGATCTTCTCCGCCTTGAGATCTTTTGTAAGCTTGATTGCTTCCTCATAAAATTCATCTATGGTCCATCCTTCTTCTTTGTTGTTTGATACCTCTTGCTTATTGTGCTTGGGTTTATTGTGCTTGGCCATAAACAATACTCTCTCATTGGCTTCTTCTTCACTATAATTGTCTTCATCGGATGATGAGCTATCTTCTTTAGAGAGAAAGTTCCTTTTGGATCCTTGCTTGTTGAATTTATTAAAGCCTTTCTTTCTCTTTGAGTTTCCATTACTTTTGTTTGGACATTTTGTTGCAAAATGCCCAACCTCATTACAGCTGAAACATATCAATGGAAGTTTACCTTTGAATTGTCCCTTACCAATTTGTAGTTTTCTTGTGAAGTAAGCATATTCTTCATCTGAAAGACCTTCTTCTTCATCTCCCTTTTCTTCACACTTGCAGGTGCGTGTCTTTTCAATTGAAGGTTGTTTATCCTTATTGGTTTTCTTAGATGCAACGAACGCGGTTTCTAGATGCGAAGTACCCTCTTCTTCATCAAGTCTCATTTCATATGCTATGAGAACTACATGTAATTCCTCTTTGCTGAGTTTGTCCCGATTTGCACTGTATTCTAAGACCGATACCTTTGGGTTGAATCTCCCTGGTAACATTCTAAGAATCTTCTGTATAATAGTCTTCTCGTCAACTGGCTCTCCCAATCCTTCCAGAGTATTGGTTATTTCATCAACGTATTGAAAGTATGCAACAATGTTGCAATCTTCTTTCATTATGAGTTGCTCAAATTTTTCTCTATAGATTTGAAGCTTTGCTTCTTTGACGTTTGAGTCCCCTGCATATATATTCTCAAGCTTGTCCCATACTTTTTTGGCGGTTTTGCAACCCAACACCTTATGATAAGTAGATTCAATAAGTCCACTGATAACAATATTATTTGCTTTTGCATCATTTACCAAATTCTTCTTACCTTGTTCATTCGTGGTTGATGTAAATCCATTTTGAACAATGTCTCATACTTCGTAACCTTGCACCAAGAGATAGACCTCCATTCTTCCTTTCCAAAGTGCATATTTATTTTCACTGAATAGAGGTACACCATTCTTGGTATGCTCCATGACCTCCTTCCAGCTGTTAAACTACTATTGAAGGAACCAAGCTCTGATTCCAATTGTTGGAAATACTGAGAGGGGGGGTGAATCAGTATTTCTTTCAATTAGAGCATTAGTTAATCTTCAATTATTATCAGTGTTTGTACAATGATAGCAGCAAAAAAGAGGAACACAAATGCACACATTTTTTAAGGTGGAAACCCACTCCGGGACAAAAACCACCTAATGCTTTTCTAATAATTATTTTCAACTCCAATTGAAAATAAAGCTCCAACTTCCTAGAATCTAGAAAAGCATTCTTCTCCAGCTCCCACTGGATGGATGCTCCAACACCCGAGATTCTTCAGTAGTCACTGAACAGATGCACCAACACCCAATGAGCTACAACTCACCCTAGCACCACCCTACCACCCTATAGAAGAATAAAAGAAGAATGGACTCCCGTACCAGGGAAAATGGTCCACTTTACAATGATATAGAATGATGTAGAAGAAGAAGATATACTAGACCATAACCCCAACTTTAACACAACCACCTAATGATGATCTTAGACCTCCCAACACTGCCTCTTCAACCCTTGGCAGATAGATACTAGTACAATTTATACAATAATGTATTTACAATGACTAAGTACAATGATACCTTTACAATGATTGTATGCAGTGCCGCCCACTTGAAGACTTCATATGATGAAATTCTTACTGCTGTTATGCACCTTGGTTGTTGCTCTTTTCATGCTACCCTCTATTGCACCTTGCTTTTCTTTTCTGCCATAGAAATTCTGGTCCTTTGCAACCCTTAACAACATATGATCTAGCTTTTTCTTTCCTTCTAGGAGCTCGATATTGAATCCGATGTATCTCTGTCATTTCAGATCCTCAATATCTGAGTTTTGGTCCTATAGTAGTCCTCTGAGTCATATTTCCAATGCCATAGGTCTGACCCAATTTGGATTCTTGAAGAGAGAGTTATACCCAATCTCTCACACTGCCCTAATTATGGACTCTTTCAGTAGAGCGTACTTGTACGGCATGCCACGTGTCACCGTTTCTTCATTTGTCTCTAAAATTGATAGAGAGAAAATTAAAGACTGTGCACTATCTATCACGTTTTACGGCATTCCAATCCGATACTCAGAGAGAGCGTTATGACGAATTTACCAAGGTCACTTATTTGAGATGAATATTAGGAGCCTGCAAAAACCCTTACTTCCACAGATCATATCTCCAAAAATATTGCGCAACTTGGTCTGAAATTTTTACTAAAGCTTCCTCAGGATTTCGGCTTCGCCTCATAAAAATTTCCACTTGTGAGCTTTGTAGAAACAAAGTTAGAGCGAAAAATCCACGATGACCTGTTTCAGATGGTCGAATCCCTTGCCTAAGGAGGAAATGAAGATCACAATATATATGAATGCTTAAGTTGAGAGGGGCTTCAACAAGTGAACGTGGAAGGGATTTTCAGAGCTTAGAAAATATTAATTATGACTTTTCAATTACCCATGCCCCAACCCCATGGGGTTTTAGCCCACTAACTAGGGTACAAACTTCAAACATGAATATCTCTCAAACCGTGAAGAATTACATGGCGTGCCATATATCAACGGAAACATATCGACAAGTAGAAACCATCAAAAGAATTATTGACCCAAAATATGTTAATTTGGTAGGTCAAACTTCTCATTAAATATTGGGTTAGCCCCTGTTGCTGCTTGGGTTGACATCAATGACAACCACTGATCAACACTTTGATCCACATCCTTAGATGAGTTGTCTATTCTCAATTTGCAACCTGTTACCATTGGAGTAAGGATGGGTTTGCCATCTTCCATTTTAAATTTATTGAGCATTTCCTTGATGTACTTGGCCTGACATATAAATATTCCTTTCTCTTGCTGAGATATTTGAAGCCCTAAGAAGTACGTCATCTCACCAAGTAAAGACATCTCGAAATCACTTTGCACCTTCGTAGCAAACTTCTTACTTAGTCGATCATCATTGCTACCAATTATTGTATCATCCTCTTTAGCTATTAGACATGCTTTATATGCTTCATCTAGAACATATATGTCATTTGGAGCTCAACTTGCTGTAGCCACAATTTCACCATACACGCCTTTCCTGATTTCACATTTCGTGGAGTTGAATAGTAATGTGTGTCCTTGATCACACATTTGTCCAACAATGAGCAGATTGTGATTCATGTTTTCAACCAATAGAACATTCTTGGCTAGAGCATCTTTACTTCTGAGAGTGATAGTACCTGATCCTATAACACTTGAAGATCCATCATTTCCAAAGGACATGGTTCCGTCCTTCTTCTCTTTCAGAGATACAAATTTATTTCTATCTCCAGTCATATGCATTGAGCAACCGCTATCAACATACCACACATCTTTGTTCTTTTGAGCCTTGAATGCGAGAACACAATTATCATTCTTATTCTTCTTCCATGTTTGTTCATTCTGTGGCTTCAAAGATTCTTCTAGAGGATTTTCAAGTCTACAGTCTCTGGCTATGTGTCCAAAGTTTCGACATTTGTAACATTCAATATTATTTCTTAAATGTTAAAATCTATTGATGTTTCGCTGAGCCCTAGGAGGTTCATATTTGACAGATCTCCTGGAATTGTATTTTTTCCTAGGGTACATGCAACATTCTATAGCTTTATGACCAAATTTTCCACATGAATAAAAGTAGCCATAAAACATATGTTGGTACCTGGATGGAAATTTTCGTCGAGGAATTGTCTTCCGAGGCTGTTCTTGCGAATCTTGTCCAGTGAAGTCTACATGCATGTCAGATCTCATAGGTTCATTGTATTTTGTTGTAGAAGGTCCTGATTCTTCTTCTTTGTAACCGATGCCAGTTTTGTCATTGTAAGATCGTTGATTGTTGATGATTTCTTCCAATGCCCTTGAGATGTTGGCATAGTTTTGGATAGTTTTTCCTTTCTTCACTTCCTCATGCAGTGAGACTACTTCGGCTTCTAATTCTTCCCTTTCTTGGTTGCTTTCTTCCAAATTCTTTTGAAGTTACTCTTCAATGCATTTGTGTTCTTCAACTTTAATTTTGAGACCTTGAACTTGTTCTTCAAGAGTTTTGGAATGAATCTTCTCTGCCTTGAGATCTTTTATAAGCTTGATTGCTTCCTCATAAAATTCATCTATGGTCCATCCTTCTTCTTCATTGTTTGATACCTCTTGTTTATTGTGCTTGGCCATAAACAATACTCTCTCATTGGCTTCTTCTTCACTGTCATTGTCTTCGTCGGATGATGAGCTATCTTCTTTAGAGAGAAAGTTCCTTTTGGATCCTTTCTTATTGAATTTATTAAAGCCTTTCTTTCATTTTGAGTTGCCATTACTTCTATTTGGACATTTTGTTGCAAAATGCCCAACCTCATTACACTTGAAACATATCAATGGAAGTTTACCTTTGAATTGTCCCCTACCAATTTTTAGTTTTCTCGTGAAGTAAGCATATTCTTCATCTGAAAGACCTTCTTCATCATCTCCCTTTTCTTCACACTTGCAGGTGCATGTCTTTTCAATTGAAGGTTGTTTAACCTTATTGGTTTTCTTAGATGCAACGAACTTAGTCTCTAGATGTGTAGTACCCTCTTCTTCATCAAGTCTCATTTCATATGCTATAAGAACTCTGTGTAATTCCTCTTTGAAGGAAATGCTCAAGAAATTTAAAATGGAAGATTGTAAACCCATCCTTACTCCAATGGTAACAGGTTGCAAATTGAGCATAGACGACTCATCTAAGGATTTGGATCAAAGGTTGTACAGATCTATGATTAGTAGTCTTCTATATGTAACAGCCTCCCAACCATATGTTATGCAAGTAGTTGGAAAAGTAGCAAGATTCCAAGCAGCACCAAAAGAATCACATATTAAATATTCGCCAGCATTGCAATATCTTCACCAAAATCTTGGGATTCTCCCAAGTTCTCATTAGATTTTCCTTTTTTCAGAATATAAAGGGGGAGTGGAAGTGTATATAGGTCCACAGGATGGTTGTGTTTCAGGGGGAGTTACCCTTTTCCATGGATGTCAAAGGGGGAGAGAATGTTGTAGGAAGAGGTGTCATGATCGCAAGGGGAGTACTTGTGTTGCCATCAATGCCAAAGGGGGAGATTGTTGATCAACGGTTGTCATTGATGTCAACCCAAGCATCAACAGGGGCTAACCCAATATTGCATGAGATTTTTGACCTACCAAATTAATATATTTTGGGTCAATAATGTTTTTTATGGTTTCTACTTGTTGAGATGTTTCCGTTGATATATGGCACGCCATGTAATTCTTCACGGTTTGAGAGATATTCATGTTTGAAGTTTGTTCCCCCAGTTAGTGGGCTAAAACCCCATGGGTTTGGAACATGGGTCATTGAAAAGTCATAATTAATATTTTTTAAGCTCCTAAAATCCCTCCCACATTCACTTGTTGAAGCCCCTCTCAACTTAAGCATTCATATAAATTGTGATTTTCATTTCCTCCTTATGCAAGGGATTCGGCCATCTGAAACAGGTCATCGTGGTATTGTCGCTCTAAAGTTTTTTATAAGAAGGCTCAGAAGCTGAAATTTTTATGAGGTGAAGCCGAAATCCTGAGGAAGCTGCAATAAAAATTTTAGATCAAGGTGCGCAACATTTTTTGAGATATGATCTGTGGAAGTCAGGGTTTTTGCAGGCTCGTGAAATTCATCTCAAAGAAGTGACCCTGGTAAAATCATCATAACTCTCTCTCTGAGTATCAGATTGGAATTTTGTAAAACGTGGCAAATAGTGCACAGTCTATAATTTTTTCTCTATCAATTTTAGAGCCAAATGAAGAAACCGTGACATGTGGCATTTCGTACAAATGTGCTCTGCTGAAATAGTCCATAATTAGGGAATTGTGAAATATTGGCCATAAATATTTCTTGAAGAATCCAAATTGGGTCAGACCTGTGGCATCGGAAAGAAGACTCATAGGACTACTACAGGACCGAAAATTAGATATTGAGGATCTAAAATGTCAGAGGTACACCAAATTCAATATCGAGCTCCTAGAAGGAAAGAAAAAGCTAGATCATGTGTTGTCAAGGGTTGCAAAGGACTAGAATTTCAATGGTAGAAAAGCAACGCAAGGTGCAGCAGAGGGTAGCATGACAAGAGCAGCAACCAAGGTGCATAACAGTAGCAATAATTTCATCATATGAAGTCTTCAAGTGTGCATCACTGCATATAATCATTGTAAAGGTATCGTTGTACTTAGTCATTGTAAATACATTATTGTACAAATTGTACTAGTATCTATCTACCAAGGGTTGAAGAGGCAATGTTGGGAGGTCTAGGATCATCATTAGGTGGTTGTGTCAAAGTTGGGATTATGGTCTAGTATATCTTCTTCTTCTACATCATTCTATATCATTGTAAAGTGGACCATTTTCCCTGGTATGGGAGTCCATTCTTCTTTTATTCTTCTATAGGGTGGTAGGGTGGTGCTAAGGTGAGTTGTAGCTCATTGGGTGTTGGGGCATCCATTCAGTTGACTACTGAAGAATCTTCAAAGCCACAGAATGAACAAACATGGAAGAAGAAGAAGAATGATAATTGTACTTCTCGCTCTCAAGGCTGAAAAGAACAAAGATGTGTGGTATGTTGATAGCGGTTGCTCAACGCATATGACTGGAGATAGAAATAAATTTGTATCTCTGAAAGAGAAAGAGGATGGAACCGTGTCCTTTGGAAATTATGGATCTTCAAATGTTATAGGATTAGGTACTGTCACTCTCGAGAGCAAATATTCTCTAGCCAATAATGTTCTATTGGTTGAAAACATGAATCACAATCTGCTCAGTGTTGGACAAATGTGTGATCAAGGACACACAATACTGTTCAACTCCACGAAATGTGAAATCAAGAAAGGCGTGTAAGGTGAAATTTTGGGTACATCAAGTCGAGCTCCAAATGACATATATGTTCTGGATGAAGCAACTAATTCATGTCTAATAGCTAAAGAGGATGATACAATAATTGGTAGCAATGATGATCGACTAAGTAAGAAGTTTGTGACAAAGGTGCAAAGTGATTTCGAGATGTCTTTAATTGGTGAGCTAAATACTTCTTAGGGCTTCAAATATCTCAGCAAGAGAAAGGAATATTTATATGTCAAGCCAAGTACATCAAGGAAATGCTCAAGAAATTTAAAATGGAAGATTGCAAACCCATCCTTACTCCAATGGTAACAGGTTGCAAATTGAGCATAGACGACTCATCTAAGTATTTGGATCAAAGGTTGTATAGATCTATGATTAGTTGTCTTCTATATGTAACAGCCTCCCAACCAGATGTTATGCAAACAATTGGACAAGTAGCAAGATTCCAAGCAGCACCAAAAGAATCACATATTAAATATTCGCCAGCATTGGAATATCTTTGTCAAAATCTTGGGATTCTCCCAAGTTCTCATTAGATTACAGGTCTGCAGGATGGTTGTGTGTTAGGGGGTGTGGAAGTGTATACAGGTCCGTAGGATGGTTGTGTTTTAGGGGGAGTTACCCTTTTCCATTGATATCAAAGGGGGAGAGAATGTTGTAGGAAGAGGTGTCATGATAGCTTTATATTCTGAAAATAATTAAAGGGACCATTCTTGGCTAGAGCATGTCTCTCAAGGCACCCCAAATAATTTTAAAATAAATAAAATAAAATAAATGGTGGTGTGCTCATTTATCTAGGCGCACCGTTGACCACGGAAATCATAGTGCGGTGCATTGACGGAATTATCTGCCCTGGCATATGTCAGCGCACCGCATTCTGGATTCTGAGAGGGTCAACGGTGTGGCTGGGTAAAAGACCACATCGTCAGCTATGTAATTGTCATGAATTCAGTGCGCTGATAGGAATATACGCGTCGAGGCGTATATTTCAGTCAACGCACCGTTATTATGAATTTTGATAAAGTTAACGGTGCTTGAAAAATAGACAGCTGCACCTTGTATTTGATTAGGGGCACCAGGACCAGTGCTCTATATTCTTAAGATGCACCGCGACCGGTGTGTGACTGTTTTTATGGCGCACCGACTTGTCTGTTTGTTTTTTTTCAAAAAATATATATATATGTATATTCCTAAATGCATGTCTATTTTAATAAAAAAAAATTATTTAATATGGCAATGATTCAGAGAGAAGAGGAGGAATAGCAGCAACAACAGGCTGAACAATATGACATGATTCGCCAATGAAAGGCTTGAGAGAGGGAGATAGATGCATACCCTCTCCCTATTACTGCAGATACCCAGAAGATCCTTAGGCAGGTAGGCCTCCTCAAGTTCTATGAGGAGGCTACTTCCCTAAAGGCGCACAGTGTAGTTTTGAGATATCTTATCCACAGGTGGAATGCCCACCGAGAGGCTTTCCAGGTTGGTCCTGACCAGTGGTACACACTCACTGAGGAGGATATTTATTTTATTACAGGACTATCGAGGAGAGGGATGGATTTTCCCTCATTCTCAGACGTGCCAGTTCGTTGTGCAGTAGGGAGTCAGTTAGTTTACTCCCAAAGATACATTGGAGCACATGTACTGTCTCCTTCAGAGTTTCAGGTACCTGGAGATCAGTTACGTATAGGTGTTTTTGGTAGACAGGACATGCAGTGCCTCTCCCTTATCATTTCGACCATTTTGCATAACACCAGTGATGGGAAACGCATCAGTTGCTCATTTTTATATTATGTTGATTCTTTAGTACAGCAACCACGACTTGTTAGGTGGTCTGCCATTTTTTTTCAGCAGTTTTGTACGGCCTTAGATAGATGTCGTGCTCATGCACAATGGAGGGTCAACTTCTCTTTTGCTTCAAAGCTGTTTTGTTTATTTTTTGAGAGGTTTCTAGAGATGAGACCTAGTTTTCTTTGACAGCCTTGTAGGCCGATGTTTGAGGCCCGGATGCACATGTGGGGGCAAATGATGCCTAAGAGGGGAGACACTTTGTTTCTAGCCAGGATATCACATGATTCACTGGACTTACTAGCCAGTGTTGACGGGCTGCATCCCTTCATTTTAGTCCCATTTCCTTATGTTGGCTTAGATTGGCGAGGGTGTCCCAACATCCTCTTCACAGCTTATGAGCCACCAGATGATAGAGGTAATATTACTATTTAATTTATATTTATTCTAACATGTTCTTAATTAACTTGTTTTTATTAAATTGTGTAATCAAATTGTCTAATTTTTGTTGTGTACTTGTATATATTTTGCGGACATTGGCTCTTTTGATGGCAAGGAGATGCCGGGTCCACCACATGATCCAGGTGTGGATCCTGATGATGACGATCAGGATATGGCTGATGTCGAGCATGATCATGATGAGGATGAGGCTGGTGCAGCAGAGAGACATGCTCCTGCTCATCATGGTGCATCGGTGCCACCTTTTGCTAGGCGTGGTCGACCTGAGACTAGATATAGGATGGATTTGGCCAACCAACTCTGTGCATTGATTATTGATGCGGGCATTAGGCCCGCTCATTACAGAGACATACAGGCTGACGATAGGATCTTACAGATGTGGAGAGGCATGACGCGTGACATGTAAGACCTGATGCAGCATGTCGTAGGAGCTACAACAGCTGTTACGCGACTCAAGAGGAATTTCCGTAGCTATAGGCGTAGTCGAGCTGAGGCATGTGATGGACATGAGTTCGCGAGAAGCAACTCACATGCATCTCATGATTGTTCACCTCGCGGCGCGCCTGATGAGCATGACACTCCATTGGCAGCATCTGAAAATCATCATGGAGATGAGGCTAGACCATCGACCACGTCCAGTCAATAGCCTGCAGCTACATCCATCAGTACTAGTCATGATGATCATGAGCAGGTTGGACCATCGACCGCCGAGGCTGCACTATTCACTGAGCATGCCTCCACTACTACTGCTCATATTGATGTTGTACTACCACCAGCGGATGCATCCATCAGTACTAGTGATCATGATCATGAGCAAGCTCGACCATCGACTGTCGAGGATGCACCCAGCTTTACTGAGCAGGCATCCACTTGTAGTACTGCTATTGATGTTGTTATACTACCACCAGCGCATGATCCATGACATTTATATTACAGTTGTATATTTTTAACATTATCCAGTTATATATATATATATGGTCCATGTATTTTATGTTAATGTTGCAGTTGTACTTAATTTTCATGTTGGTGATCATCATGATGTGGCGCATATTGTTAGGTCATGTTAGATATGTTCATTTAATGTTTAGCTTGCACATAGATGTGTATATGTGATAACATGAGTTATTTGACATATTGAGATGTATATTTGATGTTTGTGTTGTGATGATCTTAATATATAATGTTAATTTGATGTTTGAATGTGTTTATTAGTCGAATATGATGTTTGTACGATGGTTATCATGATCGTGATGATGTTTATTAATTAATTTAATATTAAATTACCATGATATTTATTAAATATTATGTCGTGATTGTAATTGTAATTTAAATTTAAATTGTATGTAAAATTGTAAAATTGTATTTGTATTTGTACTTATTGTAATTTAAATTTTAATTGTATGTAAAATATTTATTAATGTAAAATTTTAATTGTAATTGTAATATTTAATTTATTCTGAAATTAGTGTAATTGAATATATGAAAAATTGTAAAATTGTAATTGTAAATGTAATTGTATGTAAAATTCTAAAATTGTAATTGTATTTGTAATTGTAATTTTAATTGAATTGTATGTAAAATATTTATAAAATTGTAATTGTAATTGTAAATGTAATTCTATGTGAAATTGTAAACGTAATTGTATGTAAAATTCTAAAATTGTAACTGTATTTGTAATTTGTAATTGTAATTTTAATTGAATTGTATGTAAAATATTTGTAAAATTGTAGTTGTAATTGTAAATGTAATTCTATGTAAAATTGTAAATGTAATTGTATGTAAAATTAAAATTGTAATTCTAATTCTAATCGTAATTCATGTATGTGAAATTAATGTAAAATTTTAATTTTAATTTTAATTTTAACTGTAATTATTGTACTTTTAATTGTAATTGTATGTAAAATATTTGTAAAATTTTAATTCTATTAATGAGAAAATTTTAATTGTATTAATGTGAAATGATTTTATTAAAATATTTAAATTTGTACATTTGCAAATAATTGTAAAATAACAAATCTAGAATAATACGAATTTTTGTAACATAATAAAGTTTAGAAAATAATGAAAATAAATTCATGTATTTTATAATTATCATTATTTTATTATGATCTTACATACAAAAAAAAAAAAACTTTATACAGTCCGGTGCACTTATTATCATAACACGCACAGGTGTGTCATATAAATAAGACGCACTGGTGCGTCACAACTCTTCCGCATCGGTAACGAATAAACTTAAATAAAAAAACGCAACTATATTTTGTTTAAGTGAAAAAAAAACGGCAATTTGAAAAATGGGCGGCAAAATATTTTCGAAAATCTAATTTCATAAAATAATTCTTTAAATACTATACACTTTTCATTATTTCACTATTTTTGCTAAAATTTTCAGCTAGATATTTGCAGGAGACAACCTGGAGCAAGAGAGCAAGAGGACACTGTGGAGCAGCGAAATACATTCGAACAAAAGTATTCAAACAATCAAAAACCAAACCTCTGTTGATTCAAACCCTGTATCATAGAATTTGAAACCATCTCGTGATTAAATTTGATTTTTATTTTTACTTTTTTTGTAGTTTTTTACTTTTTCTGCAGTTTATCCATTTTTACCCTAAACCCATCATTTTTTTATTTTTTCCCTTTCTTCTCTCTGTTTCTGTGATTTCAGAATTAGGGCTTTTAATTTTAGATTGACGTCTAACCCATGGGATGACTCGCATAGTCGAATCCTAATTCATTCGGCTATTGCGTGAATTTTTGAAAAAATGGATTTTTCTTTATTGGTGTACTCTGCGTACTATATCACACCGGTGCTCTGTATTATACAACGCACCACGAAAGCACTGTAGTAAAAAAATAATGAAAACATTTTTTCTAAATTCATGTGCCAAATCTGAAATAGGACACCATTGCTCCATTTAACTAGGAAATCACTGTACGATATATTACACTGTTTTTGTGGTGCGTTTATAATACCCCACGCATTGTTAGGTCTATTACACTGTTTTTTGTGGTGCGTTTAGAATACCCAACGCACCGTACGGTGTATTATATTGTTTTGTGGTGCATTGTTAATATCCAAACACACCGACGGCGGTGCGAACCTCGTGAAAGGTGCACCGGTACCTTGAGATTTATTTTCTACCTGAAAAGTTGAGAATTTATTTATAAATATATTAATGAATGATATGGTACAGGTTTCAGATTGATAAAGAAATTTCTGACAAGAGATCAAGTAACAAAAATATTTTTAACACATCAAGAAAAGCAAAAAAGACAAGTTCTTTGTAATTATTTATAAAAAATATTATTTTTGAACTATATGTAAGTTTAACTAATATGTATTGTTAACTACGTATCATGCAAAGCCACAAAATGACGAAGCTCGATATGATTATTTTTTTATCTAGGACCAGAAGAGCGTAAAAGTTTAATGGAAATTGCAAAAGGATGAATCAGGTGAATGAAAAAATACTATCGATTCAATATGAGTTTCTTTTTTAATTATCATTAATAATATACTTAAAATTATTAGATAACATGTGTCAAACAATCTACTAATTCACATATGTTTAATGTTGTACAGGGACCAACAACTCAGAAAAGGAATGTTGTTCTAAGATAAGAAAAAAATAGAACATGCAAATGAAAATCAATTGCTCCTTAGCTCATCTGGAGTGGTGCTGGAAGTTAACGAAAGGGGAAAAACTTTTACAAAAGTTTGAGGGATCTAGTGGAACGAATGTATAGACAATCTTTCCAACAACAACAACGTGCTTCAAATGTAATATGTAATCATTGAATTTTTCGATCATTAGGTATAATAAATAAACAATTTAGCATTAAATATTAATTTTCAAGAATTTTCTTGTAGAAAAGAAAAGAAAATGGAACCCATTCAGCACATAAAACAGGACGACAAGGAAGAAAATGGTTGATCTCTAAGTTTGTGAGTAATTGTTACTTCCTTATAGCAACTTAACTAGATTTCATTTTTGTATTTTTTAAGTTGTTTTACAAAAATCATCATTGAATGTCTTCAAACAGGTGCTAACATACAAAGAAGAACCATCAGACGAATTGATTGAAATTGGGTTAAATATGGGTTGTGAGTATATGTTGGCATATCAGAATTTAATTGTGAAATTTGTAAGCATCTATCGATCTTGTTTTACTTAGCTCCGTCTATAATTAATAGAACAAAAACATCTTTTATATTAAATATATGATTTGTTATGGGGTATAAAACTTGCAGGAAACAAAGTATGGAACTGCGCCAACAGATGAAATTTTGAAAGATGGCATGGTACATGGTTTTGAAAGAATGTGTATAATTTATGAGTCAATTGTTGCTATGGTACGTCATTTTTCTTTTCGATTTAAATTTATGTATATTATTTAATATTGCAATTTTCATTATTCCCACCAATGTATATACACTCATTTCAGTTTATTTTTATGTTTGTATATGGAAGGTGAAGAAGAAGAAAACAATGAACACCATGAACAAAACATTTCTGAAAATAAACGAAGTCATGGAAGTAGCTCTAGTAGTGACAGCAGTTCAAGCGAAGAATGATGATCACTATGTTTGGATATCAAAGCAAGGCGTTTTATTTTTTGAAATATATATGTCTATGAAATCAAACATTTTTTTTAATGTAATGGACATAGTGTCCCAATTGAAAGACAAAGGGATACCGATAACTGTCCCATTTTGTATGATAAACATTGTCTTATATATATATATATATATATATATATATATAATCATAAAATATGTTTTAATTTATTCTATTGCGTTCTCCATTCTCCTTCTCAAATGCAGTAATAAAAATTTAATTCATATGAATATTGTTATAAGATATATATGTGTCAACTTTTGATGAATAATGAATTTTAAAAAACCACAATAATTATGATATGATATAACAAATTAATCCAAACATCACATTCAAATGCATTAATAAAAATGTAATTAATATGAATATTGTTATAAGATGTGTCGACTTTCGATGAATAATGAATTTAAAACAATCACAATAATTGGATTGTCACAGGTCGATGTTTCTAAAAAATACAACATGAAAACCGGTGTGTGTCAGTATCTGTACACCTGTGCGTTTATGTGTCTATACGCACCGGTGTCATTATACGATCTATGGTCACCACACAAATACCGATACCAATTATCAATATTGTTGCATTTGTGTGATACTGCACACCGGGGCATTTACATATCTATAAGCACCGGTGCAATTTTACGATCTATGGGCACCGCACGAATACCAATACCAATTATAAATCTCGATGTCTTTCTCTGATACGGCACACTGGTGCATTGATATGACCTATGGGTACCGCACAAATCCCAAGACCAATTAGAATGGCCCCGTGCATTGTATGACCAACACTACGCCGGGTGCGGTTTTACACCTAAACGTCCCGGTGTGCTGGACTGACATAGCCTCGGGGCATCGTCAGCATGTACGCACCGGTGCGTTAAAGGCATAGTATTACACCAATGAAAAAACATCCATAATAACCTCTGGCCACCATTTTTTTTTTAGTTGCGTTGAATTTCCGTTAAAAGCTCTGCCAAAACCTCCATAACCATAAACTAATGTTGTAGAAAATTTGTTTTTGATAATTTTGGCCAAGTTTATAACACTGAAAATCTTCTTTATAACCCTCGCTAGAGGGTCTTTTCCTTGTAGTGAGAGATCGAGCTAGATGGAGAGAGAGGGAGGGAAGAAGAAATGCATACAGAGTGAGTAGTGGAGAGAGAGAGGGAGTGAAAAAGGAGAGATGGAGAGAGATTGTGTATGTTTGGGGGTGAGATAAAGAGAAAAACAAAGAGATATGGAGAGAAGGAGGGAGAGATGGAGGGGGAGAGAGAGGTAGGTGAGAATAAAGACATAGAGAGTGAAAGGTGGAGAGAGAGATAGAGAGGGAGAGAGAGAGGGAGTGATAAGGAATATGGAGAGAGAGGGAGATAGGATAACAAGAGGGAGAGGGAGAGGGAGAGGAGGAGGGATTGATATATAGATAGATTGGAGAAAGAGAGTGTATGTTTTGGGGTTGATATAGATAGACAAAGAGAGATAGAGATACAGATGGAAGGTGAAGAGAAAAAATAGATAGATGGAGATAAGGGGGGAGGGACAAAGATATTGATATATATGGAGTGAGAGTGTGTGTGTGTTTCGCAGGATGTGATAAAGAGACAAAGAATGAGATATGGAGGGTGATATAGATATATATGGAGGGGGGAGAGAGGGAAGAATATTTCTTGCACTAAGTGCATTGATTTTAGTGTAGATGGTGATTTCTAATCCTATTTAATTGTTTGCACTAGATGCATTGATTTTAGTGTAGATACTGATTTCTAATGAGATTTGATTACTTGCACTAGATGTATTGATTTCAATGTAAATTATTTCTAATCCTATTTGATTTATTGCACTAAATACATTGATTTCAATGTATATGGTGATTTATAATCCTATTTGATTGCTTGCACTAGATGGAGTGACAACAGAGAGATGGATATTAACTTAAGGAGAGCGGAGAGAAAGGAAGAGAGTGATGGGGGAAGAGAGAGGGTTGTAGGGGGGAGAGAGAGAGAGAGAGAGAGAGAGAGTGACAGGAGAAGAGAGAGGGTGGATTAAGAGAAAGGACGGGAGATGAAGGAAAATATAGGGGACTTGAAATAAAGGAAGAGAGAGGGAGGGATAAAGAGATGGAGTTGGAGGGGGAGAGAGGGAGGGATAGAGAGATGGAGTTGGATGGGGAGAGAGGGAGGGAAGAAGAAATACATATAGAGTGAGTAGTGGAGAGAGTGTTTGTATGTTTGGGGGTGAGATAAAGAGAGAAACAAGGAGAGATGGAGAGGAGGGAGAGATGGAGGGGGAGAGAGAGAGAGGTAAGAATAAATACATAGAGAGTGAAATGTGGAGAGAGAGAGAGGGTGAGTGATAAGGAAGATGGAGATAAAGAAAGAGAGGATAGTAGGAGGGAGGGGGAGAGGAGGAGGGATTGATAGATAGATAGATTAGAGAAAGAGAGTGTATGTTTTGTGGTTGATATAGATAGACAGAAAGAGATAGAGATATAGAGTGGGGAGGGACAAAGATATTGATAGATATGGAGTGAGAGAGCGTGTGTGCTTCGCCGGTTGTGATAAAGAGAGAAAGAAGGAGAGATGGAGGGAGATATAGATATATATGGAGGGGGGAGAGAGGGAAGAATATTTCTATTGCTCTAGATGCATTGATTTCAGTGTAGATGGCTATTTATAATCCTATTTGATTGTTTGCACTAGATGCATTGATTTTAGTGTAGATGTTGATTTCCAATGAGATTTGATTACTTGCACTAGATGCATTGATTTCAATGTAAATGATTTCTAATGCCATTTGATTTATTGCACTAAATGTATTGATTTCAATTTAGATGGTGATTTCCAATCCTATTTGATTGCTTTCACTAGATGCATTAATTTCAATTTAGATGTTGATTTTTAATTTTATTTAATTGCTTGCACTAGATGCATTGATTTCAATATAAATGATTTCTAATCATATTTGATTGCTTGAACTAAATGCATTGATTTTAGTGTAGATGGTGATTTCTAATCCTATTTGATTGCTTGCACTAGATGCATTGATTTCAGTGTGGATGTTGGTTTTTAATCCTATTTTCCTACTTGCACTAGATGCCTTGATTTGAGTGTAGATGTTGATTTATAATCATATTTGATTACTTGCATTAGATGCATTCATTTAAGTGTAGATATTGTTTTCTAATCTTATTTGATTTCTTGCATTAGATGCATTGATTTCAGTTTATATGTTGATTTATGATTTGATGTAATTGGATGTATGATGGTACATTAATTTTAAAGTAATTGGATTAATAGTCAATGTATATTGATTTTTGTGTTATAGTAATTAAACCTATTTATATTGGAGAGCAAGAGAGACAAAGTATGATGTTTACTACAATAGCTCGAGCTAAATATTTAAATGGTTTATGATTCCAACTATCCTTTTCATATAATCGATATGAATAGATGACAAAACTAACACAGAATAGTAGTTTGAGATTGATCAAAATGAAGACTATTTTTAATTGACTACATTCTTATTATTCACATTTTCTATCATTCAATATTATTACATTGTCACTTTGCATTCAAAAAAATTATTTCATCATTTTTCATCATTAAGTTATTTTACAATATTTATCATCTCAACAAAGGTAACTAAGAAATTTTAAAATTGAAATGACTAGATAAATCTAGGATATATTTAGCATATTTAAAATGGTTATATTAATATTAGATTTATTTACATATTATTGATAAAATTAATCATATCTTCATCATATTATCATCGATAGATTTTCCTTAGAGGCACACTACTGAAACCAACCTAGATCCATCTTAACTCTCGATCTATCCCCTAGATCCATCTTAACTCTGGATCTATCAAATACCGAGAGAGATCAAATCTCTCGAGGTGCAAACCTTTCCTCAAGTTTTGTACTAAAAAAAGAGGTTTGTATCTCTGGAGTTTGGTCCCTCTCGGGGCTTGATAGATCCATAGTTAAGATGGATCTAAGCTAGTTTAAATTTGGTTTTTCATTGCATATATGAATTCAATATCTTGAAAGGAATTTTAATACTTAAATTGTGGAGAGTTCACAGCGCAAACTTGTGATTCCAACAAATCTATATTAGATTCTAATTACTTGGGAACATAGGCTAAAAATACATCCAAAACATATTACAGATAAACTAAACTAAAAAAAAAAGTGTGCATATCTTTTCTGCTATTTTTATTTTTTGAAGTTGATTAATATTAATATTCTATTAATAGTGAAATAGCCATCACTATTTGTTATTTTAAAATGTAAATATAATTATTCAATCAAAACCATGTAACTTGACATTTATGGTTTTTAAATAGTAGGCTTTTAGTTTTGCCAAATACCTCTGTTTCTTTGGCATTTTCCTTAATTCAAAAAAAAACTTTTAAACTAAAATTACTTTAAATATTTGTAATTGAAAATATTTATTAGGGTTATGTGGCTATAAGATAAGAGGAACTGAGCTCTGATTAATTTGGTTCACATGAAGAGCTATTTGTATATATGATAAGTGGATTTAATCCTCCTGAAGTTAATCTCGTTTAATAGAGGTTTTGGTCGTGACCAGTGAGATCATCAGAATCACAAACAAACAAACAGCGCGCATAAACGAAATTAATCATTATTAGTTGATAATGAAACAAGATAATAATGATAGTTTTGTAATCAATTTAAATTTCCATAATCTGAATTATAGGAATTTAAATTGATATAATTAATGATTACAATCTTTTAATAATTGGTTACCCAAATCTCATTACTAATCTAATCATCATCAATTACCAGCAATTAATCAAGATTAAGAGTGATTACCAGCAAGGTTAGGTTGTGATTATGATCATGGTCCCATTACTAAAAGAAAACGCCTGCTGAGGGCCTGCTGAGGACATTAACTCAAGTTAACATGATTAACTCCAATCCTCAGAAAATTCAAATTACAGAACAACTCAGTTCACAACCCAGTTCACAACGGACACCACATAACATTGCAGAACATTTTTCTTTATTACACAATTTAAAAGAAAAGGGCCGGTAAGCAGTTGGCTCTGCCAATTCATATTCTATAACATGATTGCTGTTCAGATATATTACAAAATTCATCCAAAATAAAGAGGTTGTTTATCAACTTAACATAGTTTGGATGACAGTTTTTTTTTTAGAATTTGGTAAAATAAATTGCAACAATTTAGGTAGTTGGAGCGTTTGAATTGTATTGTTGATAGTGAAAATAAATTCAGCACCATCAAAAACTCTGAAGACATCCAAAATAATGAAATTTAATAACTATAACCCATAATTTTAAAAATATTTATCAAAATTTTTCATAATCTTACTAGAATTTTTAAATTATTCTATAAATTTTTTAGACTATGACCAGAATATAAATTTTTTAAACTATGACCAAAATATCTGTCTAGATAATGGCCACAAAGCAACTAAAACTTCTGAGCTGCAATTCTCTATAGGATAAGTATTGCAATTTATATTTAATAATATTAATTTGTAAAATGCCTCTCTCAAGAATGTGGTGGTGGCACATTTGTCCCTCACTGCATTGCTGGGGATTCTGGTTGATTTTTCCAATATGTAGTTTTATTATTGCAAATATGTAGTCGTTTCTAAGTCTATTCATTGAGGGGAATGTCATGTGTAGTCCTCTTCCATCCTCGCTTGATAGGTGGAGAAAAGTGACTTCTATTATCTCATCCCAAAAATAGCTTTTGAGGCTATTTTGATTTGGTAGATAAGCTACTCCTAATAGAATATTCAAGAATAGCATTTAATGTCAATTTCCAAAAAAATGGTTATAATTTTTTTGGTTGTTGTTTTCAAATCACATTGGGAGTTGCTGCCAGTGAGCATGCATTCTCATCCTCATCTACCATTCTCATTCTCATTCTCATTCTCCAACGAGGAGCTATACTTCAACAGAGAAGAGATTAGGACATCCTCGTCTACCATTTCACCTAGAAGCGACCATAAAATTATATTATATGTTAAAACAAATCTAACAAATGTTTAAAAAGCTAAAATATGCTAAACCAATGGTCCTCCACATTGGTTTCCATCTAAGTGGATTACGGTAAACCATGGCAGCATATGGATGGGTTTCCACACTATGGAGAAAGACGTGAATGATGAGATAGAGACAAGGTAGACCCATGGTAGATACGTGATCAATATTTAGACATGAAATGAATGAATAAATGATTTTAACGACGTCTGCGAAGCTGAACAATTTAAGGAACCAAGAAATAATAATTTTAACTCATTTTGATATTCTTTTTGATGTCAGATTTTCTGTTATGAGTCTTGACTAGAACGTTAGCAATCTGATTGATCTTATCTTCGTCAAATAGATAGTGCACGTTGTTAATCTTTAGATTGTTTGATATCTTTATAGGCTACACACCCCATGAAGAAGTTTCATTCCATCTCCACCACATCTTTATAGTCGAAAATGCAAGTTATGTGCCTTCCAAGTCTCTCAACTAAGCTATAGTGGAAGTCAATTCCAAGATATTTGTATTGTTTCACTATCTCCAGAGGACTACTTTTGAAAAGAAAAATATTTGGTTGTCTTTTCTACTTAAAGAGAAAATCATGATTTTGGTCTTGTTAATGTTCACTTGCATGGCAAGCTCCTAGCAAAAGTGTTCCAAGTCCTTTGAGAGTTCTCTTAATCCATGCATTGCTTTTGAGATTAGAATAATATCATCTGGGTATAGAAGCAACTTTACCACATAGCTTGTTAGATGAACCCCTTCTCCATAGGCTTTGCTTAACCAAGCTTCAAGCTTATCAATATATAAAATGAACAAAGTGGGGGTTATAGGACATCCATGTTTAACACCAATATCACTACCAAAACATTCAAATATTCCTTCACTTGTTCTGGTTTTAACTCTAACCTTTTCATAAAGTCTATGAACTGCTCCTCTATACTCATTTGGGATACCCAACTCTTCCATTCTGTTCCATAGTTTGTCTCTAGGCATTATGTAAAAAGCTTTCTTCCACAAAAAAAAAAAAAAAAATATGTTATTTCACCTTGCTTGTCCCAAACTTTCTCTACCAAATGTCTTGTTCTTTTGCTTTTTTCACTCACTTTCTGCCAAGCCCAACTGCCAATTAGCTCTATCATATTTCCATAAAACTTTTCGATGAAGAGATTGACCATACTAATGCAGTGATGAGAAAGGTTATTGATATCTCTACTCTTAAATAGTGAAACGACGACACAAGTAACCCACGCCCCTTCCTTTTAAATTATAAAAGGCAATGTGAAAATTATGAATTGTAAAAGCGATTATAGTTTTCTGGAATATTTTAGAATAAGAGATTCCTTATTTCATTTTTTTACCAAACTTTTAATATTTTGGAAATCCAATTTCAAAAGTAGAAAAAATCACTTGATTAGACAATTCCTCCTCACAGGTGACAACCCAATTACCTCAGGGATGACCACAATTAGGGCGTCTGTGTCTCAAGCCATTAATTAAGAAAAGCATTGTCCCCGACTTTACATATTAGGCGTTCTATATCCTGTGAACAGTAACTCGCCTAGAGAATTGACTCGCACCTGCATTTCTTCATATTAAAAGTACGAAAGAGACGCTTGCGTGTGAAGGGAGTCTTCTTCTTTCTATCTATAAGCAGGGTTGAAGATAGACTAAGTGATCGAGCGTCAATATGAAATAAATAAGGCAACGGGATTTAAGAGCCAAGCGAAATCTGCTTTTGCAGGGCCAAGCAGAGCGTGGTGAAATCTGCTTCTCTGGTTTTTTTGTTATGGCTACTGATCTTCATTCTGTAAGTGTTGAAGGCGATTCTGCGGAGGTTGTTCGTCTGCGACAGGTATATACTGATGCAGAACATTGTCGTAAGCAAAAATTGGAAGAAGCGGAGCATCGTAGGTCAATGGAATCGCATCATGTTATATTTGGAAATTATCCGGGTCTTTTTGGAACCATGTGGAGGTTGATTGTATCTGTGTTGGTCAGTTATGTATATGGCTGTTTGATGGAATATGTGGGTGGAGTCATATTCAGGGATAAATATAACGATTCGTTGCTGTGTTGTTTGTCTTCTTATAATTGTTCAGGATGTTGCAAGTTGTGTGTTCTTTATGTTGTTGCAGGAATGTTTACTTGGTCGGTGGTATCGATTCTGTTTTTTCGACTAATACGTTATCATCATCATCCTCTTCATCCTGAATTATTTGTGGAGAAAACTGTCTAAAGACACTTTGCTACTGTGAATTTAAATTTCTGGCTGAAAGTCATGTTGAATGAGTTTATGGCTGTAATTACATGAATATTTTTTATCAAATTATGATTTTTGTTGTTTAAAATTAATTTTTCATTGTGAATATCAATTCAATATCTTGAAATATTCCTTTACCTAAAAGAATTGTTTATATATATATGTTCTACGGTTCTTATTTTTCAGATATTAATTAATGTTAATATTCCATTAATAATAGAATAGCTATCACTAATTGTTATGTTAAAATGTAAATTAAATTATTAAATCACAACCAAAACCATGTCACTTAGACATTGATAATTTTTAAAAGTAGGCTTTTAGTTCTGCCAAATACCTCTGTTTTTTTGGCCTTTTCCTTAATTCAAAAAGAACTTTTAACCTAAGGCCAGAGTATATGGACACCCTGGGGTTGCTAAAATATATTTGAATTTGAATAAAAAAATTAAATATTTGTAATTGAAAATAATTATTATGGTCATGTGGCTATATGATAAAAGCAGTTGAACTCTGATTAATTTGGTTTAGATGCGGAGCTATTTGTATGTATGATAGGTGGATTTAATCCTCCTGAAGTTAATCTCGTTTAGTAGAGATTTTGGTCGTGACCAGTGAGACCATCACAATCACAAACAAATAAACAACGCGCATAAACGAGATTAATTATTATTAGTTGATGATGAAACAAGATAATGATGATAATTTCGTAATCAATTTCAATTTCCATAATTTGAATTATGGGAATTTAAATTCATATAATTAATGATTATAATCTTTTAATAATGGGTTACCAAAATCTCATTATTATTTTAATTATTATCAATTACCAGCGATTAATCAAGATTATGAGTGATTACCAAAGTTAGGTTGTGATTATAATCATGGTCCCACTACCAAAAGAAAACCAAAATCTCATAATTAAGGCCTGCTGAGGGGATTAACTCAAGTTAACATGATTAAATCCAATCCTTACAGAAAAATCAAATTATAGAACAACTCAATTCACAACCGACACCACATAACATTACAGAACATTTTTCTTTATTGCACCATAAAATAAAAGGGCCTGTAAGCCGTTGGCTCTCCCAATTCATATCCTATAACAAGATTGCTGTGCAAATATATTACAAAATTCATATAAAATATTGGAGTTGTCTAAGGACGTAATAGGATAGTTGGGATGGTAGTTTTTTTTTTTCAAATCTGGTAAAACAAAATTCAAAAAATCAAGTAATTGGACTGTTTGAATTGCATTGTTAATGGTGGAAATAAATTCAGCACCATAAAAAAAACCTTTAAGACACCCAAAATAATGAAGTTTCACTACTGTAACTCATATTTTCAAAAACCTTTGCAGAAATTTTTCAGAGTTTCTAGATTATTCTATAAATTTTTTAAACTACGATTAAAATATCTGTCTAGATAATTGCCACAAAGCAACTAAAACTTCTGAGTTGCAACTCTTTATAGGATAAATATTGCAATTTATATTTAATAATATAAATTTGTAAAATGCCTTTCTCAAGAATGTGGTGGTGGCACATTTGTCCCTCACTGCATTGCTTGGGATTCTGGTTGATTTTTCCAATATGTAGTTTTATTATTGCAAATATGTAGTCGTTTCTAAGTCTATTCATTGAGGGGAATGTTATGTGTAGTCATCTTCCATCCTCGCTTGATAAGTGGAGAAAAGCGACTTCTATTATCTTATCCCAAAATTAGCTTTTAAGGCTATTTTGATTTAGTACATGGAGAGAAAAGCGACTCCTAATAAAATATTCAAGAATAGCGTTTAATGTCGATTTCCTTAAAAAATGGTTATAATTTTTTCGGTTGTTGTTTTCAAATCACATTGGGAGTTGCCGCCACTGAGCATGCATTCTCATCCTCATCTACCATTCTCATTCTCCAACGAGGAGCTATACATAAAGAGAGAAGAGATCAGGACATCCTCGTGTACCATTTCACCTAGAAGCGACCATAAAATTATATTATATGTTAAAACAAATCTAACGAATGTTTAAAAAGCTAAAATACCCTAAACCAATGGTCCTCCGCATTGGTTTCCACCTAAGTGGATTACGGTAAACCATGGCAGCATATGGATGGGTTTCCACACTATGGAGAAAGACGTGAATGATGAGATAGAGACTAGGTAGATCCATGGACAACTTTAAGGGACCAACAAAATAATAATTTTAATTCATTTTGATATTTTTTTTATGTCAGATTTTCTATTATGAGTCTTGACTAGAACGTTAGCAATTTCATTGATCTTATCTTCGTCAAATAGATGGTGTATGTTGTCAATCTTTATATTGTTTGATATCCTCATAGGCTGCACATCTCATGGAAAAGTGTCATTCCGTCTCCACCACACCTTTATCACATAAAATGCAAGTTATGTGACCATGTCCTCAATTGTGCCACTGATGCCCTTGCTTTTCCTTTAATAGTTGTCCCTAAATATGTTTTCTCACCATGGTCACAAGTTGGATTGAACTCTTTGATGTATTATGTTTTTTTATCTCCATTGTGATTGGTCCACATGGTAGTCCTAAATTTTCCCATCACAATTTTTTTTAATTCTTTGTTGGTGCCAGGACATTCATGCAACTTGATATTCCACTTACTCAACCACCTTTTGTTTTGCTTCATCCAAGTTTTCTTCCTACGATCTAATTCCTCTTCCATAGCTATCTTCGGCCAATGATGGTTATCCATTCTTTTAGCCTTCTTTAAATAGCTTATTAACCTAGTTATCTTTGTTACCTCCAATGGAAAAGTACCTACTTCAGCGAAAAGGATTTCGTACGAGACTATGGCTTTAACTTTGAGATTGCTAGTAATTAGTTGCTTATGAATTCTTTCTAACTGTATCAGCTGCAAGTTAACATGTTACTTCCCCATACTTCACACCCCTAGAGAACAACCAATGTAACCAACAAACCAAAAATGGTTTTCTTACTTTTCCAATCCTAAAGTTCAACTTTTCTGCACCTATTTTGGAGTAAGTATGACGCTCTCCATCATCCTTGAATTCTTTTCACCTTACAATTCTCCCAACTGAGCTTATGGTGGAATTCAATCCCAAGATATTAGTATTCTTTCACTATCTCAAGAGGATTACCTTCGAAAAGAAAAGTGCTTGCTTTGTCTTTTCTACTTAAAGAGAAAATCATGATTTTGGTCTTGTTAATGTTCACTTGCATCCCAACCTCCTGGAAAAAGTGCTCCAAGTCCGTTAAGAGTTCTCTTAGTCCATGCGTTGTTTTTGAGATTAAAATAAGATCATCTGCGTATAGAAGCAACTTTACCACATAGCTTGTTAGATGAACCCCTTCTCCATCAGCTTTGCTTAACTAAGCTTCAAGCTTATCAATATATAAAACGAACAAAGTGGGGGTTATAGGACATCCATGTTTAACACCAATATCACTACCAAAACATTTAGACATTCCTTCACTTGTTATGATTTTAGCTCTAACTTTCCCATAAAGTCTATGAACTACTACTCTATACATATTTTGGATACCCAACTCTTCCATTTTGTTCCATAGTTTGTCTCTAGGCACTGTGTCAAAGGCTTTCTTGAAGCCCACAAAACAACAATATGTTGTTTCACCTTGCTTGCCCCAAAGTTTCTCTATCAAATGTATAAGGGTGACAGAGTGGTCAATGGTAGAGTGTCTAGGTCTAAATCTTGCTTGTCCTTTTGCCCCTTTTCCCTTAGTTTCTTCCCAAAGTGCTAATTCTTCACTGTATCATGCTACCAAAAAGCTTGCCCATGAAGAGTTTGACCATAATAATGAGATAGTTAGAAGGGTTATTGATATCTCCACTGTTTCAATTTTTTTACCAAACATTTAATATTTTGGAAATCCAATTTCAAAACTAAAAAAATCACCTAATTAAACTATTCCTCCTTAGAGATGACAATCCAATTACCTCAAAGATAACCAAAATTAGGGCCTCTGTGTCTCAAGCCATTAATGAAGAAAAGCATTGCTGGACTTTACATATTAGGCATTCTATATGCTGTGGATAGTAACTCGCCTAAAGAATTGACTCACACCTGCATTTCTTCATATCAAAAGTATGAAAGAGACGCTTGTGGGTGAAGGGAGCCTCCTCCTTTCTATCTATAAGTAGGGTTGAAGAGAGACTAAGGGATCGAGGATCCAGAAGAAATAAATAAGGCAAGGGGATTTAGAGCCAAGCAAAATCTGCTTTTGCAGGGCCGAGCTGAGCGTGGTTAAAGAAATGCAGGGGCTTCTCTGGTTTTTTTTTATGGCCACTGATCTTCATTCTGTAAGTGTTGAAGAAAATTCGGAGGAGGTTGCTCGTCTGCGACAAGTATATACTAATGCAGAACATCGTCGTAAGAAAAAATTGGAAGAAGCAGAGTAACGTAGGTCGATGGAATCGCATCATGTATTTGGAAATTATCCTGGTCTTTTTGGAACTCTGTGGAGGTTGATTGTGTCTATGTTGGTCAGTTATGTATATGGCTATTTGATGGAATATGTGGGTGGAGTCATATTTAGGGATAAATATAACGATATGTTGATGTGTTGTTTGTCTTCTCATAATTGTTCAGGATGTTGTAGGTTGTGTGTTCTCTATGTTGTTGCAGGAATGTTTATTTGGTCGGTGGTATCAATTGTGGTTTTTCGTTTAATACGTTATCATGACCATCCTCCTCAACCTGAATTATATGTGGAGAAAACTGTGTAAAGACACTCTACTACTACTGTGAATTTAAATTTTTGGATTTTTGGCCGAAAGCCATGTTGAATGAAATGAATGGAGGTTTAATCATATATTTTGACACTCTGCTATTGTGAATTTAAATTTTTGGATTCTTGGCCGAAAGCCATGTTGAATGAAATGAATGGAGGTTTAATCATATATTTTGGAGTTTAGGGTTGGAATTAAATGATTTTTATTTTATTTTTTTTGGGTCAAATTATGATTTTTGGTTGTTTAAAATTAATTTTTTTATTGCATATATGAATTCAATATTTTGACATGTTTTGGTTTTTAAGCTCTTGTGGTTTTCAGTTATTGAAGAACTTCCCGGATTATCCACAATATTTTGGAACATTTGTCTTGAATATGGATCCCCATTGGAATTCTAAAAGTCGACAAATTTTGACATATTTTTTAGATACTCAAATTGTGGAAAGTTGTGGACTTGTGATTCCAACAAATCTCTGATGGATTTTAATTACATCGGAACATAGGCTAGAAAAACCTCCAAAACATATAACAAATTGGAATTGTTTATATGTCTGTTTTGTTGTTGTGATTTTTCAAATGTTGATTAATGTTAATATTCCATTAACAAAAACAAAGCAAAGTGCCTTTCTATCATTTTGTCTGCTATTACAAAATTAAACTGCAAAATTACATCAACAATGTATCAGTCATAGAATCATCATCCTCAACAACATATTACATATGTGTTAAGAAGAACCATGTTATGGTAGTTCAGATAAATTTGATTTGGTTAATTTAACCATAGTTTTATAGCTCCAAAAAGTCATTAACATGTCATGATATTAATGAGAAATATAACTTATTTAAAAGCAAAACAACTCCAAATAAATTTGTCCCCACCACCATTGAAATCCTAACCAACAACCATCTTTAGATACTTTAGATACTGCAACAACCACTTCTCTCTGTTTTGTAATCTAACAAACTTCCACATTCTTTAAAAAAAAACACTATTTTCAAGCTGAAAAATCCTTCGAACTCATCCGCCAAAAAAAAACTTTATTCAATGTAAAAGAGTCCATCTTCGCTTTCTTAAAAATATTTCCAAAGTCTGACTCCCTCGACAACAATAGGGAATATCAAAATCGAACCTCATACAAGAATCCACCTCAACAGCCTTAGAAGATAACAAACATCTCCCACGAGAAGAACCAAATCCATCAACAACCTTATAGTTTGTGTTCGTTGAGAGATTTTGTTTCTAAGTGAAGGATATTTAAGGGAAGAATGCAATGATATATCAAATTGGTGTTTATTAGGATGTTTTGGTTGCTTTGTTGCAGTATCCAGAGATTTAATTTTTGTACATTGTTTCATAATTTGTTAGAATGATGAGTTGGTGCACAGACTGATATGCTGATAATTCATTAGCATGATAGTTGCAGGGTTAATTATGTATGGTTTTTTTTGCAGGGTTGATTATGTATGGCTTTTTATTTTGTATAGTGGAAAATCTAATATAATTTAGTTAGTGGGATAGTCATTATTATAATCCTAAAATGTAAGTTGAGTTATTCAATCAAAACTATGTCCCTCAATTCATTTTCTTGGGGTTCTGGTTGATTTTGCCAATATGTAGTCGTTTCTAAGTCTATTCATGAAGGGGAATCTGATGCCTAGACCTCTTCCATCCTAACTTGCTAGATGGAGAAAACACACTTCTATTATCTTATCCAAAAACAGCGCTTAAGGCTATTTTGATTTGGAAAACCCACTTCTATTATCTTATCCAAAACCAGCTCTTAAGGCTATTTTGATTTGGATAAAAGCGACTCCTAATAGAATATTCAAAAATAGTTTTTAAGTTGGTTGTTGTTTTCATATCACATTGTGAGTTGGTGCGAGCGGGCATGCATTCTCCATTGAAGGGTTTATTCCTAAAATTTTGAAAGAATGAACAATTTAAAAAACTTTTCATTTCATGGCTAATTGTTGTCATAGGTCATAGATAACATCATAGTTGTACGAAAAACTAAAACTTTTGAGTTGATGATGATATAAATGTGTATGGATGGATTAGAACAATATATTTTATGTATTTAAGTTGTTATTTATATTTTGCATTTTTCTCTACACATTATTATTATTTTTTTGTATTTTTAATTGTGTTAAAATTATGATATTAGTAAAAGGTGGAAAAAAAGTATTCACTTTTATAATTAGATTATGAAATTTTTTATGGTGATAATTTTAATTGGTGATAACATTGTTATATATGTATTTTGGTTGTATTACTTCACAAGTAAATTTACAAAAATATTCAGTTTTTTAAATAAGTAAAATATTATATAGGTTGTGTAATTTTATAGTTGATTTTATAGTTGATTGATCATTCAAGTCATTTTTACACATCCCTAATACATGTGATCAACTATCAACATGCCTACTAAGTGGCACCAAATAAATCCTAACCATGGATAACACTACTCTGATAAATTCAAGACCAACAAAAACATATCATGCCATAGATTGGATCTCGCATTATCCTAGTAGATCCATTGATGAAACATACATTGCAACATAAAGATATTCAATAATATTAACCATTCAAATTCACGTGATATCCACAACATATAATACAATGGAATTCACATCCTATAATAGACTAGTTTAGCACAAAAAACAACCGTACAAGACCATGTAAATCGCTCTACAACTCATGAAGTGCCAGAAAATAGTAGGAACTTCATGCCCCTCATAATCACAAGAAACCCCACACAAAACATTTCATCATAGAAAACAATAATACCACATTCCTCCATTAACATTGGATAACAAGTTTGTTGAAGCATATTAAGTAACCATGCATATTTATGTAAGCAACTCATGATCATACAGAGTCCTCAACAAACTTTCGTAGTTGGAGCTACTCCATATACATAACACATTACTCAAAATACTAATGATATCAACCACAAACATAATCACAATAGTGAGCTATCCAAACTTATGAATATATAAAGATACTAAAACTTAGAGTATCACAATTACTCCCGAATGATTCCAGATCACCAATTAGGAACATATCTGACAACCTGCAATGTCTAAGGAAGCCACAACCACATAATTCAACAACTATTAATCACCATGGATATTAAAATTAGCTGGTCAACCATGATTTAATAATGAATCAAGAATTATTACATAAATGACACAAGAATTAATAATTAGTCATAAGCACAATAAGGCATATCATAGCCTATAATCTAACATGCTTACCCAAGAATCCTTATTTGAATATATTGATTTAGTTAGAAATTGAAGGAGGGACTTCCACTCTCTACCTAACTATAGGCCAAATACGTTGCAGTAATTCTTGCAGCTAACCATCCCCGATCCAGATGTAGAGTATGACGAGTTAAATTCTCAAGGGAATTCACTTTGATAATTAGTCAAACAACTAATCAAGATGAGGAGTCCATTTTCTGGGTGGTTTGTCAATTGACTCTAGAAGTAAGTTCCACAATGATCCTCTTAGCCAAACTAGAATCAAATAGAGGGATTCACCCAAGGCTCAGTGATGCACTATTTAGTTTCAGGAGGATGAATACAATATGTGGGTGGTTTATTAGCCCCAAGGAAAGCACTGAGTGATTCAACTCCACTTAAATTTCATTGGCTAACCCATTGACAAGAACACATCATTGGCATTAAAAAAACACAGGTAGAATTGTCCCAATCATAGAACACAGGCTAATAAAGGTTATTTTTTCCTTGCAAATCCATGTCCTCTAACAATCATGTCATCTGGGTTTTTTTCATTCAACATTTGCTATGACTTACTCTGCAAGCTCTCTTTCGTCCACAGACCACCCTGTTTATCGACACATCCCCTGCATACCATCTCACCTAGTCTCCTTGTCTCGTGTTCCTTCTCTTGTGTGTTAACCACACCACATGCTCCAAGAGAACAAGAATTATATGGGTTTTTCCTTTGTTCAAGAAGCCCATACACAATTCAATGCTCGCACTAACAATGCAACAATTTCTTTCAAGAGATAGGTGGGAAAGTAAATGCAGTGGTAGGTCTTACACTAAGCAAAATAAATCCTCCTCCTTAGGCTTTAACTCCATGTCCACTCCTTAGTCCAATCATTGATTTGCATTTTTTACACAATTTTACATAAACAATTCATACATTGACAATATATTATATTCTAGATTATATTGGAAATATATTCATTTTTATAAAATTGAAAGATTATGAGTAACCTAGCCTCATCCAAGTATACAAGAGTACAAGTAGCTTAGTGTTTAAACATTCAAAAAATAAAGTAAAAAGCATTGATGTGTCAAGAATCCAACTATACATACGACTAGAGTAGTCATATACATTAAATGATTAGATCAACCATATAAATTAAATGGTTGGAAAACATAGATAGACATTAATCCATGATAAGCATCAAAACATTTACTTCATAATAACTTTCTAAATTATAACTTTATTTTAAATTATATTATTATTATCTATATAAAAAATTAATATATAAGCAAACATGTATACATTTAAAGAAACATGTAATATGATTCTTGTCCATGGAGATTCACCCTCAGTTTACCATGGATATCCTTAATCTGTATACATAGAGACTGAGAAGTGGAGAGAGAGAGAGGGAGTGACAATGGGGAGATGGAGAAAGAGTGTGTAAGTATGGCGGTGAGATAAATAGAAAAAGAAGGAGAGATGTAGAGAATGGGGGAGAGAAGGAGAGAGAAAGGCATATATTAACAAAGTTGGAAGGTGAAGAGAGAGAGAGAGAGAGAGTGGAGAGAGGTAGGGAAAGAGAGATGGAGATGGAGGGGACAAAGAGGGAGGTAAGAATAAATATGTAGGGAGTGAAAGATGGAGAGAGAGAGAGGGAAGGGAGTGATAAGGAAGATGGAGAGAGAGGATAGCAGGAGGCAAGAGAGATAGAAGCGGGGGAGAGGGAGGGAAGGGGAAGAGAGACAGAGAGAGAGTGAGAGAGATTGAGGGAGAGGAGGAGGGAGTGATATATAGATCGATTGGAGAGTGATATAGATGGAAGGTGAACAGAAATAAGAGATAGATGGAAACATGGAGGGAGAGAAAAATAAATTGATAGATATGGAGTGAGAGAGTGTGTGTGTTTGGGGGGGTGAGATAAAGAGACAAATAAGGAGAGATGGATGGACAAATAGATATATATGGGGGGGGGATAGGGAAGAAGATTCTAATCCTATTTTATTGTTCTCACTAGATGCATTGATTTTAGTGTATATGTTGATTTCTAATGATTTTTGAATACTTGCACTAGATGCATTGGTTTCAATGTAGATGATTTCTAATCCCATTTGATTGCTTGCACTAAATGGATTGATTTAAGTGTAGATGTTGATTTCTAATCATATTTGATTGCTTGCACTAGATGCATTAATTTCAATGTAAATGTTGATTTCTTACACTAGATGCATTGATTAAATATAGATGATTTCTAATCCCATTTTACTGTTTGCACTAAATGCATTGATTTCAGTGTAGATGGTGATTTATAATCCTATTTTATTGCTTACACTAGATGCGTTGATTTTAGTGTAGATGTTGGTTTTCTAATCCTATTTGCTTACTTTCACTAGATGCATTGATTTCATTGTAGATGTTGGTTTCTAATCCTATTTGCTTACTTCCACTAGATGCATTGATTTGAGTGTAGATGTTGATTTATAATCCTAATTGATTACTTGCATTAGATGCATTGATTTTTAGTGTAGATGTTGTTTTCTAATCTTATTTGATTTCTTGCATTAGATGCATTGATTTCAGTGTATATGTTGATTTTTGATTTGATGTAATTGGATGTATGATGGTACATTAATTTTAAAGTCATTGGATTAATAGTGTGCATTGATTTTAGTGTAAGTACAAAAAATTATTGACAATGTACATTGATTTTTGTGTTATAGTAATTAAACCTATTAATATTGGAGAGCAAGAGAAACAAGGAATGAAGTTTACTACAACAGCTCGAGCTAAATATTTAAATGGTTTACTATTTCAATTGTCCTTTTCATATAATTTAGATGAAAATATGACAAAACTAACAAGGGTGACAATAATAATAGTAGAAGAAAATAGTTTGAGATTTTATTTGTAATTGTCTACATTATTATTATTCATATTTTCTATCATTCAATATTATTACAGTGCCACTTTGCATTCAAAAAAATTATTTCATCATTTTTCATCATTAAAGTTATTTTAAAATATTGATCATTTCAAAAAACTAAGGTAACTAAGTATATTTAAAATTAAAATGACTCCATAAATCTCAAACATATTTAGCATATTTAAAATGGTTATATTAATTTTAGATGCATTTACATATTATTGATAAAATTAATCATTTGTTTCTCATATTATTGATAGATTGTCCTTGGTCGCACATGACTGAAACCAACCTAGATCCTTCTTAACTCTAGATCTATAAGGGCTGAGAAGGATCAAATCTCTCGAGGTGCAAAACTTTCTTCAAGTTTTGCACTCAAAAAACAAGTTTGCACCTCGAGAGATTTGATCCCTCTCAGCACTTGATAGATCCGAAGTTAAGATGGATCTAGGTTGGTGGCTAGTGATCTTCATTTTGTAAGTGTAGAAGGCGATTCAACGATGGTTGTTCGTCTGCGACAAGTATATACTGATGCAGGACCTGATCGTCGTAAGCAAGAATTGGAAGAAGCAGAGCACTGTAGGTCAATGGAATCGTATCATGTATTTGGAAATTATCCTGGTTTTTTTTGGAACTTGTGGAGGTTGATTGTGTCTGTGTTAGTCAATTATGCATATGGTTGTTTGATGGAATATGTCGGTGGAGTCATATTTAGGGATAAATATAAAAATTTGTTGTTGTGTTGTTTGTCTTCTTATAATTGTTTAAGATGTTGCAGGTTGTGCATTCTATATGATGTTGCAGGAATGTTTACTTGGTCGGTGGTATCAATTGTGTTTTTTCGTCTAATACGTTATACGTTATCATGACCATCGTCCTCATCCTGAATTATTTGTGGAGAAAACTCTCTAAAGACACTCTCTTACTGTCAATTTAATTTTTTGGCCAAAAGCCATGTTGAATGAGTTTATGGTTGGAATCACATGAATTTATTTATTTTGGTCATATCATGATTTTTGTTGTTTAAAATTGGTTTCTCATCACATATATGAATTCAATATCTTGAAAAATTCCTTTGATACTCAAATTGTGGAGATTTCACAACTCAAACTTGTGATTCCAACAAATCTCTGTTAGATTCTAATTACTTGGAATATAGGCTAAAAAAACCTCCAAAACATATAACAGATAGACTAGACAGAATTATTTGTATGTATATTATGCTGTTTTTATTTTTCAAGCAATAATTAATGTTAATATTCCATTAATAGTGAGATAGCCATCACTACTTGTTATTTTAAAATATAAATGAAATTATTCAATCAAAACTATGTCAATTAATATTTATAGTTTTTATGGTTTTTAAATAGTGAGCTTTTAGTTCTGCCAAATACCTCTGTTTCTTTGGAATTTTCCTTAATCCAAAAAAAACTTTTAACCTAAAATTATTTTAAATATTTGTAATTGAAAATATTTATTATAGTTAAGTTGATATATGATAAGAGGAGTTGAGCTTTGATTAATCTGGTTTAGATGAAGAGCTATTTTTATATATGATAAGTGGATTTAGTCCTCATGAAGTTAATCTCGTTTAGTAGAGGTGTTGGTCGTGACCAGTGAGACCATCACAATTACAAACAAACAAACAGCGCGCATAAACGAGATTAATTATTATTAGTTGACGATGAAACAAGATAATAATGATAGTTTCGTAATCAATTTAAATTTCCATAATGTGAATTATGAGAATTTAAATTTATATAATTAATGATTAGAATCTCTTAATAATTAGTTACCAAAATCTCATTATTATTCTAATCATTATCAATTACCAGCAATTAATCAAGATTATGAATGATTACCAAGGTTGGGTTGTGATTATAATCATGATACCACTATCAAAAGAAAACCAAAATCTCATAATTAAAGCTTGCTGAGGGGATTAACTCAAGTTAACATGATTAAATCCAATCCTTACAGAAAAATCAAATTACAGAACAACTCAGTTCACAACCGACACCACATAACATTGCAGAACATTTTTCTTTATTACACCATATGGATGGGTTTCCACACTATGGAGAAAGACGTGAATGATGAGATAGCGACAAGGTAGACCCATGGTAAATACGTGATTAATGTTCAACCATGAAATGACTGAATGATTTTAATGATGTCCATGAGGTTGAAAAAGGACTAAGAGAATAATAATCTTAATTTATCTTTATATTTTTTTCGATATCTTCTGCTATGAGTCTTAGGCGTTCTATATCCTGTGAACGGTAACTCGCCTAAAGAATTGACTCGCACCTGCATTTCTTCATATTAAAAGTACGAAAGAGACGCTTGCGGGTGAAGGGAGTCTTCTTCTTTCTATCTATAAGCAGGGTTGAAGATAGACTAAGTGATCGAGCGTCAATATGAAATAAATAAGGCAAGGGGATTTAAGAGCCAAGCGGAATCTGCTTTTGCAGGGCCGAGCGGAGCGTGGTGAAAGAAATACAGGGGTTCTCTGGTTTTTTTGTTATGGCTACTGATCTTCATTCTGTAAGTGTTGAAGGCGATTCTGCGGAGGTTGTTCGTCTGCGACAGGTATATACTGATGCAGAACATCGTCGTAAGCAAGAATTGGAAGAAGCAGAGCATCGTAGGTCAATGGAATCGCATCATGTTATATTTGGAAATTATCCTGGTTTTTTTGGAACTCTATGGAGGTTGATTGTGTCTGTGTTGGTCAGTTATGTATATGGTTGTTTGATGGAATATGTAGGTGGAGTCATATTTAGGAATAAATATAACGATTCGTTGTTGTGTTGTTTGTCTTCTTATAATTGTTCAGGATGTTGCAGGTGGTGTGTTCTGTATGTTCTTATAATTGTTCAGGATGTTGCAGGTGGTGTGTTCTGTATGTTGTTGCAGGGATGTTTACTTGGTCGGTGGTATCAATTCTGTTTTTTCGTCTAATACGTTATCATCACCATCCTCTTCATTCTGAATTATTTGTGGAGAAAACTGTCTAAAGACACTCTGCTACTGTGAATTTAAATTTCTCGCTTAAAGTCATGTTGAATGAGTTTATGGCTAGAATTATATGAATATTTTTGGGCCAAATTATGATTTTTGTTGTTTAAAATTAGTATTTTTGGGCCAAATTATGATTTTTGTTGTTTAAAATTAGTTTTTCATTGTAGATATGAATTCAATATCTTGAAAAATTCCTTTCACAGGAAAATTGTGAATTACCCTAAAAGAATTGTTTATATATATGTTCTGCTGTTTTTATTTTTCAGACATTAATTAATGTTAATATTTCATTAATAATGGAATAACTATCACTAATTTTTATTTTAAAATGTAAACTAAATTATTAATCAAAACCAAAACCATGTCACGCAGACATTTATAATTTTTAAAAGTAGGCTTTTAGTTCTGCCAAATACCTCTGTTTTTTTGGCCTTTTCCTTAATTCAAAAAAAAACTTTTAACCTAAGGCCAGAGTATATGGACACCCTGGCGTTGCTAAAATATATTTGAATTTGAATAAAAAAATTAAATATTTGTAATTGAAAATAATTATTATGGTTATGTGGCTATATGATAAAAGCAGTTGAACTCTGATTAATTTGGTTTAGATGATGAGGAGCTATTTGTACATATGATAGGTGGATTTAATCCTCCTGAAGTTAATCTCGTTTACCATTACAATCACACACAAACAAACAAACAACGCGCATAAACGAGATTAATTATTATTAGTTGATGATGAAACAAGATAATGATGATAGTTTCGTAATCAATTTAAATTTCCATAATTTGAATTATGGGACTTCAAATTGATATAATTAATGATTACAATCTCTTAATAATTGGTTACCAAAATCTCATTATTATTTTAATCATTATCAATTACCAACAATTAATCAAGATTATGAGTGATTACCAGGATTAAATTGTGATTATAATCATGGTCCCACTACCAAAAGAAAACCAAAATCTCATAATTAAGGCCTGCTGAGGGGATTAACTCAAGTTAACATAATTAAATCCAATCCTTACAGAAAAATCAAATTACAGAACAACTCAGTTCACAACCGACACCACATAACAGTGCAGAACATTTTTCTTTATTACACCATAAAATCACATAACATTGCAGAACATTTTTCTTTATTACACCATATAAAAGGGCCAGTTGGCTCTGCCAATTCATATCCTATAACAAGATTGCTGTGCAAATATATTATAAAATTCATATAAAATATTGGAGCTGTCTAAGGACGCAACAGAATAGTTGGGATGGTAGTTTTTTTTTCAAATCTGGTAAAACAAAATTCAAAAAATCAAGTAATTGGAGTGTTTGAATTGCATTGTTGATGGTGGAAATAAATTCAGCACCATAAAAAAAACCTTGAAGACACCCAAAATAATGAAGTTTAACCACTGTAACCCATATTTTCAAAAATCTTTGCAGAAATTTGTCATAATCTTATTGGAGTTTCTAAATTATTTTATAATTTTTTTAAATATCTGTCTAGATAATTACCACAAAACAACTAAAACTTCTTAGTTGCAATTCTTAGTTGCAATTCTTTATAGGATAAGTATTGCAATTTATATTTAATAATATTAATTTGTAAAATGCCTCTCTCATTTGTCCCTCACTGCATTGCTTGGGATTCTGGTGGATTTTTCCAATATGTAGTTTTATTATTGCAAATATGAAGTCGTTTCTAAGTCTTTTCATTGAGGGGAATCTTATGTCTAGTCCTCTTCCATCCTCGCTTGATAGGTGGAGAAAAGCGACTTCTATTATCTTATCCCAAAATTAGCTTTTAAGGCTATTTTGATTTAGTACATGGAGAAAAGCGACTCCTAATAAAATATTCAAGAATAGCGTTTAATGTCGATTTCCTTAAAGAATGGTTATAATTTTTTTGGTTGTTGTTTTCAAATCACATTGGAAGTTGCTGCCAGTGAGCATGCATTCTCATCCTTATCTACCATTCTCATTCTCCAACGAGGAGCTATACTTCAAGAGAGAAGAGATCAGGACATCTTCGTCTACCATTTCACCTAGAAGCGGCCATAAAATTATATTATATGTTAAAACAAATCTAAAAAATGTTTAAGAAGTTAAAATATGCTAAACCAATGGTCCTCCACATTCGTTTCCATCTAAGTGGATTACGGTAAACCATGGCAGCATATGGATGGGTTTCCACACTATGGAGAAAGACGTGAATGATGATGAGATAGAGACAAGGTAGACTTATGGTAGGTATGTGATCAATGTTGAATCATGAAATGAATGAATGATTTTAATGACGTCTACGAAGCTGAATAATTTAGGGACTAAAAGAATAATAATCTTAATTCATTTTCATATTTGAATAGATGTTAGATCTTTTGCTATGAGTCTTGACTAGAAGGCTAGCAATCCCATTGATCTTATCTTTATCAAATAGATGGTGCATGTTGTCAATCTTTAGATTGTTTTCATACTGAGTGTGGATATCCTCATAGGCTGCACACCTCATGAAAAAGTGTCATTCCATCTCCACCACATCCTTATTTCAGAAAATGCAAGTTTTCTCTTTCCAAACTTCCTTGGGAATCTTCCACCTACCAGTTTCACATCTAAGGTTATGTCACCTTGTCCTCAACCGTGCCACCAATGCCCTTGCTTTTCCTTTAATAGTTGTCCCGAAATATGTCTTCTCACCATGGTCACAAGTTGGATTGAACTCTTTGATGTAGTATGTTTTTTTATCTCCATTGTGATTGGTCCACATGGCAGTCCTAAATTTTCCCATCATAATTTTTTTTAATTCTTTGTTGGTGCTAGGACATTCATGCAACTTGATATTCGAATTACTCAACCACTTTTTGTTTTGCTTCATTCAAGTTTTCTTCCTAGGGTCTAATTCCTCTTCTATAGTGTAATATCCCAAAAGGGAGAATGCAGTAATACTTCACACAATATAAAAACTTATAGCAAGATAAACAATAAATCTTAAGACAACATCGGAATTGACAGAGAATCTGAGCCATTTTATTTGATTGGAGAAGAATAAGTTACACCATGTACAAAATATGAGCAGATCTAGCCAAAGAGATGGTCTAGAAGTACCCATAAAACAAGCTACAACAGGTACAGTGTAACTGGAGAGGCACTGAAGCAAATATTGTGTTGTCCCTTCAGCAGATTATGAACATATAGTTGCAGGCTGAAAAGGAAAATGCAGATCTACTCAAATCCAGAGCTCAGATGATGCCAAAATTCAAGATCTAGCCAACGTGACGGATTCCCAAGATAACCCAGAAAGGATTTTCCAGATCTGCAACTTTGGAAAATCACCTCCCTAGGATTTGATCCTTGATCTACTAGGAAATACAGATTTGAAGCTAGATCTGACAAATAGATGGCTGAAATATGATATCAGATCAGATCTATGCTTGAAGGGTTGATCCCTTCTTCAGATCTATGAGCTAGAAGCTCTAGATCTAGCTTCTCAATCCTCCAATGATGATTGCAGCTGCTGCAACACAACTGCCTCTAGAAAATGTGATGTGAGGGAAAGAGAGGCCTTCTGCCTGCTGAAAAATGCTGCAATAAACTCCAGGCTGATGGAAATAATGATGGCAATGTGAGGGGATGATCCCTCACAGGATTGCTAGCTGAAATACTGGCAACTTCCTTCCTCCCTTTTGATCTACAAGATAGATAGCGTAATTCCTGAAGGAAGTACTGTTGCTGGTTAATAACTTTTGGCCTGATGCAAAATCTGCAATGAAGCTCTGGGAAGCTGATCTTTAAGCCCAAGGTGATAGGAATAATCCTTCACGAGTTCTCCAGCTGAAGTACTGAAGACAACTTCCTCCTTCCAAACTGATCTTCAGAAATCTGCAATTTCTGAATGTGAGTGTTCTGCAGAAAGTAGGAAAAGGAGATGGCACTTAAATCCTAATGTATAATGAAGTACAATCCTCTTTCTGGAGCTGCTCTAAGAAAGAGGTGGGATTCCTGACTAGGAACACCCTGTGCTAAACAACACCTGCAATCTCTGCTAAACAGCCTAAGAAAGCAGTGGAATGTCACATGACAATTCCAGATCTGAAAATATCTTACAACAAGAGATAATCAGCATGCCCTCATCCTTGCCTTCATCTTCTTTATATAACATTTGAGCCTTCCCAAGCCTTGGCCCTCATCTAGACTACACTGTCACATGTGGACAAGATCTGCCAATTTGGACTGTGTTGTTTGACCCAATCAACCATCATGTCTAGGTGCAATGTACACCTTCCATCAAGTGTGCCTTGTTGGCATAATGTCCTCCATCACTTTATCATGAATGTCCCATGATCTTTGACATCTTCAAGATCTTGTTTGACTGAATCATCCTTTGTTTGATCCCTTCAAGATCTTAGTTGACTGTGTCAACCTCCATGATCTATCTCATTAATGAGACAGATTCCCCAATTTCATTCACATTAGTAGTTTCTCAACTACCTTTTTATGCAGATCTAGGCTAAATTAATCCACATTCACACACACAAAGTGGATATGTATTCATATTGAGAATTGTGGGTCCCTCCACCCTTTTATTTACTTAACTCATTAAGAAAATCAAGGACTCTAATATTCCAAATATGATGTGAAAATTTGGGAATATTACAGTCCTCCCCGACAAAATGTTTCTTGTCCTCAAGCAACTCCAAAAGTAGATGCAAAGCCTTCTATTCCCTCCCAAATGACATTCACATAAGGAAGGCTTCCTCCATTTGCTGCAATGTGTTATGCATGATTGGTTCCAAAGTTGTCTTTTAAAAACATAAAGAATGACCTCCAACTGTTTGGTTAGATGTCCTCCTTCCATCGTGAAGTACCAAGTGACAACCATATGATGTCCAACATCATCATCAATACATGAGGTGCATAAAATAGGGTGGTTCTCTTCACAAAGGAAAAGCTCCATCACACAATACATGTCTCCATCCCATGTTTTATAAATTAGATTGAGCATTGATATGCTCTCATACTTAGCCCTGTTGGCTTTGTTGGATCCAAGCATCATTCCAATGTTATGCAAAAGAAGAAGGAAAGGAGCTATATGGGTAGACAAAGATGTCAAACCATATTCTCCTAAGAGTAACCACCGGAGTAAGGCCCTTTGCTACCATCCTCCATCTCCTTCATGTAAGATGGACAAGCCAAACTCCCCCAAAAGCAACCAAAGCAACAAGAGATCTTGCTGCTTTCTCTCCTTCTCTTGTGCATCATGAAGAAAAAACATACTAATGGACATATGGAATGTCACATCAGCCCAATACAAAGAAACATCATTAATGCACATCATGAGAGCATCATGCCAAGATTTACCCAAGACAAAACACATAGACATAGGAGATGTCATGTGGTGGCCAATCTCGCTCAAGTGAAACCAAAATGAACATGCCTTCTTTTGCTACATTCTTTGATTGATACACAAGGTATGAATCAGAAAATTTTGAGCTATTGGGTGGTAGCCATACTCACCCAATAGCAGCCAGCGTAGCCATGCCTCCTTCTTCATTTCATAGGTGTTCTTCAAGGCATGGATCAAAGAAATAGGAGCCTTTAGGAAGTGACAAGAACCTCCCAAGGGCAACCAACGTAACCAAGCTTGTTGGCCCATGTAAATTTGCAAGTGCTCATGCAACCCCTTGCTTATCCTCCTCACCCACTCACCCCAATATGGAAGATGAGTGATGTGCTGCATAATCATGGTATCCTCCCTTTGTAGAATACCATCTTCCCCAAACTGATAAAGAACTTTGCACTCCATGAAATGTTGAAGTGCATCTCCAATGAGATCTCTTAATGAGACCTTCTTCTCATCCATGGCCTTCCAAAACCAATGAGGTTCTGGATCTGTTGTAGGTAGAAGTTTCTCTTTGAGCTGTGAGATGCTCATTGAGAAAGTGTCATCAAGAAGGGAGAGAAGGTTTCTCATATCTAGATGTCTACCATTTATCATCTTTACCTTCATTGCTTCATGAGTGAAGCTACCTTCAAAATGCTCCAAGAATAATGGGGCCTCATCATTATCATTGCTTCTAAGAGACAACGTTGTAGATCTGCAAGGTAATACATAAACTGTCTCAAAGAAAGGTACAATACTGATCTCATAACCAGTTATTGTACAAAGGATTATGCTCATCCCTTCTTCTGAAACTCTTAACTTCAACTCAAGAGGTTGAATGTAGTTCATCCATGACAAACTGGGATAGCTTTTCATCTCCTTCTTGATTAATTCAAGGGTCCTCTGCGCTTTGATATGTTGCTGCTCCAAATCAGCACCATGTTCTAACCCTTGGTTATGCATTGGCCCTGATGGCATGTCCCCATAAGTTTCAATAAGATCTACTGAAACAATAGGTGATGAATGTGTATGCATACCTTGGATCAACTGATATGTGGGAACCTCTTGACAGAACACAAGAGTTCCTCCAACTGGGACAATAGTGCCTCCAACTGCTGGTAAGAGTGATGGTTGCTCTTCTCCAAGTGTACCAACGCTGGAATTCTCCTCCTCCTACTCATGCATCTCCTGAATCATGCATGGGACTCTATGTGTCAAGGGCTTAAGACTATCTCGCAAAGATGAAAAAGTATTTTCTCCGAATGCAAGTACTTCTGCAGCTAGTGGTGAATGTAGTGACTTCTTGTCTAGAGTGACAAGATTGGCAGCCCCCTCCTTAGGAAATGTCTCTTTGTGGCACATCTCTGTCTTCTTCACTTCAAACTTCTTTCTCAACTTGTGAAATAAATCTGAATATTTAGTCACCTTTGCATGCTCCATGTGACAAAACCACCAATCATTGGCTTCATCTAAAAGATGAAGTGCTGCAATTTGAACAACCTCTTCTTCAGCTATAGGATGTAGTCTGAAAAATGCATCTAACTCTCTCCTCCAAGCCTTAACAGTTCTTGAGGAAGATCCATCAAATGTAGGCAAATAGAATCTATTATGCCTCTTTCTCCTATTGTTGCTATAGGATCCTCTTTCTTCTTTGATTTTGAAGAATTGTTGGAGAGTTAGCTTCTCCTTGAATGCTCTATATTGTGCTTTGTACTCTTCAAGATATAGACTGAGAGTCTCATGAGTTTCAGGTTCATTCCTTCCTTCATTTCTATACCCTTCACCCTCTTCAAAGGATCACTGTAATAGATCCGATGATCAACTCTGCTCCGATACCATGTAGAAATTTGAATAATAGATGAGTTATTCACCGATATTATCCTGATTACACACTATTTGAGCTTCTTGCATAATACATAACCTCTTCTACCATTTATCATCAATTTGCGGAATTAAAAACAATCGCATGCGCACATTGAAACATTAATCAATCACACATATCAACACAGTATGTAATGGGGAAAGCTTACAGTTGAAAACCCCCAACTATCTGTATATTATAATGATAGAGAACATGTAACAATCATAGTACAAACTCCTCACAAGCTCTCAACACTATCTCCAATTGTTACACACTAACTAGCTCAGATATGAACAAGTTACAAGTTCAAATCTCCTCCACTTGTGAGCCTGCCTCTACTGCGCAATCCAAGATTAATAATGATGAGATCCAAGTTCGAATCCCACTGGCTTGTACTGCGCAATCCTCATTGGCAATCTCAATCAATGTGTGTGCAAATCTCATGCACAGCTATAGTCACAACTGATAGTAGACTCACCCTTTCACCCACCTCTAACACGGGTCTCCACTGAACTGTCCATGCACTGCAGTTAACTGATGTATTCTTTAGTTGATTTATGAGTTAATAATTAGTGAATTAATTAATAATTAATTCACACCACTCATCACTAGTGTATTTATCAGTTAGACTAAATACAACTAGTTCAACAAAGTTAAACCGAACACAACTCCATCAACTGTCTCATCAACTCCACCAAACTCTGCCACATGAGTTCTAACTGAAGTCAACCATGCAATAGCTCAACTAAACCCTAGGAATAGCGTAATTCCTTCTGTCAGCTGCATGTGCCACATCCGTAGCTCGAATTGAAGTGCTGCAAGAGGATAAGATAATGTTTATAGTTCAAATATTATTAAGAGCTAATAATATTCGACTGATCTATTTTTAGACTGGCAGTCTAAAAATAGACTCCGCCCAGTATGTCTAAAAATAGAGGTCCATCTATTTTTACCAACTTGACCAATCATCCATAAATAGCATCCTGCAACTCATAGACCATGATCCATATGTCTAAAAATAGACATAGTCTAAGAATAGACTTTGTGCCAAAAATAGCACAACGGGCCCACTTAGCGAAGGCGACTTCTTTTCACTAAGCTCCATCACATCTTGTTGCATTCTCAACACTCCCTCTCAACGAAGATATGGATTATCTGCAACCCCTATCCTGCCCCTGTGGTATTCGAATTTTCTCCTGGTGAGCGCCTTCGTCAAGATATCAGCATCTTGATCCTCCGTAGGAATGTATGAAAGTAACATGACCTTCCGCTGCACACAATCTCTGATATGATGATACCGATGCCTGAAGCACTGTCGCCTCAACTCATCCTCCTGTCTGTACCATGATCCATATCCTGATGTGCCTCTGCGATATCTCACTACATGCTTGCCTGCCTCCCAGAAGAGCTTGGTTGGATTAACCATAGCTTGTGAAAGCTGGTTAATTGCATAGCATATGTCGGGTCGTGTATTGACCAGATACATAAGCGACCCCACCAACTGTCGATAAACAGTGGCATCCACTACCTCCGCCGAAGTAGCATCCTCCTTCCTCCAACCACCAGGAAGAGGAGTATTAACAGGTTTGCAGCCATGCATGTTGAACTTCTCTAGTATCTCCCGGGCATACTTACCCTGAGAAACAAACAGTCCATCACTGCGCTGCCAAATTTCCAATCCCCGGAAATAATGAAGGAGGCCCAAGTCCTTCATCTCAAATTATCTTGCAAGATCCTCCTTGCATGAGAGTATCGACAACTCATCACCTGTCAAATCAAATCATCTACATAAAGTAAAATGATCAACAACTTACCCTCCACCACAATCTGGTATAGGTTAGGATCCGCCTCACTCTTGGAGAATCCAAGTCCGGTGAAATAACTGTCTATCCGTGTGTACCAAGCACGAGGTGCTTGTTTCAACTCATACAGCGCTCTCTTGAGCCTGCACACATGCGACTCGCTGCTGAAGATCTCGAAACCTTCGGGCTGCTCTATGTACACCTCCTCCTCAATGACTCCATTGAGAACGCAGTCTTCACATCCCTCGATGAATGTACCACCCCATGCTAACATTTAGAAAGCTAAGATCGTCCGTATGGAAGAATACGTTGCGACAGGTGCAAAGGTCTCCTCATAATCGATCCCCTCTATCTGTGAAAAGCCTCGGGAAACAAATCTTGCCTTGTACTTCTCCACACTCCCGTCAGCTGCATGCTTCACTTTGTAGATCCATCTCGAACCCACCACTGATTTCCCTTCCGGCCTTGGGACAATCTCCCATGCACTGTTTCTGACAATCGAATCATACTCTTCCACCGTGGCATCTACCCATGTGGGGTCCTCCACAGCTTCCTCGAAAGAGGATGGCTCTGTCACGATACATATGCTCACAAGATCCATGTATCCAGTGTACCGGTCCGGTGACTGTCTCTGTCTGCGCTGTGCTGTAGGTGGTCCTACAACCTTCTCTGCATCTTGAGCCAGTCGCTCAGCTTCTGTAGTGCGCTTGCGCCCTCTGATGGTTGGCGCTGCATGAGTGGTCTCTTCCACTCCATGAAATTCCTCTTGTGGCTGATCCACATCCTGAAGCTCATCCTTAGGAACTAATAACTCCTCCTCTGCATGCAAGTGTGGCTCCCTCTCAAGCGAACACTTCATGGCTTTCTCCTCCTAAAATTTGATATCCCGTCGCACAACAATCTTGCGACTATCTGGAAAATACACACGATAGTTGTGGGGCGTATCAGTGTATCCCACAAATATCCCAGCCTCTGCGGTCAGCTCCAACTTCTTCCTAGCATTCTTCATCACATGAATGTAAACAGGTGAACCAAAAATCCTCAAATGGGAAATATCAGACCTCTTACCAGAAAACGCCTCCTCGGGTGTACTCATGCCAAGTATCTTGTGAGGACAACGGTTCTGAACATATACTGCAGTATTGCATGCCCCCGCCCACAAGTGAATGGGTAGGCCCTAATCATGCAACATCGCCCGTGCAGCACCCACGATCATTCTTTTCTTCCGCTCAGCAACCCCGTTCTGCTGTGGGTTATGAGGTGCTATGAGCTCTCTTCGAATTCCTTCTATGCTGCAAAAGTCCTTGAATTCGCCAGAGATGAAGTCACCACCATTTTCGCTCCTAAGAGCCTTCACCTGCTTCCCTGATTCCTTCTCAACCAGTGCCTTGAACTCACAGAACTTTGAGTATGTCTCGCTCTTCTTCTGCATGAAGAAAATCTAGCACTTCCGAGAATAATCATCAACAAAGATCACATAGTACCTATGCTTTGCTGTCGAAGCTACTGAGAAAGGTCCACACACATCTGTGTGAATTCTCTCAAGGATCGTCGTGGCACGACTATCCTTCTCGTGAAAGGTGGCTTTCACAAATTTTCCCAAGGTACATCCCTTGCACTAATCTGACTGCGCAAGAGGACCCCCTTAGGAAGCCCAGTAGAAATCGGTTGCGGTATCTTCAAAGCTCCATGGTGAAGGTGGCCTAATCTTCGGTGCCACAACTCACCATCATCCCAGCTCACCACTCCTTCTCCCTTGCATGCCATTGCTGCGCAGCCATCTACCTGCAATTGATAAAGGTTCTTGACTCGAACCCCTATCTTCCAGGTTTCTCCAGTTTTCTTACTGCGCAGGAAAGCCTTTCCCTCGCTGAAGACAACATCATATCCCTTGTCTTCTAACATCGCCACAGAGATAAGATTCTTCTTCAATCCTGGAACATGCATCACTTCCTTCAATATGAAGGGTTTACCAGAATCCCTCTCAAAGGAAATGGTACCGATACTGGTCGCACTGTATCTACCATCATCACCCATCTCGATGTGCACTCCAAGATCTTTCTCATCCAGATCAGTAAACAAATCTCGATCTCCTGTCATGTGAAAAAACGCACCACTGTCCAGAAACAGAAGAACCACATCACACTTGAAACCAAGCATGCGATCAAAGAAAAATCCAGCTCAAACTGTGAGGCTAAGGCCTCTCCAGCTGCAGATCCAGCAGCCTGCTTATTTTTCTTCTTCTGCGGACAATTTGTGGCATAATGTCCGTGTTGGTGACAGTGAAAGCACTTCACCTTGGACATGTCCTGCTTCTTTCCTTTCGCACCAGACAGAGAAGCTTTCTTGCTCTTCCCCTTCTTTTCTTTGGCAGCCAAAGTTCAATTCTCTTCATCAGATGCCTTTGATGAAGATCCGTCCCTGGTACTCCGCCTTATCTCCTCTTGCACAAGATCCGACCAAAGTCGCTCCCATCCTGGAAATTTCTCTCGACCATTGACAGAGTCCTGATAGGAATTCCAACTCTTCGGAAGCCCAAGGAGAGCCAAGCTCACCAAGTCCTCGTCATCTATAGTCACCCCCACACTTCCCAGCTCATCCCTGCATTGGGTGAACTTCGTGAGGTACTTGGGCATACTGTCTCCTTTCTCCATCTTTATGTTCCTGAGCTTATCCTTGAGCGCCAACTTCCTCTGGTCGCTCTTGCTTTGGAATAAATCTATCAACGCTTTCCACATCAAGTATGGATAAGCTTTACCATGCAGGCTGGACACTATGTGATCCTTCACGCCCTCCAACAGAATCCTTCGACACTTTGCTGTCTTCTTTTGCCAAGCCTCAACCAAGGTTGCATCGCTAGGCTTTGGAACTTCAGCATCTATGAACTCCTTCAGCCCATTGTCATCGAGCACCGCCTCCATCCTGTCCTTCCATGCAATATAATTCGAGCTACCCTCCAGGGCATACTCCAATCGCAATCCGTTGAAAGACATCTCAACTTCGACACCAAGAAAACACTGCTGCAAATTCGAATTCCACCAGCTCAAAACTCAACCGCTTCTGATCTGAATTTGTGAGAACAAAGTATTTCTAGTACAGAGATAGACTGTAGGGGATTTTACTAGATATTTCACCTTTCAAAGAAAGGATGGATCCAGAGGTTACGTGGCCCTCTTACAGACTCTGCCTAAAGAAATAAAATGTAATCACTGTAATAGATCCGATGATCAACTTTGCTTCGATACCATGTATAAATTTGAATAATAGATGAGTTATTCACCGATATTATCCTGATTACACACTATTTGAGCTTCATGCATAATACATAACCTCTTCTACCATTGATCATCAATTTGCAGAATTAAAAACAATCGCATGCGCACATTGAAACATTAATCAATCACACATATCAACACAGTATGTAATGGGGAAAGCTTACAGCTGAAAACCCCCAACTATCTGTATATTATAATGATAGAGAACATGTAACAATACATAGCACAAACTCCTCACAAGTATCCAGTACTATCTCCAATTGTTACACACAAACTAGCTCAGATCTGAACAAGTCACAGGTTCAAATCTCCTCCCTTGTTTGCCTGCCTCTACTGCGCAATCCAAGATGAGAAAAGAATAGATCCAAGTTCGAATCCCCTTGGCTTGTACTGTGCAATCCTCATTGGCAATCTCAATCAATGTGTGTGCAAATCTCATGCACAGCTATAGTCACAACTGATAGTAGACTCACCCTTTCACCCACCTCTAACACTGGTCTCCACTGAACTGTCCATGCATTGCAGTTAACTGATGTATTCTTTAGTTGATTTATGAGTTAATAATTTGTGAATTAATTAATAATTAATTCACACCACTCATCACTAGTGTATTTATCAGTTAGACTAAATACAACTAGTTCAACTAAGTTAAACCGAACACAACTCCACCAACTGTCTCATCAACTCCACCAAACTCTGCCACATGAGTTCTAACTGAAGTCAATCATGCAATAGCTCAACTAAACCCTAGGAATAGCGTAATTCCTTCTGTCAGCTGCATGTGCCACATCCGTAGCTCGAACTGAAGTGCTCCAAGAGGATAAGATAATGTTTATAGTCCAAATATTATTAAGAGCTAATAATATTCGACTGATCTATTTTTAGACTGGTAGTCTAAAAATAGACTCCGCCCAGTATGTCTAAAAATAGAGGTCCATCTATTTTTACCAACTTGACCAACCATCCATAAATAGCATCCTGCAACTCATAGACCATGATCCATATGTCTAAAAATAGACTTTGCGCCAAAAATAGCCTGTGGGCCCACTTAGAGAAGGCGACTTCTTTTCACTAAGCTCCATCATCTTGTTGCATTCTCAACACTCCTTCTCAACAAGATATGGATTATCTGCAACCCCTATCCTGCCTCTGTGGTATTCTAATTTGCTCCTGGTGAGCGCCTTCGTCAAGATATAAGCATCCTAATCCTCCGGGGGAATGTATGAAAGTAACATGATCCTCCGCTGCACACAATCTCTGATATGATGGTACCTGATGTCGATGTGTTTGGATCTATCATGAAATACTGGATTAGCCGAGAGTTTAATGCAACTCTGGTTATCACAATAAATCACAGTAGGCTCCAAGTGTGACCCGAACAACCCGACCAGGATCTTCCTCATCCATATGGCCTCGCATGCAGCCAAGCTTGCTGCCATATACTCAGCCTCTGCTGAACTGAGTGCCACGGATCTCTGCTTCCTGCTGTACCAAGAAAATGTTGTCGAACCGATACTGAAGATCCCTCCGGATGTGCTCTTTCGGTCCGTTGGGCTCCTGCCCAATGTGCGTTCGTGAAGCCACATAGCTTCACCTCATCCTCTGTCACATGCCACAATCCATATCTAGATGTGCCTCTAAGATAACGCAATACATGCTGCCTGCTTGCCTACCTTCCCGGAGAGCTTGGTTTGTTAACCCATAGCTTGTGAAAGGTAAGTTAACAACATAGCATATATCGGGTCGTGTATTGACCAGATACATAAGCGACCCCACCAACTGTCAATAAACAGTGGCATCCACTACCTCCGCTGAAGTAGCATCCTCCTTCCTCCAACCTCCAGGAAGAGGAGTATCAACAGGCTTGCAGCCATGCATGTTGAACTTCTCCAATATCTCCCAAGCATACTTACCTTGAGAAACAAACAGTCCACCATTGCGCTGCCAAATTTCCAATCCCAGGAAATAATGAAGGAGGCCCACGTCCTTCATCTCAAACTCTCTAGCAAGATCCTCCTTGCATGAAAGTATCAACAGCTCATCACCTGTCAAAATCAAATCATCTACATAAAGTACAATGATCAGCAACTTACCCTCTACCACAATCTGGTATAGGTTCGGATCCGCCTCACTCTTGGAGAATCCAAGTCCGGTGAAATAACTGTCTATCTATGTGTACCAAGCACGAGGTGCTTGTTTCAACCCATACAGCGCTCTCTTGAGCCTGCACACATGCGACTCGCTGTTGAAGATCTCGAAACCTTCGGGCTGCTCTATGTACACCTCCTCCTCAATGACTCCATTGAGGAACGCAGTCTTCACATCCATCTGATGAATGTGCCACCCCATCTGCGCTGAGAGAGCAAGAATCGTTCGTATGGAAGAATACCTTGCGACAGGTGCAAAGGTCTCCTCATAATCGATCCCCTCTATCTGTGAGAAGCCTCGGGCAACAAATCTTGCCTTGTACTTCTCCACACTCCTGTCAGCTGCCTGCTTCACTTTGTAGATCCATCTCGAACCCACCACTGATTTCCCTTCCGGCCTCAGGACAATCTCCCATGCACTGTTTCTGACAATCGAATCATACTCTTCCACCATGGCATCTACCCATGCGGGGTCCTCCACAGCTTCCTCGAAAGAGGATGGCTCTGTCACGACACATTTGCTCACAAGAGCCATGTATCCAATGTACCGGTCCCGTGACTGTCTCTGTCTGCGCTATGCTGTAGGTGGTCCTACAACCTTCTCTGCATCTTGAGCCAGTCGCTCAGCTTCTGTAGTGCACTTCCACCCTCTGATGGTTGGCACTGCATGAGTGGTCTCTTCCACTCCATGAACTTTCTCTTGTGGCTGATCCACATCCTGAAGCTCATCCTTAGGAACTAATAGCTCCTCCTCTGCATGCAAGTGTGGCTCCCTCTCAAGCGAACACTTCATGGCTTTCTCCTCCTGAAATTTGATATCCCGTCGCACAACAGTCTTGCGACTGTGGAAAATACACACGATAGTTGTGGGGCGTATCAGTGTATCCCACAAATATCCCAGCCTCTGCGATCGGCTCCAGTTTCTTCCTGGCATCCTTCGTCACATGAATGTAAACAGGTGAACCAAAAATTCTCAAATGGGAAATATCAGGCCTCTTACCAGAAAACGCCTCCTCGGGCGTACTCATGCCAAGTATCCTATGAGGACAACGGTTCTGAACATATACTGCAGTATTGCATGCCTCCACCCACAAGTGAATGGGTAGGCCCTGATCATGCAACATCGCCCGTGCAACACCCACGATCGTTCTGTTCTTCCGCTCAGCAACCCCATTCTGCTGTGGGTTATGAGGTGCTATGAGCTCTCTTTGAATTCCTTCTATGCTGCAAAAGTCCTTGAATTCACCACCATTGTCGCTCCTAAGAGCCTTCACCTGCTTCCTCGATTCCTTCTCAACCAGCGCCTTAAACTCACAGAAATTTGAGTATGTATCGCTCTTCTTCTGCATGAAGAAGATCTAGCACTTCCGAGAATAATCATCAACAAAGATCACATAGTACCTTTGCTTTGCTGTCGAAGCTACTGAGAAAGGTCCACACACGTCTGTGTGAATTCTCTCAAGGATCGTCGTGGCACGACTATCCTTCTCGTGAAAGGTGGCTTTCACAAATTTTCCCAAAGTACATCCCTTGCACTGATTTGACTGTGCAAGTGTACCTTTGGGAAGCCCAATAGAAATCTGTTGTAGTATCTTCAAAGCTCCATGGTGAAGGTGGCCCAATCTCCGGTGCCACAACTCGCCATCATCCCGACTCACCACTCCTTCTGCCTTGCCTGCCATTGCTGCGCAGCCATCTACCTGCAATTGATAAAGGTTCTTAACTCGAACCCCTATCCTCCGGGTCTCACCAGTTGCCTTACTGCGCAGGAAAGCCTTTCCCTCGCTAAAGACAACATCATATCCCTTGTCTTCTAACATCGCCACAGAGATAAGATTATTCTTCAATCCTGGAACATGCATCACTTCCTTCAATACGAAGGGTTTACCAGACTCCCTCTCAAAGGAAATGGTACCGATACCGGTCGCATTGTATCTACCATCATCGCCCATCTCGATGTGCACTCCAAGATCTTTCTCATCCAGATCTGAAAACAAATCTCGATCTCTTGTCATGTGAAAAGACGCACCACTGTCCAAGAACCATACTGATCCCATCACACTTGAGACCAAGCATGCGATCAGTGAAAAATCCAGCTCAAACTGCGAGGCTAAGGCCTCTCCAGCTGCAGATCCAGCAGCCTGCTTATTTTTCTTCTTCTACGGACAATTTGTGGCATAATGTCTGTGTTGGTGACAGTGAAAGCACTTCACCTTGGACATGTCCTGCTTCTTGCCTTTCGCACCAGAATGAGAAGCTTTCTTGCTCTTCCCCTTCTTTGCTTTGGCAGCCAAAGCGCAATTCTCTTCATCATATGCCTTTGATGAAGATCCGTCCCTGGTACTTCGCCTTATCTCCTCTTGCACAAGATCCGACCAAAGTCGCTCCCATCCTGGAAATTTCTCCCGACCATTGACAGAGTCCTGATAGGAATGCCAACTCTTCGGAAGCCCAAGGAGAGCCAAGCTCACCAAGTCCTCATCATCTATAGTCACCCCCACACTTCCCAGCTCATCCCTGCATTGGGTGAACTTCGTGAGGTACTTGGGAATACTGTCTCCTTTCTCCATCTTTATGTTCCTGAGTTTATCCTTGAGCGCCAACTTCCTCTGGTCACTCTTGCTTTGGAATAAATTTGTCAACGCTTTCCACATCAAGTATGGAGAAGCTTTACCATGCAGGCTGGACACTATGTGATCCTTCACGCCCTCCAACAGAATCCTTCAACACTTTGTTGTCTTCTTTTGCCAAGCCTCAACCAAGGCTGCATCGCTAGGCTTTCGAACTTCAACATCTATGAACTCCTTCAGCCCATTGTCATCGAGCACCACCTCCATCTTGTCCTTCCATGCAATATAATTCGAGCTACCCTCCAGGGCATACTCCAATCGCAATCCGTTGAAAGACATCTCAACTTCGACACCAAGAAAACACTGCTGCAAATTTGAATTCCACCAGCTCAAAACTCAACTGCTTCTGATCTGAAATTGTGAGAACAAAGTATTTCTAGTACATAGATAGACTTTAGGGGCATTTACTAGATATTTCACCTTTCAAAGAAAGGATGGATCCAGAGGCTACCTGGCCCTCTTACAGACTCTGCCTAAAGAAATAAAATGTAATCACTGTAATAGATCCGATGATCAACTTTGCTCCGATACCATGTATAAATTTGAATAATAGATGAGTTATTCACCAAGATTATCCTTATTACACACTATTTGAGCTTCATGCATAATACATAACCTCTTCTACCATTGATCATCAATTTGCGGAATTAAAAACAATCACATGCGCACATTGAAACATTAATCAATCACACATATCAACACAGTATGTAATGGGGAAATCTTACAGCTGAAAACCCCCAACTATCTGTATATTATAATGATAGAGAACATGTAACAATCATAGTACAAACTCCTCACAAGCTCTCAGCACTATCTCCAATTGTTACACACTAACTATCTCATATATGAACAAGTCACAACTTCAAATCTCCTCCACCTGTTAGCCTGCCTCTACTGCGCAATCCAAGATGAATAATGATGAGATCCAAATTTGAATCCCACTGGCTTGTACTGCGCAATCCTCATTGGCAATCTCAATCAATGTGTGTGAAAATCTCATGCACAGCTATAGTCACAACTGATAGTAGACTCACCCTTTCACCCACCTCTAACACTGGTCTCCACTGAACTGTCCATGCACTGCAGTTAATTGATGTATTCTTTAGTTTATTTATGAGTTAATAATTAGTGAATTAATTAATAATTAATTCACACCACTCATCACTAGTGTATTTATCAGTTAGACTAAATACAACTAGTTCAACTAAGTTAAACCGAACACAACTCCATCAATTGTCTCATCAACTCCACCAAACTCTGCCACATGAGTTCTAACTGAAGTCAACCATGCAATAGCTCAACTAAACCCTAGGAATAACGTAATTCCTTCTGTCAGCTGCATGTGCCACATCCGTAGCTCGAACTGAAGTGCTACAAGAGGATAAGATAATGTTTATAGTCCAAATATTATTAAGAGCTAATAATATTCGACTGATCTATTTTTAGACTGGCAGTCTAAAAATAGACTCCACCCAATGTCTAAAAATAGAGGTCCATCTATTTTTACCAACTTGACCAACCATCCATAAATAGCATCCCGCAACTCATAGACCATGATCCATATGTCTAAAAATAGACATAGTCTAAAAATAGACTTTGCGCCAAAAATAGCCTGCGGGCCCACTTAGTGAAGGCGACTTCTTTTCACTAAGCTCCATCATCTTGTTGCATTCTCAACAGGCATAGTGGATCTATGAGGAGATCTAGGGTTCTCCGGTTTTCTTCTTTGCTGATAGGAAGTGTTGGGGCCTTTCTCATCACATCTTCTTCTTGGATATTATTTCTGCCTTGCCTCTTTCATTTTATAGACCCCCTTGGAGAGATCTTGCATAGATCTAGAGAAATGAGTGGCAGATTTTTCTTCCTCCATGATAGATTCTTCTTATTTAGATGAAAAATATGAAGTGTCCACAAGCTGAGCCATAGATCATGCTCTGATACCATTGTAATATCCCAAAAGGGAGAATGCAGTGATACTTTACACAATATAAGAACTTACAGCAAGATAAACAATAAATCTTAAGAAAACATCAGAATTTATAGATAAGCTGAGCCATTTTATTAGATTGGAGAAGAATCAGTTACACCATGTACAAAATATGAGCAGATCTAGCCAAAGAGATGGTCTAGAAGTACCTAGAAAACAGGCTAAAATAGGTACAACATAACTGGAGAGGCACTGAAGCAAATACTACGCTGTCCCTTCCGCAGATTATGAACATATAGTTGTAGGCTGAAAAGGAAAATGCAGATCTACTCAAATCCGGAGCTCAGATGATGCCAAGATTCAAGATCTGGCCAATGTGATGGATTACCAAGATAACCCAGAAAGGATTTTCCAGATCTGCAACTTTGGAAAATCACCTCCCTAGGATTTGATCCTTGATCTGCGGGGAAATACAGATCTGAAGCTAGATCTGACAAATAGATGGCTGAAATATGATATCAGATCAGATCTATGCTTGAAGGGCTAATCCCTTCTTCAAATCTATTAGCTAGAAGCTCTATATCTAGCTTCTCAATCCTCCAATGGTGATTGCAGCTGCTGCAACACAACTGCCTCTAGAAACTGTGCTGTGAGGGAAAGAGAGGCCTTTTTCCTCCTAAAAAATGCTACAATAAACTCCAGGCTGATGGAAATAATAATGGAAATGTGAGGGGATGATCCCTCACAGGATTGCTAGCTGAAATACTAGCAACTTCCTTCCTCCCTTTTGATCTGCAAGATAGACAGCGTAATTCCTTAAGGAAGTACTACTGCTAGGAGGTTAATAAATTTTGGCCTGATGCCAAATCTACAATGAAGCTCTGGGAAGTTGATCTTTAAGCCCAAGGTGATAGGGATAATCTTCACCAGTTCTCCAGCTGAAGTACTGGAGACAACTTCCTCCTTCCAAACTGATCTTCAGAAATCTGCAATTTCTGAATGTGTGTGTTCTACAGAAAGTAGGAAAAGGAGATGGCACTTAAAGCCTGATTTATAATGAAGTACAATCCTCTTTCTAGATCTGATCTAAGAAAGAGGTGGGATTCCCGACCAGGAACACCCTGTGCTAAACAACACCTACAATCTCTGCTAAACAGCCCAAGAAAGCAGTGGAATGTCACATGACAATTCCAGATCTGAAAAGATCTTACATCAAGAAATAATCAACATGCCCTCATCCTTGCCTTCATCTTCATTATATAACATTTGAGCCTTCCCAAGCCTTGGCCCTCATCTAGGCTGTGTTGTCACATGTGGACAAGATCTTCCAAGTTGGATTGCGATGTTTGACCTGATCAACCATCATGTCTAGGTGCAATGTACACCTTCCATCAAGTGTGCCTTGTTGGCACAACGTCCTCCATCACTTTATCATGAATGTCCCATGATATTTGACATCTTCAAGATATTAGTTGACTGAATCATCCTCTATTTTATCCCTTCAAGATCTTAGTTGACTATGTCAACCTCCATGATCTATCTCATTAATGAGACAAATTCCCCAATTTCATTCACATTAGTAGTTTCTCAACTACCTTGTTATGTAGATCTAGGCTAAATTAATCCACATTCACACACACAAAGTGGATATTTATTCATCTTGAGGATTGTGGGTCACTCCACCCTCTTATTTACTTAATTCATTAAGAAAATCAAGGACTCTAATATTCCAAATATGATGTGAAAATTTGGGAGTATTACACATAGTTATCTTGGGCCAATGCTGGTCATCCATTCTTTTAGCCTTCTTTAAATAGCTTATTAACCTATTTATCATTGTTTCCTCTAATGGAAAAGTTTGTACTTTAGCCAAAAGGATTTCGTACGAGACTGTGGCTTTAACTTTGAGATTGTTAGTAATTAGTTGTTTATGTATTCTTTCTATCTGTCTCAGCTACAAGTTAACATGTTAATTCCCCATACTTCACACCCCTAGAGAACAACCTATGTAACCAACAAACCAAAAATGGTTTTCTTGGTTTTCCAATCCCAAAGTTCAACTTTTATGCACCTATTTTGGCGTAAGTATGACACTCTCCATCCTCCCTGAATTATTTTCGCCTTACATGTCTCCCAATTGAGCTTATCATGGAATTAAATCCAGAGATATTTTTATTCTTTCATTATCTCCAGAAGACTACTTTTGAAAAGAAAAATGTTTGGTTTGTCTTTTCTACTTAAAGAGAAAATTATGATTTTGGTCAAGTGTTAATGTTCACTTGCATCCCAAGCTCCTCGCAAAAGTGTTCCAAGCCCTTTAAGAGTTCTCTTAATCCATGCAATGTTTTTGGGATTAGAATAAGATCATCTGGGTATAGAAGCAACTTTACCACATAGCTTGTTAGATGAGCCTCTTCCCCATCCGCTTTGCTTAACCAAGCTTCCACCTTATCAATATATAAAACCAACAAAGTGGGGGATAGAGGACATGATTGTTTAACACCAACATCACTACCAAAACATTTAGACATTCCTTTACTCATTCTGAATTTAGCTCTAACCTTCTCATAAAGTCTATGAACAACCGCTCTATACTCATCTGGGATACCCAACTCTTCCATTATGTTCCATAATTTATCTCTAGACATTATGTCAAAAGCTTCCTTGAACAACTGCTTTCTTAAACGACAATATATTAATTCACCTTGCTTGTCTTAAACTTTCTCTATCAAATGTCTAAGAGTAACACAATGTTCAATAGTAAAGTGTCTAAGTCTAAAGCATGCTTGTCTTTTTGGGAGTATGATTCTTCGCCCTATCATACTCCCAAAAATCTTGCCCATAAGGGAGTTGACCATAATAGTGCGTTTATGTCTCGAGCCAACCCAATTACCTCCTCAAAGATGACAATCCAATTACCTCAGAGATGACCACAATTAGGACGTCGGTGTCTCGAGCCATTAATTAAGAAAAGCATTTTTGGACTTTACATATTAGGCGTTCTATATCTTGTGAATAGTAACTCGCCTAAAGAATTAAGTCGCGCCTGCATTTCTTCATATCAAAAGTATGAAAGATATGCTTGTGTGTGAAGGGAGCCTCCTCCTTTCTATCTATAACTAGGGTTGAAGAGAGACTAAGGGATCGAGGGTCAAGAAGAAATAAATAATGAGGCAAGGGGATTTAAGAGCCAAGAAGAATCTGCTTTTGCTTTGCAGGGGCGAGCAGAGCGTGGTGAAAGAAATGCAAGGGCTTCTCTGGTTTTTTGTTATGGCCACTGATCTTCATTCTGTAAGTGTTGAAGGCGATTCTGCGGAGGTTGTTCATCTGTGACAGATATATACTGATGCAGAACATTGTCGTAAGAAAGAATTGGAAGAAGTTGAGCAAACGTAGGTCAATGGACTTGCATCATGTATGGAAATTATCCTGGTTTTTTTGGAACTCTGTGGAGGTTGATTGTGTCTGTGTTGGTCAATTATGTATATGGTTGTTTGATGGAATATGTGGGTGGAGTCATATTTAGGGATAAATATAATGATTCGTTGCTATGTTGTTTGTCTTCTTATAAGTTTGTGTGTTCTCTATGTTGTTGTAGGAATGTTGCAGTTTGTGTGTTCTCTATGTTGTTGTAGGAATGTTTACTTGGTTGGTGGTATCAATTTTGTTTTTTCGTCTAATACGTTATCATCACCATCCTCCTCAACCATCCTCCTCGTTCTGAATTATTTGTGGAGAAAACTGTCTAAAGACACTCTGCTACTGTGAATTTAAATTTTTGGCCAGAAGCCATGTTGAATGAAATGAATGGAGGTTTAATCATTATATATTTTGGAGTTTATGGTTGTAATTACATTTTGGAGTTTATGGTTGTAATCACATGATTTTTTTTTTTTGGGTCAAATTATGATTTTTGTTGTTGTTTAAAATAAGTTTTTCATTGCATATATGAATTCAATATCTTGAAATATTTTTTAGATACTAGAATTGTGGAGAGTTCACAATTCAAACTTGTGATTCCAATAAATCTCTGTTGGATTCTAATTACATTGGAAAACAGGCTAAAAAAACCTCCAAAACATATAACAGAAAGAAATTGTTTGTATATGTGTTCTACTGTTGTGATTTTTCAGGAGTTGATTGATGTTAATATTCCATTAACAAAAGAAAAGCAGAGTGCCTTTCCACCATTTTCTATGCAATTACAAAATTAAATTGCAAAATTACAATAACACTATCACTCACAAACCATTATCCTCAACAACATATTACAAATGTGTTAAGAAAAATCATGCTAAAGTAGTTCAGGTAAACTTGATTTGGTTAAGTTAACTATGATTTTCTAGCTCCACAAACTCATGAAGAATATAATTTATTTAAAGACAAAAAAATTCCAAATAAATTTGTCCCAACAACCATCGAAATCCCAACCTAACAACTATCTTTAGATACTGCAACAGCCACTTCTCTTTCTCTATTCCCAACTGAACAACTATCTTTAGATACTACAACAGCCACTTCTCTCTCTGTTCCCAATTGAACAACTATCATTAAATACTGCAACAGCCACTTCTCTCTCTGTTTTGTAATCTAACAAACTTCCACATTCTTAAAAAAAGCATTATTTTCAAGCTGAAAAATCCTTCAAACTCATCTACCCAAAAAAAAAACACTTTATTCAGTCTGAAAGAGTTCATCTTTGCTTTCTTAAAAACATTTCTGAAGTTTAACTCCGTCAACATAACATAGGGAATATCAAAACCGAACCACAAGAATCCACCTGAACAGCCTCAGAGGATAACAGAGATCTCCAAAGAGAAGAACCAAATCCATCAACAACCTTATAGTTTGTGTTCGTTGAGAGATTTTCTTTCTAAGTGGAAGGATATTTGAGAGCAGAATACAGTGATATATCAAATTGGTGTTTATTAGGATGTTTTGGTTGCGTTATTGCAAATATGTAGTCGTTTCTAAGTTTATTCATGGAGGGGAATCTTATGTCTAGACCTCTTCCATCCTAGCTTGCTATATGGAGAAAAGCCACTTCTATTATCTTATCCAAAAATAGCTTTAAGGCTATTTTGATTTGGAGAAAAGCGACTCCTAATAAAATATTCAAAAGTAGCTTTTAAGGTCGATTTCCTTAAAAACGGTTATATTTTTTATGTGGTGGTTGTTTTCATATCACATTGTGAGTTGGTGCCCGTGGGCATGCATTCTCCATCGGAAGGGTTTATTCCCAAAGTTTTGAAAGAATGAACAATTTAATAAACTTTTCCTTTCATGGCTAATTGTTGTCATTTTGGTCATAGGTCATAGATAACATCATAGTTGTAAGAAAAACTATAACTTTTGAGTTGATAATGATAATGTTAATGATATAAATGTGTATAGATGGATTAGAATATATTTGATGTATTTAAGTTATTATTTATATTTTGTTTTTTTTTTTACATATTATTAGTATTATTATTTATTTTTAATTGTGTTAAAATTATGATATTGGTAAAATGTAGAAAAAAAGTATTCATCATTATAATTAGATTATGAAAAATTTTATGGTGATAATTTTAATTGGTAATTATGGCTAGATAACATTGTTATATATGTATTTTGGTTGTATTACTTCACAAGTAAATTTATAAAAATATTTAGTTTTCTTAAATAAGTAGAATATTATATAGGTTGTGTAACTTTATAGTTGATTTATATTTTTCTTAAATAAGTAGAATATTATATAGGTTGTGTAATTTTATAGTTGATTTATATTTTTCTTAAATAAGTAGAATATTATATAGGTTGTGTAATTTTATAGTTGATTTTGTATAGATTATTAGTTTTCTTATTGTCATTCCTACAAACATATAGTAGTTGATTGTACACAAGGTTATTTGAAGGAAATACGATGCAAGAAATCATGAGTGTCCATTTCTCTTAAGTCGCCAAGTGGGGGACTTTGGCACATGAAATGAAGTGTCATCATGTTGACAAAGAGGAGATTCAAGGGTTTCATGTAAGCTTTGTAGTGGAAGATATGTCGATTTCATGGATTGAGGAGACTTGGAATTAACATTCAAACGACAACCTGGTAGATGCTCTCTTAGACTCTTTCTCACCTTCATTTGACATGGAGCCAGCTGAAGAAACTAGAGGTATTAACTGAGGTTCTTTCATATTTCTCCTCCTTCGGATAATATGAAGCATAAGAATGGAGAAATCATTGCTTGCAAAGTGGTAAGGAAAGATAAATTACGATGAATCTAAGAGTAGGGGTTTTTTAAGGCTCAATGGATCTAGATAGCTTAGTAGCCTTATTTGAATGCAATAAAACCCATTAAAGAAGCTTTGGTTCAATCCTCCTCCTTATGAAGTGGTTCCAATGGTGGAGGTATTGACAATCTTTAGCCTTGAGGCCTTCCTCTTAAGTCCTCAAACCCCTCTAAGGGTCTTGGAGTGGACTTACTTCATGATCAGGGCACAACCCCTAAAGATTAAAATTCATCTCTTAGGTATCATAAGAACATGCAATCAAAGAGATAAATGAGGGTAAACAACATTCTCTTTTTGGGGCTCTTAAAGACCGACAAGCCTCCTTGGGGTTTATCAAATGCATATCCTTTTAGTGAATGTTTAAGGACAAGGGGGGGTAAGCCAAACTTGTTCCCTTGAAGTGATTATTGGAAAGGGAGAGGCTAGATGTGGCACCTTTTCAAGAAAAAATGGGTTTTGGGGAGTCTATTATCCTTAGGTTAAAAAGCATGTTGAAGGATTGGATTTCTTTGGCTTTATATTATTATGGAATGTAGGACATACTGATTTGAAGGTACAATAATAGTTTGAGACTAATTAATCATTTCTCTATTTCTTCGGGCCTTTAACAAAAAAATTTGTTAGTAGACTCAAATACAATATCCTTGTGCTAAATACATATGGGCCATAATAATGACAGGTGGGTTTTTTGAGACATGTTCTTCAATTCACAATTTTGCAAAGTTGATAAGTTGATCTTTGGTGATGACTTGAATTTCACTTTGTTTAGATTGAAAATTTGGGGGGGAAGTGCTTGGGTTGACAATTTTCGAGGATATTTTCAAAACCTATTGGCATCTAATAGCATATTGGATGTTGAACCTTTAGAAGTGATGTCAAGTTGGTACAATAACAAAGGTATTCCACAAGTCATCTCAAAATGGTTGGATAGGTTTCTTTTAAGTAGCAAGCTCCTTTTTGAAGCATTAACCTTCTAGTAATTGGTAAATGAATTATGTTTCTTTGATCATTATAAAATTTTATTAGGACTCAACTCTTAAATGCAAAAACTTGGTTCTCCATTCAAGTACTATCATATTTGGAGCCATGTATCATAGTTTCTTGATCTAGTTAAAAATTTTGGAATCCCTTCGATCCTTAGTCAAAGAAGTCTACTTGTGACCATTTTTTGTTTTCATTGAAGTATTTAAAGTCAAAAGAGGTGGAGTGGTCATTAGATAGGATGAAAGAGGTTTATTTATCTAAAGGAAATAACATAGTAGTTGGGGGTATTGTCAAAAAAGTCTAGAAATATCCTAGATCAAGGATAGTTAGAGAGGTCAAAGTTATTGGAAAATGAACACTAGAAATTGTTATAGGACCAAGAAAGTGATTGGTGTCAAAAAATTCAAGCCATGTGGCTCACTCTTAGGGAAAATAACATAATTAAATTTTTTCATAGTTAGAGTATAGAAGGAGAGACAAAACACTAAATAGGAGTTTTCCTTGGCAGAAGGGGTCCCAATTCTAGATTTCAAAGGTTTGGCAAGTTTGGTTAAATGTAATACAATGGTCAACTACATTAAAGCCCTGCAAAATGTAATATTGGAAATATTATGAATTTTTCCATGCCATTTCTAAAAATTGTGAATGAAAACTTAAATGCTCAATTGTGCAATCTAGCAAGCAAAGAAGAAGTCCTTCATGTATTAATTTCATCGAGAAAGGAAAAGAGCCCAGGTCCCAATGGTTGGAAGGTTGAATTATTTATATGGTTCCTTAATTTTCTTGGAGAAGGCTTTCTTTGAGTGGTCAAAGAAGTTCTTCTTATTCCTACAATGTTGCAAACATGAATGAAACATTAATAACATTAATCCCTATATTGGACATGTCTCCATTCTTTGCATATTTGCAATCAATATCTAAGTGCAATTATATATACAAAGTTGTTGCTAAAACACTTGCTTTCCATCTAAAACTAGCTCTCTTTGATTATATATCTAAGGAAAAATTTGGCTTCCTACAAGGTTGTCATATCCACAAAGCCATAGGTTTTGTTCATGAGCTCTTACATTCAATTAAAAAATAACACCTTTCTCTATAGCAGTTAAGGTGGATCTATCAAAAGCCTATTGTAGGGTGTCATGGATTTTTCAACATTTTCTACTTCTAAATCTTGGTTTCATACTCTTTTTAGTTCATTGGATTATGGAGTGTGTGTCTACTACAAACTTTAATTTTCTTATCAATGACTCAACTTTCGGTTTCTTTGTAGCTACTAAAGGAATTTTCTAGGGTTTCCCACTATCCCCATATCACTTTCTATTCGTGGCTGAACGATTTAGTGGAACTCTCTCTAAAGCTAAAATAAAGTGATAATTCATAGGGATTCGCTATGGCAGGGACTTGGCAGTGTCCCACCTTTTTTTGGTTGACAATCTACCATGTTTTTGTTTGGACTGTGGTATGAATATCTACATGCTCAAGGAAGTGTTGGCCCTTTTAAAAAAAACCATTGGTATTGGAATTAAAGAATAAAAATTAGCTTGTATATAACCATTTTGGAGTAAGATAGCACTAAGGAGATTTTTAGGGTTTTACCCTTTTGACACCATTATCTAGACATTAGTTTTAAATATTTGGGTTGCAATTTAAATCTAAATGGTTATGTAAAATATTATTAGAGGTGGCTTTTAGAAAAGATATAATATCACATTAGTTTAAGGATGCCACAAATTGCTTTCAAAAGGAGGTTGAGTTGACTTACTATCATTAAATCGGTTCTCGAAGCCATTCAGGTGTACTGGCACACTTTGGCTTTTATCTTGAAAGGAATCCTTGAGAAAAATAAAAGGTTCTATTTAAACTTCTTATAACAAGGAATTCATGAATATAAGGGCTACCATTGGGTAAGCTAGGAAATGATAATTAAGCCTATATATTGGGGAAATGGGGAGTCAAGGGGATTCTTTAATTTAGTCAATTAATGGTGTCTAAGTTATTTTGAAAATTTACTACTTCTAATAGCCTATGCACTAAAATTCTAACATAAAATTATATACTTCTAGGTTTTGTGGTTGACTGGATCCATCGAGAACCAAAACAATATTAGTGAGATTGAATCATTGGAAAGATATAATTCTTTCTTTCCCTCTTGTGGGCCAAAATTTATCCTATAAGTCCAAGAATGGGATGGTGATCTTGGATGGAAAGGTGATTTGGGATGGAAAAGTTTTTTTAATGAGTTGTAACTAAAACATCCTTCTTCCTGAAGATATGATTGAAAATGTACATGATTTTGGGTTGTTCATGCGAGGGAAACTCGCCAAGTCAAATACGAATAATCTCTAGTCATAGGGGTGGAAATTGGTAGAGGAATTATGTTTAAATGGGTACAAAATACATATTTAGTAAGCATTTATTGATAAACTTAAAAGAGCCTGCATTTGAATAGTGCAGTAGCCAAGTCAAATAGTTTGGATTTATAATGACTCTTGTAGAGAATACATAACTAGTTTGGGGTATAACGCTAATTTGATCACATGTATCGGTGACAAGACCTAGTGCCCCAAAATAATTTAGAAAAAAATATCTCCTTTAAAAACTAGAGTACTAATGTGACACACCCTTCTAGGTAATTTCTTAACCTGCAATCAACTATTAAAATGGGGGAGGGAAGGCCTAAGTTTGTGTATTTTGTGCAAAAGTGATGAAGAAACAAATCAACACTTTTTTCTCCATTATCCCTATATGGTAAGATTTTGGTTAGAATTAGAATCTTTGATAGGAAAGGGGCCACTTAGGCTAGGAAATTTTATTGAAGTTAGTCTTAAAATTTGGTTTGAGAACGTGGAACTAAAATATTGGAGGTCCTTTCCCTTTCTTGATTTGTGGGGGATCTGGCTAGCATGGGACCACATCAATTTTGAAGATGTTCTTTGGTATAAATTCCAAAATGTAGCACATATATGGGCTCTAGTTCCACATTTCATGAATCCAAAAAGAAATAAGGTCCCCAAAGAAATCCCCCCCCCGCCCCCAAATATGGAGAAAACCAAACCATTTTATTTTTTCGATGGAGAAAGAATATCACTTGACTTGATGGTTGGTCTAGGGTTTTTCATTTATACCTCCAA
>CM076581.1:73456413-73608481 GCA_034641835.2 Pinus albicaulis | reverse complement strand
CCAACCACTTAGAAATGTGAAGCCACCCCAATGTATGATGATCTCTACTCTATTATCAATGCTAGTGTCAGTTGAAAAAGCATACAAAAGAATCTTCCACTGGTACCTTAGTTTTATGAAGGCCAATACGAGTTGAAGAATCAAGAAATGTAGCCTTTCTTCGTTTTTCCATTGGCACCTTAATTTTATCAACACAAATTCCAATTCTCACATATCTTGATAAAAAGTAAGTTCCAATCACCATCGAGAAAATTTTAGGGGCTAATATTCACGATATGCTAATTTTCCATGATTTTTAGAAAAAAAACAATTTTCTAATTTCCTTTTTTTTTTAAATTAGTGCTTAGATTTTATGGTGTCGATTTTTTTATCCTAAAAATCGTGATGTGCCTAGTGAGCTATTAAGTATATCTGGATGGTCATAAGCTAGGCAGAAGCGAGAGCGAGCATCATCCATAGTTGCTACTTGTCCACATCTTCCTAAGGCCTTTTCCTTAACAATGTATATCGTCTACTTATCCTTGAAATAGTCCTCACAATTATTGAAAATATATCGCGGTTCCAAAACCCACATTTATGCGGATACATTTGGTCATCGTGAATGACTTCATTTTGGAGATCCAACTAAGAAAATGTGCATGTTGCTCGGTGGACTGTGTAAAAATACAACTTTACTAGCACCATACTCAATTGATACATGACTCCTCCTTGATAAAAGAAATCTAAACAAGACCGAGATCACTCCTGGGAGGATCGATCTTATCAAAAGAGAAATTCCACCTGTGTAAAATGGAGATTCTCTATTGTCTGAAAAAATTTGGTGGATGGGGTATTCTAAATCCACGTGCCTTTAATTTGGCTCTGCTTGTTAAATCTCTGTGGCGGCCTCTGTCCGGTAATGGTATATGGGCAGACATCATAACAGTTAAATATCTGCATCAGGAGGCCTTGCGTTTTATATATTGCAAGCAGATCACATTTCCCTGATGCAGGTCAGCTATATGGAACAACTTCAAAAAGGTGTATCACATTCTTTTTGAGGGCCTGGTTTGGGTTTTTGGCAGCGGTCACAAAATATTATTGAGCGGGGAAAACCTATATGGTATGGCATCTATACAATTTATGAGTGCAACGCTGTTACATGTTTTAAATATCAGAGGTATTTTATATCTAGTGCAGCTAATTGATCATTGGGAGCACAATGCGCCTGTATTCAAAACGACTGTCCAACTCCGCCTATTGGGACCAGACGCTGAGGAATGGGCTATATTTCAAGCAAGTCTCCAAAGTGCGGGTTTATCCTATAGTAGGGAGGGAGGCAATCTGGTATGGGCGGGGGACATGAAGGAGGGAGCTTTGGTTGTCAAGCTAATATATTCTAATATAAATCTGTTCGATACTTTGGAGCATATGACTATGGGCTTTGAAAGGTTCTGGAGTAGGAAACTGCCGACCAAAATTCTCCTTTTTGGGTGGTTGGTTTGGAAGGAGAAGATCTTGACCTGGGACAATCTCATCCGAAGGGGTTTTCTGGGGCCTAGCAGATGCACATTTTGTTTGAAGGTGAAGGAATCCATCAATCACATTTTCTTTACTTTCCCCATGATTGCTCATTTATGGTCTCTTTTCAGCAAGTCTCTTCTGAGCTCGACATGGTCTCCAAAAAATTTCATAGATGCTGCACACCGTTGGGACCTTGTCGAGGGACGTTTTCAATCCCTTCCCTTTTTTTTCATTTGGGAGATTTGGCTATGCAGGAACATACATATCTTCGATGATGCTCCAATTTTTACTCACCACATTTTCAATGCTATCATGACATGGATTCGGGATAGAATGCCGCAGGTGCACACTATTCATGATGAATCTAGGCGAACTAGACCTCATCCCATCTCCCTGCCGGCTATCTACTTTGATGGAGCCTGCCAGGATGGGATTATGGGATGTGGGGCTTGGATCAAGTTATCAAAAACAGAAAGGATTCACATATGCTGGAATGGGGGAAGGGGCACTAATAATCTTGCAGAGTTAATGGCTCTTTGGTGCGGGCTTTTGGCTACTTGTAATCTGGGTCTTCGACAGGTCTCCATATATGGGGATTCCAAGCTATTCATTGATGCATTGCTGGGTAGATCTCTCGTCTCCTCTATTACCTCCCACGGATGGTTCAAGAGGACTAAACACTTGTGGGAAAGGCTGAATTTTCCACCTATTCTCCACATCTATAGGGAAAATAACACTAGGGCTGACTGTTTATCAAAACAAGGTGTGGATATGGAATTTGGCATATTACAAGTATCTCAATACAAAGACAACAACAAAATATGGACTAGTGACATCCCTATTCCTTGACTTGGGTTTTTATGGTGGTTGGTGGGACTTCTGAACCTTTGGTGGTTCACATCTTATGTTTTATCCTTCTTTCATATAGTTTTTCCATTCTCTTAAGTTTTTATTAGCAATACATCAAGCAAGCCTGCGTATTTTGTTTCTCACTAGTTGTTTTGGGGTCATTAAAAGCGAGCCTACTATTCTCCTGCTACACATCAAGCGAGCTTGTTTGAGTCTACTCTTCATAGCCTAAATAAGGCATCTTGTTTCCGACCATATATGATAATCAGATGGGAAAGCATGTTGAAGGATCGGTAACGAGGAGCAAGGACCATGACAAGCGAGCTTGTTATTTTTACACATATCAAGCGAGCCTGTTATTGACTATCCATTGCACGGGGAGGTATCTATGCCATTAAAGAACAACAAGTTTTTACTCTATCTTTCAGCAATTTATCATGTAATTGGCACGTTGATCATAGTTTGTAGTCATCCTTATATCCTGGATATTGGGGATCGATAGGATGGGTTTATGTATATGTTCATGTTTTTACAGTTTGATGTATTTTAGTAATGATAGGCTCGATAATCATGGACTGATAATTGTTTTTACAGTTGTGATGTATTTAAGTAATGATAGGCATGATAATCATGGACTGATAATTGTCAAGCCTTTCCTTCTACACAATTTCGCCATATTGTAGAAGGAGCTATGACACTTCCCATAAAGATGAATGTACTGTTTATATACTTCTGTATAATACAACGTTTTCACTACGCGAAAAAAAAATTGAGATCACTATTTCCATATTGGAGGCCGCAGCTTCGGTGTTCTCGGAAAACTCATATGTCATTTTGGTACAAAACTAGAGGCAAATGAATTAATGGCTGACCCGTGAAGAATGTTCTTGGGCCAGGCCACTCTTGTAAAATGTGGATAATGTATCAATCCTCAGCAAAAATACCTATGTAGGATCCAAGAGCGCACATGATGTGAGATGAACTTAAATGGGGAAATATAAGAAATCAAATTACATTTGATTGCGGAACAACTAAACAAAGTCATTATGCTAGATGAGAACAATAAACTACACGGAATCAAACTCATTACATTTGATTGCGAACAACTAAACAAAGTCATTATGGTAGATGAGAGCAAATGAAGCACACGAGAATCAGGCTGCGGATCCAAGTGATTAGATACAAAACAGAAATGTCATACAAATTTCAACTAGAACTAAAATGCTGTAGAGAACAAGCATAACGATAATTGGCAACAAACCATAACTCAAACATTTGAGGAAAACACCTGGTAGTGCCTGCAACCTAATATTATAGATATAAAGAGATGCCATTGAAACTAGGATAATGTTGAAGTGAACTAAAACCAGCAAACCTAATGGGGTATCACACTATCCATATCCATACAAATGTCATGGAACCAATTCAAAACAAATTCATTAAAACTCGAAGAATCTAATGAGTTCTCGGTAGCTTTATTGAATCGGTGAAATGTACCGTGCGGCAGGATGTGTAACCTATCCTCGATGGTAAATATGGTCGCACTATTATTTTAAGATATTTGTTTGAAGCTTAAAAGATTCTTTTTATTTTGGTTATTTTTTATATTAAAATTTAATATCGATTATGAATTGTTAAATATATAATTTAAGACAAATAGTGTGAGAAAAAAACTTTATATTTAAGAGAAAAATAATTTGAGACAAAAATATCTAAAACAAAGATATTTAAGATAACAAAATTTAAAAGACAAAATTTTATATTTAAAACAAAAGCAGGTTTGAAAACCAAAAAAAAATTAAGACAAAACTTTATATTTAAGACAAAAAGGTTTGAGCCAAAAATATTTTAAGACAAGCAATTTGAGATAAAAATATTTTAAAAGACAAAATCACTTTGAGACAAAAGAACAATGACAATTAAGATGAAACCCATTTAAGATAGTTAGAAATTAAGACAAAATCATTAGCATTCGGAAGTTTGCATTGAAATATCCATGAGTGGATAGTGGATAATTATATTTTTTATTTTTGAAAATAGATATTCAAACCACATGAAATTTAATCATGTCATATTTATTTCTTTTATATTATATTTTTCTTTTTTCATTAAACCACATTCTAAAAATTTAATAAATAAATAGATAAAAAATATTATTTTTTGGTTGGCCACTCAAGGGGATTTGAACTTTGAATCTCATGTTTTAACATAATACTTCATAACAAGGTGATTGTCAATTGAGTTACATTCCATGAATTAAAATTGTTTATTTTTTTAAATATGTGAAAAGATTTAAACTAGCAATTGCACCAGATGTTGCAAAGGATATGTCGTAAGGCATGAAATAAAGAAGAATCCTGACATATAAGAAATCATTGAATGATAAAAATTAGTAAACAAAACACCATTCAAGAAAATATTCAATGAAGAAGGCTCATTAGGTACAAGGGATGAAAATTTGGTTTTCAAATAGTAAATTGGCATTTGACATTCACCTATGAAACATTAGATTATTCGAAAAATGTTATGGGCACAATAACATAAATAGATTGTTGGGGGTATAGAAATGATGCAGTTGAGTGAGTTGTTGAGGAAGTATTGCCTGATGAAGGAGAATGCAGTGGTCCTTGAGGGAGACAAGTTGTCAGCTTCATGGGTAGGGGTTGTTGTTAGCTTAAATTTTGCGAGTTGCCTTTTTTTTGGGTGTGCCACAACCTTGATCTTGCTGATAATTCATCAGTTGGCTACTAATTGAATGCCTCCTCCGAGGGCTTATCTGCTAGTTGATTGAGCTCATGATAAATGTGGGTGAAGGATGACCATTCTAGCTCCTGAATGCACGGCCAAATTTGAGACATCAGGGATTGAAGCCACACATTTTATTTATAAAACTTGCATTAGCCTGGTCAACAACTATTTGAGACTCACGTCTCTTGGAAACTCTTCAAATTACCACAAACACTTTCCAACTAAAGAACAACAAACAATGATGATAACTCGACCTTTAAATTGGAACCAGGAGCTTGAGTATATCTGATATGAATGAATTGAAATGAATTTATATACAAAACAGAGTGAAGAGCAAGAATAATCAACATATAAGGAGAAACATACTTTTTTAATGAGATCACCTGGAGATTCTCTGATAATTTGAGTGGGATTTCCTTCAAAATTCCTACAAGATATGTTTATGGTCGGATGTACGAAAAAACACGAGACATTATAGCTACATAACTTGATCTTGCAGGAAAAATGAATTGCTTCACCCAGAAAACTTTATTATGAATACCATTTTCATGTGATCATAGATTTGGAGGATAGTTGTATCATGTGACTAAAGGGTGAAAATGTGAAGATGGGTAACACTCTTGTGACAATTCGGGGGGGAAAAAAAAATTTTCCTCCATAGTTAGTAGAACTTTGTTTTACTTGGTTACTTTGACGACATGCCGCGGAAATAGGCGAACATATTTTTCATGAGTTTGGAAAGCCGGTAAACAATTTTTTTCCGAACTAGAAGTTCAGCCAAACTTTTAGTTCGGCCAGAACTATTATTTATAAATATATCACCCATGGCAACACTAGGGTTTTGTTCACATTTACCCTCGCTCGTTTAAGCTCCAACTTGTTCTCCCACGTGCTCATATACGTCCGGCATTCTCTCGCGCGCTCACTTCATGCACTCACTTCTGTCTAGCATTCGCGTCAACGCTCACTTCTATCCCACATTCTCACGCTCATTAAGCTCAAGGAGGTAAGATACCAAATTTTAAATTTCTATAAGTTTTTTTGTTGTTGTTGTTTTTCATTTGGGTTTAATTTCTGTTGATTTTTTTGTTGCAGAGGTCTTCCACGACAAATTCAGCGTCCTCTGCTGTGACTTCAATGTCCTCTTCTGCAACTTCAGCGTCTTCATCGTCTTCAGCGTCTTTAGCGTCTTCAGCGTCCAGGTACGTTTAACATTCATTGTTTTTCAGTAGGGAATTTATGAATGAGAGAGGCTCTGTCTCTGCTTTTTTTGGCCCTACCTCTGCTTTTTTTGGCTGTCTCTATTAATTAGGTATGAAAATTTATAATACTACTGTGTACATTTGAGAATATATTGGAACATGTTTATATAAATTATATATACACATGTACCTTTTTTGGCTGTCTCTGCTATTTTCGGCTCTATCCTGTCTCTGCTATTTTCAGCTCTGTCCTGTCTCTGCTATTTTCAGCTCTATCTTGTCTCTACTATTTTCGGCTCTGTCCCGTCTCTGCTATTTTCGGCTCGGTCTTGTCTCTATTATTTTTGGCTTGGTCCTGTCTCTGCTATTTTTGGCTCGGTCCTGTCTCTGCTATTTTCGGCTCGGCCTTGTCTCTGCTATCTTCGGCTCGGCCCTGTCTCTGCTATTTTCGGCTCTGTCTCAGCTCTTTTTCGGCTCTGTCTCTATTAATTAGACTTGAAAATTTATAATATTACTGTGTACATTTGAGAATATTTTGGAACATGTTTATATAAATTATATATACATCTGTACTTTTTTTGGCTGTCTCTGCTTGTTTAGGCTCTGTCTCTATTAATTAGATATGAAAATTTATAATACTAATGTGTACATTTGAGAATATTTTGGAACATGTTTATATAAATTATATATACATATGTGCTTTTTTTGGCGTTGTCTCTGTTTTTTTTGGCGCTGTCTCTATTAATTAGATATGAAAATTTATAATACTATTGTGTACATTTGAGAATATTTTGGAACATGTTAATATAAATTATATATACATATGTACTTTATATATACATATGTACTTTATAAATATTTTGGAACATGTTTGTTGTGTGAGGAAGTGGTACTTTATGATGATATGTTTAGTGATTGAAGGAAGTAGAATATTTTATTTTTGAAATTATTATTACACTTGTATTGAAACACTTAATAGATATGTAGGTTCACTGAAATTTACCTTAATATCTTGTAGAGCCCATTTCATCCAAAACACTGAAAAATAAGTAACTACTATGTATTCCACTTCTACTCTAGATAGAAAAGTAATGACTCTTTCTTGCTTAACCATTAAACCAAAGACTCTTCCTAAGTAGAATTATACATTGTCCACTTGTACTTTTCATGTCATCCACACAAGCCTCTAGTTGAATCTCTATATGTTTTCAATGTAAATTTCTCACCTTTTGGGTACTAGAGTCCATTGTTTGTAGTCTCTTTCAAGTATCTTAATATATGTTTGTTGGTAATAGATGACTTTCTCACCTTTTGGGTACTATAGTCCATTGTTTGTAGTCTCTTTCAAGTATCTTCATATCTGTTTGTTGGTGTTTGTTGGTAATAGATGACTCTGTTTAGTTGTTGATTGAAATATTCCAACTAATATAAATTCCAAAATTATATCTAGTCTTTAAACCTTGTTATGTATATCAAGCTTCCTATCATATAGATGTAAAGGTTATGATCAACAGATCACCTCATTCATCATCCATCATTTGCACATAACTTGCATCCAATTGATATGGAGATTCACTTAGGTCATTCATCATCAATCATCTGCACATAACTTGAATTCCAAAATTATATCTATTCTAAACCTTGTTATGTATATCAAGCTTCCTATCATATAGATGTAAAGGTTATGATCAACATCACCTCATTCATCATCCATCATCTGCACATAACTTGCATCCAATTGATATGGAGATTCACTTAGGTCATTCATCATCCATCATCTGCACATAACTTGAATTTCAAAATTATATCTAGTCTAAACCTTGTTATGTATATCAAGCTTCCTATCATATATATGTAAAGGTTATGATCAACTTCACCTCATTCATCATCCATCATTTGCACATAACTTGCATCCAATTGATATGGAGATTCACTTAGGTCATTCATCATCCATCATTTGCACATAACTTGCATGTTATGTGCATCCAATTGATATTCAACATGTATATAGTATTTAGAAGAAAAAAGTAATTTGATACAAAACATAGGTTTTAACCAATTATATAGTTTTTCAGTTTCATATCCATGGTCTCAAACAATGAGAGAGAAAAAACCTTTTATATTCAACATGTAAAACACAAATTAGCCATAAAAGTTTCCCATTGAAACCAAAAGTGATTTGATACAAAACATAGATTTTAACCTAATCTAGTAAATTCCCCTACATTCAATTTCTAGAATAGATCTAATTAGAAGTTTTTCATTTTCTTATCCATGGTAGTTCTATAGAAAGAGTCTGTAAAGGGCCAGGTAGCTTCTGGATCTCATCTTTTATGAAAGGTGACATATCTAGTAAATGCCCGTATAGTCAATCTCTGGAATAGATCTAAATGCCCCTACAGTAAATGCCCCTACAGTCACATGTATCTAGTATTTAGAAACAAAAATTAATTTGATACAAAACATAGGTTTTAACCAAGTATATAGTTTTTCATTTTCATATCCATGGTCTCAAACAATGAGAGAGAAAAAACCTTTTATATTCAATGTATGTACAACAAAAATTAGCCATATCTCTAGAATAGATCTAAATAGAAGTTTTTCATTTTCATATCCATGGTCTCAAACAATGAGAGAGAAAAAAACCTTTTATATTCAACATGTAAAACACAAATTAGCCATAAAAGTTTCTTATTGAAACCATAAGTGATTTGATACAAAACATAGGTTTTAACCTAAGATTAGAAATACCCTTACATATAGAAGTTTTTCATTTTCATATCCATGGTCTCAAATAATGAGAGAAAAAACATTTTATATTCAATGTATGTAAAACACAAATTAGCCATATCTCTAGAATAGATCTAAATAGAAGTTTTTCATTTTCATATCCATGGTCTCAAACAATGAGAGAGAAAAAAACATTTTATATTCAACATGTAAAACACAAATTAGCCATAAAAGTTTCCCATTGAAACCATAAGTGATTTGATACAAAAAATAGGTTTTAACCTAAGAGTAAATGCCCCTACAAGTCAATCAATCTCTCGAATAGTTTTAAATATCTAGGAGTTTTTCATTTTCATATCCATGGTCTCAAACAATGAGAGAAAAAACCTTTTATATTCACATGTATGTAAAACACAAATTAGCCATATCTCTAGAATAGATCTAAATAGAAGTTTTTCATTTTCATATCCATGGTCTCAAACAATGAGAGAGAAAAAAAACCTTTTATATTCAACATGTAAAACACTTGAATTAGCCATAAAAGTTTCCCATTGAAACCATAAGTGATTTGATACAAAACATAGGTTTTAACCTAAGAGTAAATGCCCCTACAAGTCAATCAATAAAATATCTAGAAGTTTTTCATTTTCATAGCCATGGTCTCAAACAATGAGAAAAAAAACCTTTTATATTCAATGTATGTAAAACAAAAATTAGCCATATCTCTAGAATAGATCTAAATAGAAGTTTTTCATTTTCATATCCATTGTCTCAAACAATGAGAGAGAAAAAAACCTTTTATATTCAACATGTAAAACACTTGAATTAGCCATAAAAGTTTCCCATTGAAACCATAAGTGATTTGATACAAAACATAGGTTTAAATAACCTAAGAGTAAATGCCCCTACAAGTCAATCAATCTCTTGAATAGTTTTAAATAGAAGTTTTTCATTTTCATATCCATGGACTCAAACAATGAGAGAAAAAACCTTTTATATTCAATGTACATGTAAAACACAAATTAGCCATATCTCTAGAATATATCTAAATAGAAGTTTTTCATTCTCATATCCATGGTCTCAAACAATGAGAGAGAAAAAAACCTTTTATATTCAACATGTAAAACACTTGAATTAGCCATAGAAGTTTCCCATTGAAACCATAAGTGATTTGATACAAAACATAGGTTTTAACATAGGTTTTAACCTAAGAGTCAATGTATGTAAAACACAAATTAGCCATAGCTCTAGAGAATAGATCTAAATAGAATTTTTTCATTTTTGATATCTATGGTCTCAAATAATGAGAGAGAAAAAAACCTTTTATATTCAACATGTATATAACTTATTTAGAAACAAAAAGTAATTTAATACAAAACATAGGTTTTAACCAATTATATAGTTTTTCATTTTCATATCCATGGTCTCAAACAATGAGAGAGAAAAAACCTTTTATATTCAACATGTAAAAAAAAAAATAGCCATAAAAGTTTCCCATTGAAACCAAAAGTGATTTGATACAAAACATATAGGTTTTAAAACCTAATCTAGTAAATGCCCCTACATTCAATCTTTAGAATAGATCTAATTAGAAGTTTTTCATTTTCATATCCATGGTAGTTCTATAGGCAGAGTCTGTAAAGGGCTAGATAGCCTCTAGATCTCATCTTTTATGAAAGGTGACATATCTAGTAAATTCCCCTACAGTCAATCTCTGGAATAGATCTAAATGCCCCTACAATCAACATGTATATAGTATTTAGAAACAAAAATTAATTTGATACAAAACATAGGTTTTAACCAATTATATGGTTTTTCATTTTCATATCCATGGTCTCAAACAATGAGAGAGAAAAAACCTTTTATATTCAACATGTAAAACACAAATTAGCCATAAAAGTTTCCCATTGAAACGAAAAGTGATTTGATACAAAACATATAGGTTTTAACCTAATCTAGTAAATGCCCCTACATTCAATCTTTAGAATAGATCTAATTAGAAGTTTTTCATTTTCATATCCATGGTAGTTCTATAGGCAGAGTCTGTAAAGGGCCAGGTAGCCTCTGGATCTCATCTTTTATGAAAGGTGACATATCTAGTAAATTCCCCTATAGTCAATCTCTGGAATAGATCTAAATGCCCCTACAGTAAATTCCCCTACAGTCAACATGTATATAGTATTTAGAAACAAAAATTAATTTGATACAAAACATAGTTTTTAACCAAGTATATAGTTTTTCATTTTCATATCCATGGTCTCAAACAATGAGAGAGAAAAAACCTTTTATATTCAACATGTAAAACACAAATTAGCCATAAAAGTTTTCCATTTAAATCAAAAGTGATTTGATACAAAACATAGGTTTTAACCTAATCTAGTAAATGCCCCTACATTCAATCTTTAGAATAGATCTAATTATAAGTTTTTCATTTTCATATCCATGGTAGTTCTATAGGCAGAGTCTGTAAAGGGCCAGGTAGCCTCTGGATCCCATCTTTTATGAAAGGTGACATATCTAGTAAATGCCCCTACAGTCAATCTCTGGAATAGATCTAAATGCCCCTACAGTCAACATGTATATAGTATTTAGAAACAAAAAGTAATTTGATACAAAACATAGTTTTTAACCAAGTATATAGTTTTTCATTTTCATATCCATGGTCTCAAACAATGAGAGAGAAAAAAACTTTTATATTCAACATGTAAAACAAAAATTAGCCATAAAAGTTTCCCATTGAAACCAAAAGTGATTTGATATAAAACATATAGGTTTTAAAACCTAGTATGGTAAATGCCCCTACATTCAACCTTTAGAATAGATCTAATTAGAAGTTTTTCATTTTCATATCCATGGTAGTTCTATAGGAAGAGTCTGTAAAGGGCCAGGTAGCCTCTGGATCTCATCTTTTATGAAAGGTGACATATCTAGTAAATGCCCCTACAGTCAATCTCTGGAATAGATCTAAATATAAGTTTTTCATTTCTCCCATGCATTTGCAATAAATGTCAATTTAATATATATTTTTATTGAATTTGTTTTTTTTTAGGGATAAGAAAACCATTAAATATGGTTGAAAAATGGAAATTATGCATAGAAGTTTCTTGCTATCCCAATCCAGGGAAAGCAGTGATTACATATGTGCTTTCCAATATTGCGACTAGCAAAGTCGTCCAAAGGAAAATGAATATACGGGAAGAACAACAAACAATGAGGCATATTATATTGGATTGATAGAAGGCTTGGGAACAACGATGGAGTATGGATCAAATGGAATTGTAGTTTTCACCAATTCTGAACTTGTGTGCAACCAGATGAATGGCGTATACTAAGTTAAGAAGGAGAGGCTAAAAGAACTACATGGAATAGCAAACAATATTGTTAGCCAATTTCAATTTTTTAGTATAAGGCATTGTACAAATGTGAATAAGATGTCTGTTAATTTATTGTGTGGGGCAATGAAAATTCAGGATTCATCTATCAAAGATGAATTAATAGATGAATTAGAATTATACAGGGCAATGCCAATGCCAATGCAAGATTCATCTCTCAAAGATGAATTAGTTTTGAGACGCTCTTCTTCAAAAATTCAAGATTCATCTCTCAAAGATAAATTAGTGTTGAGACGCTCTCCTTCAAAATTTATTCATCGACATTGTAACATATCTTGGATATGTGTGTGTTTTGTACATATAAATGTGTCTTTTTTAATGACCATGTGTTTTTTTCAATTATATACCAAGTGTGCTCCCACCACACCATGTAAAGCGCAACTTGGTGAACTTCACATTTTTATGAAATTAAAATGTGGGGACTTCAACAATTTTTTGTTTAAATGGACTTTCACTTCTTTTTTAATGACAATGTGTTTTATTCAATTTTATACCAAGTGTTCTCTTACCATGTAAAACACAATTTGTTGAACTTATCATTTTTATAACTTTTTTTTTGCTTAAATTTAGTTTCACACATCAATTAGTGCTTTGAAAGTTGTGTTTACCGTAGATATATATATCATGGAGGATGAACGACGAAGATCAACAGAATCCCATATCTCTACGAGAGGGGAGAATCAGGGATTGGGATCGAGAGCTATTCATGGTAAATTTAAATATAATCTTAAATCTCCATACATGTGTGTACATATGGAATTGATTTTTTATCAACTTTGTGAGTTAAATTAGTTGTTAATAAGTTTCATTTTTTATTTTTTAGGAGCTAATAAGAAGAGAAGGGTCTCTAATCCAACCATGGATGCCCATGTTTCACCCATTTGTGGTATGGTTTTAACACAATTTAATCAATGAATATGTACCCGTGTATTTATATGTATGCATGTATTTTTCAATTGATTATAAATTTGTATTTGTTTATGAAGCTTCTCTCTCCTCTCGAGAGGTTGGTGGTGGTTCAAATCCCCTTAGAGGGCCATCAATAAGTGGTAGCAGGTTGCGTGAAGGTGGTGATATTTATTCTCCAGGAAGCCAATCAACAACTGGTGGTGTTGGTTCTCAGCAGGGTCGTTCTGGGTCTCAACAGTTTCAGGGTGGAGAAGATTCTAACCAACTACGTCGAGGTTGCCATCAATTTCAATATTTTTTTCATTGAATTTGTACAAATTTGTTTACATGTGTTTTTTCTAATATACAATTTTTTATATATATTGATGCAGAGGCTGAAAATGTTCCAAATATTGATCAAAATAGACACAGGGCAGAATGCTACATTCAAGAGGAAGGTTGTCTACCCACCACAACTTATCCGGCCGACATTTATGATATACCATGGAAAAGAAACATGGTGCAATGCACCTTACAAAGGTGTCAACAACTTCATGCAAAATTGCAGAGAGATCTCGTGGCTTTGACTCTACCTGCTGAGAGTCGACAAAGCCTTGAAATAGTTACACATTCATTGGGCGAACTTGTAAATGTGTACAAAAATCTTGGGCCAACGACTGATACATTTGTAGAAGTGATGAGAAAGAGAAAGGAAACAGTAATGGGTCCCGATAAATGGGAGGATGTAAAACAAAGAGTTACAAAAAATATGGCGAAGTCAATGTTTAATTTCAAGGAAGGGCCAAAAAGAAAAATGCTGAAGGTGCAATATTTCAAGCACCCAAATATAGCTCACTATTTGTATGATAGGCACCTTGCGGCCTATGGAAGGCTCCCATGGAACGATGAGGTTCCTGTTTATTTTGCACAATTGTTTTACGCAGAAATTTTTATGGATATGAAACCCAACTACAATGACCTTCCGTCAGAATTTTTTTGTCTGGGGAAAGGTCGATTGTATGACCGTAAGGGCACTAAGTGAGATGTGGAGTTGCCTCGCCCTGAGCCGCCATTGGTGAGTCGACCTTTTCAGGTCGAAACTCTGCAGTCAGAGATGGATGCGACTTCTAAAATAAGTCGAGAAGAAAGGGATGTCATGATCGACAACGTTTACAGTGGATTGGGTGGAGTCGATGTTTGTCTAAATCGACAAAGAGCACGTGAAAATGCACGTGCCAATTTTGTGTATTGTACAGATGAAGAGATTGACAACATGAATGTTGAAGATCTCCGAATATATGCAAAAAATTGTCGCAATGGTTTTCAAGACCTAATTCTTCATGAGGAAGAGGGCACAGGAACGGTACGTGTTAATGACCTTAGGGTTCAATTATTTTAACATGTATACATGTGTACAATTTGTAATAAATACATGTGTATGTACATGTATACATTTATTTGTATGTACATTAATCTAACAAAAATGTATCATTATATGTTAAAACACCATTTGCAGTTGTCACGCATGATGAATGACGAAAATGTTAATATCACGTTCGGGACCTTTGGTTCAAACAATGCAGAAGGGTCTCACCATCAAGATATGTTGGCAAATGTTAGTGTTTTTTAAATGATATTTTTAAAATAAATAATTGTGCACACATGTACATGTATGTATATATAATGATAAAATGTTTTAACAGATTTCGATTACGTCCAATGTTTTTGGGATGGCGGTACCTTCTTCTTCCTTGGGAGATGTACCTTCTACTTCCTTAGGAGATGTGCCACATCCACAACAAGTATGGACAATTTTTCACTTTTAAAATTTATGTTTAAGTTATATATATATTTCAGCTCAAAAAGTTCCATTAATAATTGAGATATATATATCTATATCTTGAGTTATTTTAAATTTTTTGAATTTTAGGTTCTTGGAGATTTTGTTTTGGAGCCTCTCTTAGGAGATGTCCCAAATTCACCTGTAGAAGTGTTCAATTTTCACTTATATATATATATATATATCTGTGTGTGTGTGTTTTTTTAATTTAGTTATAATTTATAAATTGAAGTTTATTTAAGTTTTATTATAAATTGAGATCTTGATCTTGAGTTATTTTATACTTTTAAAATTTTAAATTTTAAGTTTCTATAGAATATTTCTTTAATCCACGGACTCTAGAAACGGAGATAGGAACATCCACACCATTTCAACCATTTGAACAAGTTGTCTAACTTTTTTTTTAATAATATTGAAAATAAGTTTATATATGTACACGTGCATTTTCATCTGAAATTTTTTAATATATATATAACTGTACATGTATATTGCACAGTTTATTGTTGGAGATGTACCCATGGGGGAACTTGTAGCAGCGAAAAAATGGAGAGGGAACCTCATGAGGTATTGCATGATTTTTTATTTTATTTTATTTTTTTACATGAAGTTCTATATATATTCTCACTCATTTTTAAAACATCAAATTTTAATGTTTATACATGTGCATTGTGTACAGGTTTCCCATGCTTCGCATGATAGTGCGTGGATTGAGACTCTGATAGGAAAGACACTACATCCATCTCTATTTGATGGACATGATTTGTAGATTTGATTTCAAGATTTAGATAGTCTTAAATTTACTTTTTTATATAATATCTAGATGCACTGTCATATATATATATATATAACTTGATACTTGATACTTGTGAGATCTACAATTTTTGGACATATTTCATTAAAATGTTAATATAATTTGTTTTGTTCCAAAAAGTTAAGTTTTGGATGGTTTTAGTACTTTTGGCATGTGAATGTGAAGTAATGTTGTTATATAATTTGTTTGGTTTTTAAAACTTTTAAGTTTTGGATAATTGAACTACTAGTAATGTTGTCATCTATAAATTAACGTTTTTCTTCTAAACTATATTTGGCATGTTATGTAATGATGTGTTATAATTTGTTTTGTTTTTAAAATTTAAGTTTTGGATGCTTGAAGTACATTTGGCATGTGAAGTTATGTTGTGATCTATAAATTTTTGTTAAATTAAAAGTTCAGTTTTGGATGGTTTCAATCTACATTTGGCATGTGATATAATGTTAAATGTTTTTATTGGATAGTTGAACTATAATTGGCATGGAATGTGAAGTAATGTTACATGATATAATCAAAAAGTTTTTAAAACTCAAGTTTTGGATGGTTTCAATCTACATTTGGCATGTGATATTTAATGTTTAATATTTAATGTTTTTATTGGATAGTTGAACTATAATTGGCATGGAATGTGAAGTAATGTTACATGATATAATCAAAAAGTTTTTAAAACTCAAGTTTTGGATGGTTTCAATCTACATTTGGCATGTGATATTTAATGTTAAATGTTTAATGTTTTTATTGGATAGTTGAACTATAATTGGCATGGCATGTGAAGTAATGTTACATGATATAATCAAAAAGTTTTTAAAACTCAAGTTTTGGATGGTTTCAATCCACATTTGGCATGTGATATTTAATGTTAAATGTTTAATGTTTTTATTGGATAGTTGAACTATAATTGGCATGGCATGTGAAGTAATGTTACATGATATAATCAAAAAGTTTTTAAAACTCAAGTTTTGGATGGTTTCAATCTATATTTGGCATGTGATATTTAATGTTAAATGTTTTTATTGGATATTCAAAAACTACAATTGGCATGGCATGTGAAGTAATACGTGCATGTGAAGTAATGTTGTGATCTATAATTTTTTGTTAAATTAAAGGTTAAGTTTTGGATGGTTTCAATCTACATTTTGCATGTGATATAATGTTAAATGCTTTTATTGGATAGTTGAACTATAGTTGGCATGGCATGTGAAGTAATGTTGCACAATATATAATCAAAAAAATTTTAAAACTTAAGTTTTGGATGGTTTCAATCTACATTTGGCACATGTGATATAATGTTAAATGATTTTATTGGATAGTTGAACTACAATTGGATGGCATGTCAAGTAATGTTGTGATATAATCAAAAATATTTTAAAACTCAAGTTTTGGATGGTTGAAGTACATTAATCATGTGAAGTAATGTTGTGATATAATCAAAAAAAAATTTAAACTAAGTTTTGGATACCATTTCAATCTACATTTGGCATGTGATATAATGTTAAATGTTTAATGTTTTTATTGGATAGTTGAACTACAATTGGCATGACATGTGAATTAATTTGTTTTCATATAATAAAAAAGTTTTTAAAATTCAAGTTTTGGACATGGTTGAAGTACATTTGGTAAGTTTTTAAAACAAATTTCACTCAAAAAATAGTATGTAGTATGTAAATTTTTCATCAATGCACATAGAACATATTCGACCATTGGACAAACAAATTTTGTACTAGATTTTCAATCAGGAATAGAGATGTGGGTCAAATCCCACCAAAAGTCGAAGAAGTGCTCTGAGTCTCTTGTCTGAGAGGAATCTTCATACAAAATTATACTGCGGAAGATTTATTTACATTGTGGATACTTTTTACCAAAAAAGCCCACAAGAAAAACTGCATCCATTGAGTTCGTGTATATATCCAGTACATGCAACATTTTTCATCAATGCACATAGAAAAACTACTTTCAGTTAATTGCATTCTAGAACATATATATATATATATATATATATATATATATATATATATATATATATATCCAATATGTATGCAACATTTTTCATCAATGCATGTATAAAAAAGCTACTTTTAGTTGATACTAGAGTGTGCATGTACCAAAACAATTTGTACGTGTGCAAACAATTGCACAGATAACATAACAAGGTAGCTCAATTTTTAATTAAGTACTGGAAGTTCTAGAACATATAATCCAAAGAGAATAAATTGTTGGGCAGTTCAATCAAAAAAATTCTAATGGAATGTCATCTTCAATAATCCGTTCATGATTGGATTTTGACATTTTCCATTTCTTAATATTAATTTTTTCTTTGATTGAACCTCGATCAACTTTATGCGTGCTGCACACACCAAGTGACTATATTGACAACTTATGAAATCAGGTTCATAGTCTTCAAAGTAAACAAAATTCTCACTTTGATTAGTTTGTCTGAAAAAATAACCTTTCAGTATAATAGATCCTCTTTCATATGGAAATCCGTGATCATTATAGTCTTCTAATAATTTCATTTTTCGTTCAGTGCAACGCATCAAATAATACTTCATATTTTCATCATTTTCAATAGGTGCAATTACAGCAAAAACATCTCCTGCACAATAAAACAAACTTGACAAAATTATACATATTCAAATTTATTTCTAGATCTTTATCATTAGAAAGAAATTCAAATGTTACCTTCTCTAACAAGATCAGACCATTGGATGATATTGTAGTCTCCTCTGATTGCATTTCTTCAAAAAATACAACGTACATTTTTCCCTTTGTATTTAGCTCTGTATGTTTCCAATATTTTACATACATTTTGTTTTCACAAACGTCATTGGATTTTGTGTTGTCTATGCAAACAGGACAAAAACAAGAATATTTTCTTTTATCCAATGCAAACGCATTTCTAGACGACTTTGTTTTAATTGAATGCAATTTTCGAGTCCCTTTTATTGTTTCAACGTCATTTCCAATTGATCTATCTATGTCTTCGATCCCAATATGCCAAAAAAACCTTTATATGGAAAATTTAAAGAAGAATGTAAATATGATATCAAAATACAATCAAAGATAATCATTGTGATAAATGTACACTGTTTATTTAATTAGATATCCAATAAAAATTAAATTGAATGTACCTTTGCACTTCCCTTGATCGGTTAGTCTCATGGCTTAGAGCAGCAATGCACCATTGAACAACTTCTTTCGCGTCCACAAGTCGGCTTACAGAGGGGTTCATTTGATATCTTCGAAGTGCTTGTTTTATGCATGCCCCTGCACCGTCATGTTCTCCTTTTCCATGGCCAGTGTCAAAGAAATTCCAACAATGTTTAATGCAGGTTTTCTTATGAAGACAACACAAACCAAAAGAATGATCGTGCAAATTTGAATTTTCCTGCACATCCGTCTGACCATATCCAATGTTCATTGAATGTTATTCCACGATTTTTCAAGGAATCATAAATTTTTCCAAAACAATGTTGTACAAAATATGTATCATGTGTACGATCGTCACTAATATAAAAGTGATATTCTTTAATAATATGTCGATTTTCACTAGTGCTTTCTATATGATCGACATTTTGTTCAGCATGTCTATATAGAATATGGACGAGCATGGAGACTTGGTCAGAATGATAGTATTCACTCTGAATTTGTTTTTGTGGAACAAATGTGTAGTTTTCTGCAAAATCAATTACTGACAAAATGGTCCCTGGTGGAAAAAATTCACGGGATTTTTTGAATTGCAAGTCTTGCCATCGAGCTCTATGGGAATGCTTGGTGTATTTGTAAATTTCTGCCTCAAACTTTCTCAAAAATTCTATCACAAAAATTTCTTCTTCTCGTAATTCAATTCTTTTAACACTATTTTCACCTTGAATCGATGTATGGATATATTCATATCTCTTCCATTTCACTTGCATGTTGGAGAATGATTGATCATTTATATCAGTATGATATCTGTTTCAAAATTTAGTCAAATTTCCACAATCATCGCATTTTTTACCACCAACACATTTCTTTTCGTAAAATAGTTCATTTCTTTCTCTTTCACATAGAATTTGAGATATGAAATCATGGATAGTGGAAGGAGGAGGTGAATCCTTCCAAAATGTTCTACCAAAATCAAGGAATGTGTCATAATATAACTCAAATTCCACATGATAACAACAACAACAAGTGTCGCGTACGGTGATAGGTTTTACATACCATGGTTTTTGTTGAACAAAAGCACTGATCGAAACATGAATTTCACGATTCTCTTCTTTGAACTTGTTGAACAACTCTATCTAAGTGGTTTCCAAGAAATGTTTTTCATGTTCTTCGTACTGATTTCGTGCTATTCTTCTTCGCATCACATGCCTTGCAGTTGGCGAAACACGCGAATTGTTCTTCCAATATTCATATATTATTTTTTTAACATTTTCTCCAAGTCTATCTTTATATGGTTGCCTACAAATAGCTCTCCAACAAGCAAGTTCATCATTTACATCTATTTGCAACCAAAATTTCCGATGTTTGTGCAAAGTTTTTCGCGAGGTTCCTAATGCTCGTGCCATAGATTTTACCAAGCGATTCTCTGTAGTACTTGATGAAACCACTGCTATATGTATTGCTCTACGTACAACTGAAACATTTTTCTGTCTAGATCTTTTCATTGAATTTATAGCACTATTTATATTTTGTATCACATTTTCCTTCATTTTTTTTTATCTTTGGTTGATTTTCGAATACCCAATAAAGTCGTAGCTTCTTTTAATTTCCTTAATGATAGGAGACCTTTCAACATTTGTGCTTGAACTGTCACATTTTCCTTTATGAAATACTTCTCAAAAATGCGGTTAACACGATATCGTATATAATGGTCAGCTTTTTTATCTCCATATGTGTGAGTGTCAACATTTTCTAACATCTCGTCATTGACATTGATTTCATCTGTACATATTCGAATGAATAGTACATAATAAGTTTACATATTCAATAAATAACTAAATTAATAAATATATGTATAATTTCAATAATGCGTGCATGTGTTCAACATATATATATATATATATATATATATATATATATATATATATATATATTCAATTTCTTCACTTGAATTTCTTTCATCGTTTTCACCATCTTCAATCGTTGGTTCAATACCTCTTTCACTTTCTCTTTCAAAATTTTGTATCTCATTATCAATGTTTTGAGGAATATCTCTCTCTGTTTACATTGCAAAATATTTTTCAAATTAGTTCATCAAATAAAAATTAAGCTTCACATTTTACACTAGGAAAATTTTAAATATATCAAAATCATAATATTTATATTTACATACCTGTTTCAACTTCTAGTTGAGGTTGATTTTCGCCTTCAATATTTGACAGTGCTTCCATCTTTATTTTGCGAGATTGTCTCGTCTCTTCTCTACTTTCCACAAAGTCTCTTTTTCGATCATATTTTCTTGTACAATTTCTTCGATTTCCCATGATAATAGAGTATGAAGTTCAAAAAATTTCCTTCAAAAATTTAGACAAAAACTCAATTAAAAAAAAAAATCACAAAAGATTTAATTTAAAAAAAAAAAACTCATTTTAAATTTTTGCAAAAAATACATACTCCAATCCAAAACACTTACTTTAAAAAAATTCAAGAAAAAAATGTCCTATAAAAATGAAATGAAGTTCAAAATATTTCCTTCCAAGTCCTACAAAAAAATTTCATTTAAAAAGTTACACAAAAACTCATTTTAAAAAATCATTATAAAAGATTTACTTCAACCCAAAACCAAAAAATGTCTTTTCAAAATTAAGCCCAAACTCATACTTTAAAAAAAAATGAAGCCCAAAAAATTGTATCACATACCTCCAAGAAATGTCTTTTGAATGTACCTCCAAGAAATTTGAATGTACCTCCAAGAAAATTCTTTAAACCCAAAAAAATTCCTTGCAAAATCAGATCAAATATACGAAAATTATGTGTCTCAAAGAAAAGTCCTTTGAATGTACCTCCAAGAAAAGCCCTTACACCCGAAACAATTCTTTGCAAAATCAGATCAAGACTTTTGTAAATTCAGACAAAACATGCGAAAATATGCAAAAATAATAAATGGTTTTGTGGAAATTTATATTGTTGCGAAATGTTTTTTTGGAGGGGCTCGGTGGTACTTTCTGGCCGACGGAAAAATAAGTAAAAGTTCGGCCGAAATTCTAATAAATAGTTCAGCCAAACTACTTTGACGTTTGATTTAATGTGTCTTCGGCGCAAAAAACAGTTCGGTCGAACTTTGTTTAAGAGTTCGGCCGAACTAACGCGTCACCAGTTACACAGAACCAAGCCCTGAATATGTTTCTGCAACTTTGGACTAATTAAACTCCATGAAATATTCTGAATTAACTGTCAAAACCAAGACAAGCATTTTTAGAATTGAATCTACTTTCAGGAAATATAACTTTCATGGAATTTCATAAATATTTACTAATTTTAATTAATTTTGTAATAAAACGGATGCAAACAATTTCTGAAGGTCATTGTGATTCAGTGAAATCAAAATTTTGTATCTTCCAAAATACATTGTAAAAAAATTGAAAAAATTATCATACATTACATTGGTCTGTTGTCTCTAATGGGTAGCTTTTATATTTTTAGTTTATAACTTATATGTTAAGAAATTTCTTGCATTGCGAAACATATTTAAAATATGCAGTTTTTCATATTGGACAAGTTCAAAAAATCCTAGTAATTATGATATGCATCCATTGGCTTTGTAAATATGACGAAACCAAAGTAGACTCTGTCTAGATTGTTGTAACACATTTTGTTTCTCAAAAACACAAATTTTCAAAGAATACAACATTGCGTATTAACATGACTTCTTATGAATCCGTTGATTGTTATAAAACACACACTCAAAGAAATGCTAAGTTGACATAAAAAATGTGTATAAAAAAATTCCAAAAAATAATTAATAGAAAGCTAACAAAATTTCTAACAACTTTTATTTTTATCGCAAAATGAAATTCTAAACAGAAAAATTGTTTTAGCTTGCAGAAAATTGAAGAACTGAAAAAAATGAAAGTTTTTCTCAAAAAAGGGAAAAAAGTGTAACCCAACTTCACATTTTCACCATAGCTTCATGCATGTTAGTTCCAGTGGAGACCCAGTTGAGACAAGGGTAAAAGGGAGTTTAATTATCACTTGTGTGATTAGTAGGTTGCTTGCATGCAACCAAACATCCATTGGAGTGCCCATGATCCTTGCGCAGTTTAGGAAGGCCAAAATTCCTAAACAATAGGGATTGCATTCATTAGGAATTTTGCAAGCAAGGAAGGTTGTTTAGAGGCTGATAATTGGCTAAGTGCTAGCTATTTTTTTCCAGGATAGTGTGAGACAGTTAGCAGAGTGCAGGAGACTCTTGTGAGAAGAGTGCATTGTAATTTTTTCATGGTTCCATGTTAATATACAATAAAAGATATAGGGTTTTTGAGCAGCAAGATTCCCCCAAGAAATTACCTGTGTTGTGGTTTGATTTGATTCTTTCTTTGCTTCATGTGATTGGCGATTGCGTTTAATTTCCGCAATTGATTTGTCGAAGTGATTCAGTATCTAGCTTTAGTACATTGTTAGATCAGATTGAATCCATTGATATACATATTTTTGTATAATTTATATAGTGAGGCTACTCAAACCAGCTTTTAGAATGCAGTTTGGAATCCTACAAGTCAGCCAAAATTAGCTCTCAACTGACGCGATCCTTCTGCGACCTTTCTGCTAAATTCCTGTTTTGGTGCATGTTGGTGCGACCCTTTTGCTCCTGATGCAACCCATTTGGTCTAGAAACCTTTTTGAGCATTGAATGATAGTAGATTATATATCTTGTAATCAATTAGGTTTATTTTAAGCTTATTAGTTTCTTTTTGCCTCACTATATGAGGAAATTTGTAATTAATGAGGAGATAAGCTCTCCTAAACTTTGTCTAAAATGTTGGAAGTTGTTTCAACTATCCTAGTATTTAGGTGAGGACTCATCAAATGAATTTATGATGAGGCTTGAATAGGATTTTTGACTTGATGAGCTGTCCTATGATGTATTCTCCTATATGAGATAGTTTGTAATCATTTCCAAAGGTTGGATATTGTGCAATTGAGTTTGGAATACTAGTGTATTTTGTGTTTTTTGGCAGGAACTAATAGACAGAGTTTGCAGTTATTGTGGTGGGATTCATGTGGTATGTGTTTTAGCAGTGTTTTTTCTTATGTTATCATATGTTTGAAAGTATTTTTCCTTCCATCTTCATTTCCATATCTTACGTGACTGATTTCTAAGTTTGATAAGCAGAATTCATTGATTCAATGCTCTGTTTTGGAGAAGCTTTCACATTTACGTTCGTTTTCTCCTGATATAAACAAATTCATGATGTTCATGCTCGTTTTGAAGCCCTATAAATCTACCATATTCCCTAGAGACCTTTAAAGTTCTAAAGTGTATACCTACCTTGCCCCATTACATCTCTGCAAATCTAATTTTCAGAGCCCTGACCTAGTTCTTCATAGACCTAATTGACCATCCAGCACAAAATTCCAAATAAACACAACCCTAGAGCCTACTATACCTAGCCTAAAATCTCTTTCATCCAGTCAATTTGGTTGTGAGCTCATTGAGAGAGCCCTCTCACCCTAGTAGGGCTAGCTGCTAGGTCAAAGTAGTTTGTGGTTACCTTTGTTGGTCTCCTTCTCAGCCTTCAGAGATCTAGTGGATTGCTAACAGTTTCAGTGAGTATTCAATTTTTTTCTAAGTCAAAGTCAGTTCAGTTTGTTTGTCAGTTTTTAGTATTGAGTTTGGTATCATGTTTTTTACTCCATGCCAAATGGATAAGGCTACTTGGTCTATGATGTTCTTGACACCTCCAAGGAGCTTCCATCCCCAGTTGGAGCCAATGTTAGTGTCAGTTATTTCTTTCTGTCACCAGTGATCAAGTGTGCTCTTACAAGGTTTTTGTTAGGGTCTTAAGTCATTTTTTATGGTTTCAGTAGGTCTTCAAATAAAATTTCGTCATTGGCTAGTGTGTCTAGGTCTGATTACTACTCCTTTGAAAGCATTTCATGCTTCGGTCATTACGATCATTCAGTTGAATGAGTCATCACTGAAATGTCTCCATTATCATCTCAATCATACCACCATGGTCCTTCATTCATCTCATTTCATCAAGTGTCACCATTAGGTCATTAGGGTCTAATTCATAAAAATCTTCCATTTCACCAATAAAATATGGCATGGAAGGAGTAGTAATATGGAAAATGCTCAATAAAGTTATTTTTAAGTGTAATTTTATTTCAAATATGGATGTAATATGTTTCTAATGTTCCAAAGCTACAAAGTTTCCAAGTCAAAGATGAAAAAGACATGGTGGGCCACCACACCACCATGAAGAGAAATTGATTTCCATAAGCTACGAAAGACCATACAAGCCATTTATTTCACTCATTTCACTTGTATTGAGCACTCACTCACCAGAAAATACCAACTCAGCATAGAATACATCGAAGGACACTCTCAAAAGGTGATTGGCACCCTCTCCAAGTAGCCACGTTGCATTTTCATCCACCACACTGCGTTTTTGAGCCTTCGCTGCGTTATCACTCCTTCAAGAAAAAATCCATCTTAAAAGGTTTTCAAGGGGGATTGAAGGTTTCATCAGCTGTTGACAAGTAATTTTAAGTTCCGGCTACCTCCTATCAGCATCTATTTTAGTGTTTCATTGGTGAAATCCTCCCACAGTTCCCACTCTGCATTTTTGGTGGGTGAGCTCCTTTTTTTTTAATTGCAACAAAAAAATATTAATCCCATACATACTATACCCTTCCCTACACCCTACACACTTCCCCAAATCTTTCCCTATCCATGCTCCCTCATTTCCCTAATCCCTATACCTAACCTTAGCTCCTACACTAGGTTTTTGGAAGTTTTAGGGTTAGGACTATGTTTTAATTCCAACAACCTATCACTACACTCTTTTTGCCATCCTCCACTTCCATAAGATTCCAAATACCCCTATATATCTCCAAAAAAATTCCCTACCTACATATCTCCTCCCTAATCCCTGCATTCCATCACCTAAAGCAAGTAACCCTAATTCCCTATTTTCCAAGTAAAACCCTGATTTTCCCTTTCGTCCCACTAGGGTTTGATGTGTAATCTCAAACAATGGATGGGGAAAATAATCCATACAAAAAATGATTTTATATCAGTAGGTATGAGCCCACCAAATTCCAAGAAATCATATCTTCACCTTTCCAAGATATGGGGTGCCTAGGGTTTACATTGCATACATGGACAGTTTTGCTTTAAAATGTGTTTCTGACCAAATAGAGATGAATTTTACAAATGTGAAAGAAATTTTAGTCCATAATATACCAAGTAAAAAAACCTCCTTCAGTTTCTGCACACTTATTATGATTTTTTAGAAATACCAAAAATACAATTGCTACAGGAGGTTTTCTGCACTTCTGGACAGCGTGACTTCAAGACAATTTTTCAAGGATTTGAAGATGTTTGCAGTGCTTGACGACTCTATTGTGTATTAGAAATCCTAATATTTCTAATGGTGCCTTCATATCTTAATTTAGAGATCAAGAATGCAGTCAAAAGTGCCCTGCAAGATCACGTTGTGCTTTTCCCAGGTGGCTTTGTGTTTTTCCAATTTTTGAGTGATCAACTTTAAACTCTTATTCTCACCAAATGGAAAAATATTTTTTTTAAATGGAGGGTTTTGTTTATAACATGCAAAAGAACAAAAAACTCTATCATTTTTTCAAAAATATTTATGGTTAGAGATATATGGACCTACATTTGAGCCCTATTTTTGCAGAAAATTTTGAAATTTTTGAACTTTTTGGCAATTTTTGCACCTTCCTTGGTCCAAAAATGCAGCGTGCCTCACGTTGCGCTTTTTCTGGGAGCCTCCAAATGCCAAATTTTTTACATATTTGGGTTTTCTATGACTCCTCCATCAACTTCATCCGCTGGGACAGCCATGTCAGTAATTTTTGGTGGGTCAAAAGGTCAAAAAACCACCTAAAAATCACCTTTTTGCCCTGTTTTTCAGAAGCTCGCTACATTTTTGGAGTACTTCTGGGAGAATTGATTTTTGTAGGGCTAGGAGCAGTATTTTTTAGTTCTTGAGTATTCTATCACACATCAAACAAGCATATCTTTCTCCAATATCTTTCATATCAGGATTTGGACCTCGGGAAGGCCTCCAAAAGCCTCTTGCACCAAATTCGTTGCGTTTTCTCCTTACACGTTGCGTTTTGCTGATATTTCGATGCATTTTTTCCTGGAAGCTAATTTTCTCAGTTCACTCGGTCTAGCTCGACTTATATTGATGTAATTGTCATTTTTTGAGTTGTAATTATGTAATCATGTGTAATTATGGTGGTTTGAGTAAAAATGAGGTGGATACATGATTGTAAATGCTTCTCATAGTCAAATGTATCATTTTCTCTATTTTGAGGAGAGTTTTGTTAACCTCCCTAGTCTTTAGGTTTTAGGTGAGGGAATCATGTGAACTGCTCCTCCACTCTATGATTCGACCCCTGAGAGAGGGGAAATGGTTTTTTGTCTATATGTATGCATTTCTTCATCATTTTCATGGTTGGACATCAGAGGGTGAGACTATTGTAGCTTGTACTTCAGCTTTTCATTCAAGAAATCAAAGGACCAGTTGCAGATATTATTTAAGAATTCATGTGCAGTGATTTTTTGATGTTGTATTTTCTCTGTTACAGTTTCATATAATTGATATACATGTTTCATTTCCATATCTTTCTTTCTTCAGTGATCTTCCTAAAAGTTTTATAAGCATAATTCTTTCATGAAAGCTCTATTTTGTTTGGGAATTTCATTTTATGTAATCTTCCTTCTGTTTTAATGAATTCATGAAATATGATCATTAAGATCCTCTTTAATTCTTAAACCCTACACTACATGAACAAAATCCTAATCCCATCACGAAATCATTGCTATCTTGCTCCTCCATATATTTGCAACAGTAACCCTTTGATAATTTGACCTAGCTACCTGGTTTTCATCCCTGATCCAGCAAAAAAACAATCAATTTTTCAAAACCCTAGAGCTAACCTAACTAGCCTAGAATCCACTCTTCATACAATCAAACCCTTTGGCTATGATTTCATTGAGAGAGCCCTCTTTGGTTTGGTAGGGCTGGCTACCAAACTAAACGCTTGGTTTGAGGTTACCTTTGTCGATATCCTTTCTCAGCCTTAGGACATTGTGGAGGTTAACAAATAAGAAAAAATGGAAATGGAGGATTTGTGTAGACTATAGAGATCTCCATAAAGCTACCCAAAAATACCATTTTCCCCTTCCCTTATATTCCAAGTCCTTGATACTTTAGCCGGGAAGAAATTCCTTTCTTTCTTGGATTGTTTCAGTGGCTATAATCAAGTTCAGATTGCTTAGCAAGATCAAGATAAAACCATGTTTACCTGCCCCTCAGGTATTTTCGCATACAGAGTTTTATCCTTTGGACTGTGTAATGCTCCAATGACACTCCAAAGAGCAATCTTGAGTATTTTTTCTAACCTAATCAATGAAGGACTCAAATTGTATACAGATGATTTCACCCCGTTTGGGTATGACTTTGATCAAGCTTTGAAAAATCTAGAAAAATTGCTTGAGCAATGTATTGCTACCAGATTGTGTTTAAACAATGAAAATGCATTATGATGATGACTAAAGGCGTAGTTTTAGGACACTATATTTTTGCTGCAGGAATTCAGGTAGATCCGGCAAAAATTTAGGTAATAATTAAGTTACCTATACCCTGTACACAAAATAAGGTACATATTTTCTTGGTTATTGATCTGAAAATGGGTTGGATAACTTGTTATGCTTCTCTAGAACCTCCCACTCAGTTAAAAAAATAAATATCTAGCTTGTACTTGACTTTTTGCGGAAATTTTTACTTGAAATGAGTGTATGTTTTTTAATTGTTTAAGTGCTTTAAGTCCATTTGTTTTTGCTGAAATTAAACATGTGTAACATCAATATAATGCAGCAAATACAAATCCATACATAACAACAAATTTAATCTAGGATTTCAACCGAATATCGTGGGCTACGTCTCCTTGAGCTCTTGTCATATTGACTTGTCTCTTTGGGATTATGGAAAAAAAAAATTTACAAGTTCCACAATTAACTCCAATGGTTACTGAATTGAACCAATGGACTTAGAATACCATCTATATCCCTGTCATGGATGTCATCACTCTGAAAACAAATCTAGGCTTCCTTAGACTTGATTCCTTCTATCAATGCTCTGAGCTACACTGAGCTTATCCATCGCACTAACTCATTCATAATTATTTAACTTCCCCTGAAACCTCACCTACTGTCTCCAACACACATCCAACACCAAAAATAGACTGATTTTTTGCTCAAAATGAGCATTGCATCCCCAATCTAGGCCTCCCTCCACGGTTGGCCCTTGGCTGCCCAAAACTTCCCTGTAGGTTATCGACCTTAAAAAGTCTTAAAATGGCTCTAAAAATCCATTCATTGGATTTAGAATTCCAAAAATAGTCATAATAGACCATTGGTTCACTGAAATTGGCCTCTAGCTATTCTGGTTTCGCCTCCAACACCTGGTGGCACCCCTGGCTTTAGGGTCAAAGAAAACTTCTCTATGGATTCTAGAGCTCTAGAAGTCCTCAAAAGCTTCTGTAAACTCCTCCATTGGATTCATAATTCTCATTACAGTCAGAAATTACTATTGGTTTGCTGCATAAGGCCTCTAGCTGCCTTGGCTAGGCCCTGAACCGTTGCTGGCACTTGCTGGCCCCTGGAACTTCATTGAAGCATATCGGCTTTAAAAAGTCCTCTACAGGCTCTAAAAACCACACCATTAGTTCCATAACATCTGAAATATCCAAAATTAACTATTTTTGTTGAGGCCCTTGTTTTGAATTTTGAATAAGGAACAGATTTTGGGTTGCAGATCGACACATGGCAGGCGCAACAACGGTAGGTAGCGGAGCTGCCGAGGTTGCGGAAGAACAAGAGATAGTTGATGAGGCTGACGCAGATAAGTGCAGATGAAGAGAAGATATGGCAGAGAATAGATAGCGAAACTCATAGGCAACAGAAACAAGCCGAAAGCAGTTGAAGAAGAACAAAAGAGAAACTAGCAATTGCGCTGGCGGGTGAATAAATAGGTCGTCACCAAGCCAAAAAGGAGATCATGCATGGATACAGAGGGATTGAAGAGGATCGGGCAGACGCTACAGAAGAGCTCTATCCTGAGCACGATATCCTTTTAGTTCCTAGTCTTCTATTGATCTATCATGGCTGTATTATCTATCTCTCTATCCTGTGGGACATCTGTAATAGAACTGTAAGCTCTTCCTGTTAAGCGATGTAACTGTGGATCCAGCTGAAGGTTATTAATATAATTTAAGGTTTCTGTCTTGTTATATGAGTTACATGCATGCATGATGTATGTGGTACCTTAAAATTTTATTTTCTTATTATCTGCATAATGTTCTGAGAAGATCCTCTATGTATGATGTTATGTATGCAAATAATTCTATGTTAACTTCGAGTTGCGGATCCCTCTGCCACTACCGGTATGTTCCCCTTATGCATGTGGTCGCAGCATGCCTCAGGTGAGACTCTATGCTCTCCAGAGTAGGGTGAAAATGTCGGCGTGGTTCTAGACTACAGTGGACTCCTTTGTTGGCCCCAATCCCCGAACTTGGGTCTTGCCTGCGAGACCTGTTTTCTCGCCAACAAATGGTTTCGTTGCCGAGACCCTAAACTTCATTAGGGGAACTAGATCATGGTATCAAGGATCTTCGAAGGAGAAATATGGAGATGGTGGGATAACCACCTGGACCAGTTTATAGCTCAGCAAGCGGAGCTAACAAATCAAAAGGAGAAGGTGCTCAAGGATCTAGTCCTTTTCTCGGATTCTGCCAGTGATACCTACGAGATCCTCTAGGGAAAATTCCCTACTGTTGTGGAGGTAAATCCCCTCTGTGGACAGAGGTGATCCCTACTAGCCCAGATCGGGTCTAGCAACAATCGTATCACGCTAAGGCGCAGGTTCCTAATTACAATAAACCAACATGCGAAGAAGGCCTACCTCAAGTCCAACGCTGTTGTTCGTAGAGAAGATAACGTTCCTGTTCCCTTACTCCAACAGATCACAATCCTTTCGCTTGCCGCGATCAAACACCTGCACACGCAAGAAACACAACAAACACAAGCGTAAAACCTGTTATATGCAATTATGTATCAGTCAGAGAAGACACAACTCATGATCATAATGAACAATACGAGTGGAACCATAACCAATAGTCGCTTATCATTAATTCATCAAAGGAAAATATAACCAGGCTCTCACGCTGAACCTTCCTTCGGCAGGTCGTCAACGGAATACGTCCCAGTAAAGCTTGTCGGGAATGGGGACAAGCCTCTCTCTTCGATCGTCAATCTCCTCGCTATGGATTTGGCACTATGAGGACTATCAAATCTCTTGCAGCATTCTTTAGGCTATTGTTAGTATGAATCCTTTGTCGAAGTGTACGAAAAAGGACCACTTTAGCTACGCATAACTAATAGCCCTAACAACAAAAGTGGCTACCAATATATTTAGATCTGCAGTTAGTTGATCAAGAAAAGAGCTGCAAAAAACCAGATCTATGCATGGAAAGACATTAAGCAGTAAAAATAAGGGTTTTCTCCATATACCAATAGACAAGACAAGAACAATTTTTGAAAGAATTTTTCTATTAAGGGCACCTGGGAGGAAAACAAGAAGGTGTATCCAATTCTCCCCAGTGGGATGGGTTCTTGGGAGTCCTCAGCACTTTAGATCTAGAATCTCTCTCTCTTGTTGGTGTAGAAAACCCAATGCAAAGAATAGAGCTCAAAGGGAGCTCACACAGCAAATAATGGAAAAATGTGACCAAGTGTATAGATCCAGAGTGATCTAATAGGAAACAAAAGGTCAAGAATGGTAGGAAAAACCCTCCTATTTATAACAAAATATTGGGTCATTCTAGATCTGGGTCAAATCCCTTATTTGTCAAAAATAAATAAATAAATGATTTATTTATCTTTTTAAGGAAGTGGTTGAAAGATAATGAAATAAATAATGATTTATTTAATTATTTGTGGGTGATTTGGTCATATTTAACAAGGAATATTATCTAAATAAGATTTAAATAATTATTCCTAGAAAATAATAAGATAAATAAGGTTTATCTAATTAATTTCTTTGTTTTTGGGTTAAACATGACTGGGAATAATAATTAAATTATGGTTTAATTAATTATTCCATGAGGAAAATCAAACAAATATAGGTTTGTTTAATATTTCCTTTTGGGGTTTTCTGTTTAGACCATAAACAACCTAATAAATGTGGTTTATTAAGTTATTTAACATAGTGAAGGCAATTTTACTTAGGGTAAAATTGGTCTTACATGGTGTACTTGGGTCCATCTAATGATAATAGGTTAGATGACCAAAAAATGGTGTAACAGCTATGAAGGCTCTTGGAGATTCTTGGAGACTAGCTTGCAAAGGGAAATGGCAAGCTTATATAGATGGTGGAAGAGGAGTTGGGATCCCTACAATCATGGGATTGGCCCTATCCTCAAGGAAGCTTCCATGAGAGGTGGAAAACTACTTCCTCTACATGGAGATCCAGAGCCAAACGCCCCAACTCAATTTAGAGACCAGTTCAGAAGTTGGTTAAATTCAATCTTCCGCCATTTATTTTTTAAAAACACCCTTTATTAAGCCTGGCGCGAGTGCAACTCTGAGACAGAGCACCAATTAACGCGCCCTCTTTGGAATATTTCCCCCATTGGCGCGGGTATAACATTGGCTAGTCGCACCAAGGATGAAAAGGCTATTTTTAGGGTTTTTCACAAGGAAATGTCTTCAGGGGAATGAAAGTCCATGTCTAGGGGAATGCCATGAAAGTGTTTTTAGGTTATGTCACTGCTCACAGGCCATGGAATAAGCCCTCCAATGTGCGGGATGGGGAATTGTAGGGACGGTGACAAATTGCTGTGTAACAGATGCCCCCTAAAGCATGAGGCCCGAAAGAGAGAGAGGGATGAAGTGATGTACGAGAACGTGTCCAACTGAAAACACTGCCATCGAAAAACCTATGTAGAGAAGTACAACTGATATCTAAAATACATGATATATATGTGGTATGGGCGAAGCCATCCATAGCAGAGTATACAATGATCCAGATCCAAGGCATGGATGCATCCATCCAGTGAGGATCGATAAATAGACTCAGGTATGGTCGCAGCCATCCAATCAGTGAGTCATGTAACCAATCATAATAATCCACAAAATCACAGCCTGGATCCTAACAGACAAAATCCAGGGTCTTGCACTCCATCTCGACCCGAACAAAGTACAAGTTCAAGCATGCGAATAAGTGAGCTGAAGTCGAACATGCAAGAACATTGCCTGATTACCAGCCAATGATGAAAGTTGTTAACAGACGCGAGAGGTACCATCAATAATTACAATGGTCCTCAAGGTACTATAGGTACAATCTACGGCATGTGAATTAGTGATCTGGCATAGAACACCCGTAGAATCACTCGATCGGAGGCCATTGATGAAAACCTCACGTCGAACGCGAAGAACCTGCCATTGAGGCATGCAGGCTCCAAGGTACCAGAAGGGAGTCTCTAGATCAGCTTCCTGGATAATGAGCTGAAGTCGACAGGAAGTGACCTTGATCGAAGGTGGTCCATAATGTTTCCCACATCATCGACGCGAGACAGAGGAACATAATGTCTTTGTGAATCAGGATCAGATGAGAATCAGAGGAAGGTTGAGACTTTTGCAGAGGTCAACTTCTCTTGAACATATTGGCGGCACGACAGTGGATTTCCAGTATCCGACATCAAAAGATCAAAGGTCATGGTGACGAGGCAAAGAGTAGATGAGAGGTCAAAAAGGATTACCCAAACCCACGGAAGCAAACAGATAATGAGATGAGATGTCCCCAACCCGACACGAATGTAGATAAGTGCCATGTTCAAGAGCGACATACTGCCGACACGACAATGATGCTGGTTTCATTTTTCCCCCACCATTTCTGGCAAGTACCCCAATTATTTTTGAAAACAAGCTTGAAGGGGATAGCATATGCTTGTAGTATAAGTCTATCCTTCGGACGAATCCATCCTAGTACATTTAACGAGCCCTAGGAAGGAGGAACTCAAATATCATCATTACAACTGGATCCGATGTCATTAGGGTTTAACGAGTCTGACAAAGGAAGAACTCGGCGTCTTTTCATGTTTAGAGAGTTTAAAAAGATAGCAAAAAAGTAAACTCCAACAGTCCCTTTTCGTAGATAGTTCCTCAAATCCGGAAACGTAGAAAACTATGTCTGAGGAAACCTCCTAGTCGCGATAGGCTAGGGTATTCCTTTTTCGTAAATAATATATCCCAGCCCAAAAAAGGGGTAAACGTATACTGGGTAGATGTCGTTTCGTAACCACTTTAACGAGATCAAAACGACAAGCGACTCGGAAATCTTTTCATGTTTAGGGAGTCAGAAAAGAGCTGAAAGATGACTCATCCTGGAGGAACGAGTGGTATGAAGGGTAGAAACTGGTTCCGGTAGTGGTGGAACTACTCAAAACAAATAAAGGTCAAGAGGCTGGCTAACAAGACCACTCATCGCAGCGGTTCCTCAGGAGCGGGTAAGACAACCAAGTGAAGGAATATGATCGGCCAAGCAGATAGTGACGATGGAGTGAGAAAACCAAGGCTCATATGACAAAATAGGCTGAAAAAATGGAAATCACAAGAGGTAAAATGGGAAAGGTTTCATTTTTACACAAGCTTGAAATCAGGAAACTCTGCTTGAAGTTGGTTTCATTTTTACACAAGCTTGAAACAAAGATAAACTATGCTTGAAACCAGTTTCATTTTTACACAAGCTTAAAACGGAAACAAACTATGCTTGAAAAAGTAAGCATGCCCCCAGCATGGTGACTCAATTCGAGGTACATGCCCCCCAAGCTTCAGTCCATATGAAAATCAGATGGAGTGAAGGTTCAAGTTACGAGATCAAGAGAAAGACTCGACTGGGATTTTACGAGATCTTATCAAAGACTCGAATTGAACAGGAACGTGTTTCATTGTTTTAACGAGGTTGACACATTAAAAGAACTATCCTCAGAAGACCTTGTTTCATTTTTTAAGGGGCTTGGCACAAGACAAGGAACTCTGCTCCGACAACCTTGTTTCATTTTTTAAGGAGCTTGACACAAGACAAGGAACTCTGCTCTGACCATCTTGTTTCATTTTTAAGGAGCTTGACACAAGAAAAAGAACTGTGCTCCAACAAGCTTCTTTCATTTTTTAAGGAGCTTGACACAAGAAAACGAACTCTGCTCCGACAACCTTGTTTCATTTTTTAAGGAGCTTGACACAAGAAAACGAACTCTGCTCCGACAACCTTGTTTCATTTTTTAAGGAGCTTGACACAAGAAAATGAACTATGCTCCGACATACCTCATCATAATGAACAAGAAGTCTTCGCTTCTAAGAGTTCCACTCCCGATGGAAGGAAAACATCCTGGAAGTCAGGACCCAATGCCCCCAGCACTTGATGCACAATGACACTATCACTGAGTACAGGCATGGAGTAGGTAGCCACATAGTTGACCTGTGGTGGGGTAGATATAATGGGTGGATAAAAAATAGGAAGGGATGTTGGCGGGCCAGTTGCCACATCATGACCAAAGAACGAAAGCTGATCGATGGTCACGGTCCGTCCTTCATGCGGAAAGCAGACCACACGAAAAAGGGAGGAGACAAGCGCTCCCATGACATAGGTGTAATTGTGCCCCAAGAGCAGATTAAAATCCAAGGGGCTTGGAACAACCATCACGTCCATATGGACAGTTTTACCCCCCAAAGTAACAGGTAACCTCGGAAGGACCCCTAATGGTTGACTCGTTCTCTGTTAAATGCCAACAGATTTTGCGTAACAAGTGCAAGCGGCGGTGAACCGAAAGCTTTCCAAGTAGTCGAGGATAGAACACTAACAGACGCGCCTTCATCTATAACAGTGTTGGGTACGACCAAACCAAAGGCTTGTACTGTGATCTCGAAAGGCACATAAGATGGAAGGCGGTATCCTGCAAATCGACTCTAATCAAAGGAAGCGACCAAACTTCTTGGAGGGGCTACCATTGAACTAATATGGTCTTCCCCTGGTGTTACGGAAGAAGGAGCATCCTCCACGACCTCCATCTCGAAGTTGGGAGGGGTATCCTCCAGGACCTCCATCACGGGAGGCAGAGGAGCAACTTCTTGAGATACAGGGACAGGAGAATCCTTCTCCAAGTTCGAAGAATCTGAAGAAACAAGAAGAACCTGAGGGATGTGAGGTCCACTCTCAATGGAAAAGACCTGGTGCACCACAGGCGAGTCCAGCTCAACCGATCCCACGACCAATGGTTGGTCGGGGATGGATTCCTGAATTTGAATTTCCAAAGGAGCGGGATCGACCAAGGATGACTCTTGACTAATCGTAGGATCAGCTGGTGGAGGACTCGAAGAAAGCTGTTTGTAACCAATGGGAAGGCATGGTGTAGAAATAGTCGAGTTGTCCAACACTCTCTTGGCTTCATCCATATACGGACAAAGGTGAATGGCATGGTCCCCTTCACACAACTTACAGGGATTGGTAATCTTACCCTGCTTCCTAGGAGACTTACCAGCAGCAACCGAATACTTTCCCCCAACCTGACTCCCAGAAGCCAAAGGCAACAGCGGGCGACCGTTGGACCATACTTCGAGCACCTTGGGAATGCCAGGGCAGTCTCGAAGAAGATGGTCTCCCATGCACAACATGCAAGGGAACTTGAATTTCCGTGGAGGGTTGGAAGGTTTATCAAGAGGAGACTTCTTTGGCACAATAGCCACAGAGCTAGCCTCTCCTTTATCTGACTTCTTCTTCTTTGTCTTCTTCTTCTTCTTCTTAGCCACCTGGTTACTCGAATCCAAACTTTCACTAGGCGAAGTAGAAGAGGAGGACGCAGAAATAGGCAAAGAAGGGGAGAGGTCCACCTTGGAATCAACATGATGTTGTTCAGGTGGAGGAACTGATTGAATAGTAGTCGAGACATTCGGGACCACAGAGGTTGAAAACAACCAAACAGGCAACCCAACAGTTAACCCAGGAAGGGACAACGTTGCCATATAAGGGGTGCCAACATTTCCAAAAGGAGGAAAAGGACCAGGATTCCCATCGGAGGGGATTCCTTGGTTGGTGAACTCCGGAAAAGTTGCCATTAGAAAAAAATTTAGAACAACACCCTAAGGAAACTAACTTTAACCAGGAATATTTCGTGGGCAGTTAATTTTTAAAACATTGAAACAAAACTCTATCGTTTCATCTTTTAAGAGTCGAGAAACAGGCAAAAGGTGACTCTATCACTTTCATATTGGAAACAAGCGTGAAAGGACAAGCGCTTGATGATCCTTTCAAATTTAATGAGTCAAAAAAATCAAAATGACTACTTAGGAATTCTAGGCAAAGGGTGTACCAAATAACCGTGAACTGCAATATACACCTTGGTTTCAAAATGAAGGAGAAATCAACCAAGGACTTAATGTACGTGCAGGCAATCTCCCCGAATGTTGTGTCCGGTGTATCATGGGTATAGGGTGATAAACTCAGCTTCCTATGGATAAAGGATAGAAACCTAGTGGGGTCTCCCTTTATATACGCGACAGTACGAGGAGCGCAAGTCCATACTAGCGCTGTCTAAAGCCAAGAGGCGAACGACAGCTACCAGGTTTAAAGACGTCGGAACACGTCTCTAGCCTAGACCTCTAAATATTTCGTTAATGTTTCAATGCTGCCTTAGTGTAAATTGAATAAATTTTAATGTTTATCTTCAATTATGTTTCAGTTTTTAGGCCCTAGAGAGTGTTATGTCTCAAAATCGCCTAAATGCACACTACATGCCACAGTATATCATTTCATTCGATGAAAGATAATTACGAGAGAGTTAAGAGATTTTCACTCAATAACAAAATGACCAGACAACAACAAATGATATCTCTAATGTAGCTAATGGAAACCAAAAGCTTTTCTTTCAAAGTTACTAATCACTAATAACACCGAAAAGATTCAATTCACACTAACTAATCCAACGCAAAAGAGATTTTTTTTGTATTTTCAATGTTTAAGAGCAGAACGCACTAACAAAATGAAAACCAATGAGACAAGCAATTTGAGAATTAAAAGCAAAAGAGGAAAACAATCAAATTTCACTCAATGCAAGCACACAATCAGATCTCAAATCGACAAAAAGTCCCTCAAATCAAAAGACACCCAAAGACTCAAATGAACCATGTGATCTAGGCCCAAAACGAGACAAGGCAGAATTCGAATGAAGAAGAAGCCAATCACTCAAATAACGCAATTAAACGATAGACAACCACCAAACGAATGCAGAGAAGCAATCACAAAGTTTACTGAACAGATAGAAACCAAAAACTCCCAAGGGAGGCTCGATGCACAATAGCGCCTAGATGCCCTAGGGCTAAAATGTAAAATCGATATAAACAGGAAAAAAACCAAAGGAAGAAGGTCACAGTCAGTCAAACAAGGCTTCGGAACATTCAGGCAGTCGAATAAAAGAAGCCAAAACCACAGATCAAGCTCAGAAAGCTCAAAACCAAGCAAACCCTAGCACCTTACAGCATTGGCGCGACTGTCAGGCTGAAACTAGCGCCATGATAGGATTGGCGTGGGTAGTAAACTGGAAACTGGCACCAATTGGCGCGACTGTCAGGCTAATAAGCACGCCAGTCAAGTTTACTATGTAAAAATAAAAAAGAGCAATCTAAGGAACAGACCAGTGATGTTGGAGCTCAAACCAAAAACCAAACTCACGACAAGATCCAGCCAAAAGAGCTAATCAAGCAAGAAAAGTCAGGAATCGACCTAAAGACAAGACAATACTCCAAATCAACGATCCCTAGTGGAGTCGCCAATTTGTTGTGGAGGTAAATCCCCTCTGCGGATAGAGGCAATCCCTACTATCCCAGATCGGATCTAGCAACAATCGTATCACGCTAAGGCGCAGGTTCCTAATTACAATAAACCAACTTGCGAAGAAGGCCTACCTCAAGTCCAATGTTGTTGTTCATAGAGAAGATAACGTTCCTATTCCCTTACTCCAGTAGATCACAATCCTTTCGCTTGCCGTGATCGAACACCTACACACGCAAGAAACACAACAAACACAAGCGTAAAACCCGATATATGCAATTATGTATCAGTCAGAGAAGACACAACTCATGATCATAATGAACAATACGAGTGGAACCATAACCAATAGTCGCTTATCATTAATTCATCAAAGGAAAATACAACCAGGCTCTGACGCTGAACCTTCCTTTGGCGGGTCGTCAACGGAATACATCCCAGTAAAGCTTGTCGGGAATGGGGGGAAGCCTCTCTCTTCGATCGTCAATTTCCTCGCTATGGATTTGGCACTATGAGGACTATCAAAGCTCTTGCAGCATTCTTTAGGCTATGAAGGCTCTTGGAGATTCTTGGAGACTAGCTTGCAAAGGGAAATGGCAAGCTTATATAGATGGTGGAAGAGGAGTTGGGATCCCTACAATCATGGGATTGGCCCTATCCTCAAGGAAGCTTCCATGAGAGGTGGAAAACTACTTCCTCTACATGGAGATCCGAAGCCAAATTCCCCAACTCAATTTAGAGACCAGTTCAGGAGTTGGTTAAAGTCAATCTTCTGCCATTTATTTTTTTTAAACACCCTTTATTAAGCCTGGCGCGAGTGTGACTCTGAGACAGCACGCCAATTTGCGTGCCCTCTTTGGAATATTTCCCCCATTGGTGCAGGTATTACATTGGCTAGTCACGCCAAGGATGAAAAGGCTATTTTTAGGGTTTTTCACAAGGAGATGTCTTCAGGGGAATGAAAGTCCAAGTCTAGGGGAATGCCATGAAAGTGTTTTCAGGTTATGTCACTACTCAAAGGCCATGGAATAAGCCCTCCAATGTGCAGGACGGGGAATTGTAGGGATGGTGACAAATTGTTGTGTAACACCTAGCGACCTCTATAATTGGTTGCGGAGGCTGTAGACCAAGGTGACTAAGGAAAAATCGTGGAAGATCAACTGCAAGTTGGTGCACGGAGATCTAGTGGCCCTGCATCGGCTGGATACTGAGTTTACCCGCACTGTAGATTTCTGGGTAGATTCTACCTTGGACGAGTATATTGTGGAGTTTTCCGCAGAGTGCTACCAGTCCTTCTCCAAAGCTGAGGCTATCTTCTGATCTGGGTTAAGAGGGAAGTTGCTTAAGGAAATTCCATTGTGGATTAAGACCCTGATGGTGGACAAAGGGCTGATGGAATTCCAAAAATTGAGCATGGAAGTGTAAACCTTTAGTGCTGGGGGAAGGGCCTGAGGGAAAAATGCTACGTGAAATGGGAAGCGGGGGAGTGGGGGAATGGATGCTAAGACCGCAAGGAGGTTGAGGGAGCGACGTGCACATCGGAGGGCGCAGATCGCCGAGAGGTGGCGAGAAAGGGTGATGCGAGAGTTAAAACAGCGAGGGAGTATTCGGAAGGATAAAGAGGAGGTGCCTCAGAGGATAGTGGATATGGAAGGCCAGGTGGGTCCCCAGGAGATGGAAGGGACCGTTGTGGGAGTGCGGCGGGTGCATGGGAGCCCAGCCAGGAGGAAGAGGGAGATGATGTCTGATGAAGGAGATGCAGATGTGTGGCCCGAAGAAGGTTCCGATGGCGAGTGGTACGTCGTGATGCAGCGGTTATTCCAACAAAGGACAGCATTCATATCTCCAGGTACTTCTACTTCCCAAAGTTTGAATGGCAAGGATCCCTACCTTCCCCTGGTACTTTATAAACCTTTAAGTGATATTTTCATTAATTTACAAGAGTTGAGTCGATTGCATAGCAGTCCATTGTCAACAGCGACGCATGCTAATAGAATCATTACTGGTAGTATAGAAATTACTAGTGGTATAATTATGCAACCAGGACCCGGAGGGTTCATTCTAGTCACACCTCCACAAGTGAATATAGCGAGGTCATTCACTCAGTACCCAGAATTTTCTGGGCGGGGTAACGACGATGTGGAACAACACTGGTACCTCTGTGAAGCCATATGGAGGGCTCGGCAGACGCCAGATGTAGGAAAGCTAATAGAATTCAAAACCACTATGAGAGAAAGGCATTGCGCTGGTTCATAAAGTGGTCAGAGGCCCACCCGAATCCAGCAATTGCGGACGTCAAGTGAGATTTTGTCCGAGAATTTAAGCTTCCCCAAATAGACCAGCAAGGTCTATCCGAACTATGGGAGATCAAGAAAATAGAAGGAGAGACTGTGTGGGAGCTGATGCGCAGGTTCAAAGATGCGATCGGGAAACTCAGCTACTCGATCGGCCTGAACCATCAGAGGGACTAGTTCATCAAGGCTCTGCTTCCCTTGACATGAATCCCTCTCACTCAACAAAAGATTGAAAATTTGCAATATGCTTTGGAACAGGCTATGAAGATAGAGGCAATGGCGGGCTACCCTCAGGAATATAGGGGAGGGCCGGCCCCTCAAGACCCATCCCTACTAGGACTGCAACATTAGATTGCCAATCTGACCAAAAAACTTAAGGAGATGCAGCCTATAAGACTAGCTAGGTTGAATGTCTGGTGCATACACTACCTGGTAGAAGGGCACGTGGCAACTGAGTGTCCTCGATTGCGTAGCCCGGGAGTGGGGCCCTCAGTCGCAGTAGTACAGGGGGCTCCACCTATCGGGGGTGGTGTGCCGATAAACCCACAAGGGGTCTATCCATTGCAACAACCATAAGTAGGGTTCCCACATCAACCAACCCAAGCTGCAATAGAGTATTGCGAAATTTTCCGGACTGTGGGTCATCAACCTCGGACGTGTCCAATTTTGCATAAGTACTCCAATGTTCCAAACAACGTATACTGTGAGTTATGTGCTTCCACGACTCACAACACCGAACAGTGCAGAGCTCTAGATGTACTGGCGAACCGATTGGAACGGCCCTCCTACAGGGTGAATGAGGCTCCCAAAGGCAGAGGAGGCGGTATGCGCGGGGGGCACACAGGGGGACGGGGTCTGCTGAAATGCTACAACTGTGATCAGGAGGGTCACGTGGCCCGTGAATGCCCCCTACCCAGAAGACCGTGGTGTTCCCAGTGCCGCGTGAACACCCACGCGACAGAGGACTGCCCTGAACTTATCAAGAAGTGGGAGGAATGAGCAAGGCAGAGGGGCATGAATCTAGTAAATGCAGAACCTCAAGGGACAGTGACTCTGGCCATGCAGAACGTATCCATAGTGACGCGAGGAGGAAATAAAACGGGGGAGAAGACTCATGAAAAGGAGCCAATATGGGTGATCAGGCCCGCATCCCCGAAACAACTAATCAAGCCAGAAGCGCAGAAGAAATATTTCCAAGAGGCGGTAGAGAATTTTTCCCAGCTGGGGGGAGAAAAAGGTATTGAGGTACCCATGAAGACCGATACCAGAGAACAGAGTGCTACGAGGGCTCTGATTGAGGAATGGCTCCACCTATTCCTCAAAATTTTTGACAATGCTTCGATGCGGGAATAGCTCAAGCATACCCTGGAGGACATATTGCAGGGGAACACATGACCGAGGGAATCCTCGAACACAGCACCCCAGTATGTACAGCAGGTCAAGCGGAACAAATGAAGAACGGGCAAAGAGTTCCAGCTAAACACACAGGTTGCAGGATTTCAGATCAGAGACACCATGCTCGACTTGGGCTCCGACATCAATATTCTACCTCGGAAGACGTGGTAGGCTCTTGGGCGGCCACGACTGACTCACTCGCCAATCCAGCTTAGCATGGCGAACCATTACTGCATTGTGTCAATCTGCAGACTCAAAGATGTCGAGGTCTACATCGCAGGGGTAAAGACTTACACGGATTTTGAGGTCATCGATATTATGGGAGACAAAGATCCCTACCCTGCATTTCTAGGAATCGACTGGGATTTTGAAAACTATGCCATCATCGACCTCAAAAAGGAGTTGATGATTTTTTAAGATGGATAGGTCCGAGTCACTCAGCCTCTCAACCTGTATCAAGGTCTGAGATATACAGAAACTATGGATAATAGGGAGGATGCTCAGATATTGGACAACCTCTATCAGATGACAGCAGGGAAGCGGGAGGATGACAGCAACCGGCTCCGTAATCTGGCGCAATGTCCAGAGCTCGAAGCTAGGGTCGGAAATATCTTGGGAGGACTGGTAGCAAGGTGGGTATGAGATCAGCACAAGGAGATGTGCCAATATTTCCAAATTCCATTGGATTGGAGCTGAGATAAGGGAGTACCCCACCTTGTCCAACATGCAAGCAGTAAATACCTTCATTGCAAAGGTGGAAGACAAGGTACCGGAGGAAAACAGGATACCACTCCTAGATGTAGCACTCCAATCCACATCAGCCAAGTGGTGGTAAAATCACCGCAACTCCCTGTCGCGGTGGAGATGTGTGGCGAAGGCTTTGAGGGCGCGGTTCAAGGAAGACAAAGGACCTCGAAGCAAGCAAAGGTACCAAGGAACTTCTGATCAGAGAGACCACCTGAAAACCTGTCAGGAGCAGTGGCAAAGTGTAGGGTACACGGAGGAGCTGTGGGTACATTGGTTTTTCCACTCCCTGGACACCATCCCACATGCCTGGTACTTAGAAGAAGAAAGAAAGAGAGGGAACAGTTCTTGGCAGGAGGTTGTGAACAAATTTTTTCAGTGCTTTTCATTCGAGGGGAAGACAGAGCTGGTGTCTCAAGCATTATAGGCCATAAAAGGGGTACTATTTTTCCACGATCCGAGCATCGACGGGAGGCCATTAGTACTAAATCCTGATGGTAGACGTAAGTTGGCTTGCCAACGGATCGATAGCGAGCCAGACGACGATAGTTTGGAGGACCTGAGGCACCTATACTTTGAAGAGACAGAAGGAGAGCGAAACATTAAAGAAGATCCTACCACTGAAGAAGTCCATCTACTTCCGCTGAAGACAAAGAAACTAAACATCGGCATCGAGGAAAAACCCAAACTAGCTACAGTTGGGGACTACTAGGATGAGGAGACAAAAAAGGAAATTTTCAGTCTCCTCCAGGAATCCGAAGACCTATTCCCTTCATCGGTTGTGGATTTGAAAGGCATCAAAGGGGACCTCGGAAAAATGTGAATTGTTTTGAGACCGGACGCCAAGCCCGTGAAACATCGACCTTACCGACTGAACCCACGGATCAAGGAAAAATTCAAGCTGGAGATCGATAAAATGTTGAAGGCAGGTCTAATCTTCCCTGTGGAAGAAGCAGAGTGGGTGAGTCCCATTGCCATCCAAAATAAGAAGGACAAGTCAGAAATCCACGTTTGTGTGGATTACCAAAGTTTGAACAACGCCTGCATCCATGACCCATTTCCCACCCCATTCAGCGACGAAGTATTGGACAATGTTGCGGGAAATTAGGCCTACTCCTTCACTGATGGGTTCTCAGGATACCATCAGGTGTGCATTGCGGAAGAGGACAAGACGAAATTGACGTTCACCACCGAGTGGGGGTCTTTTGCATATCACGTGATGCCATTCGGGTTGAAGAACGCCCCTACTGTGTTTTCAAGGATTGTCATAGCTTCTTTCCGGGAATACATTCATAAGTTCTTGGAAGTCTACATGGACGATTAGACTGTCTACAATTTTCTAAAATACCACGCCACCCTGCTTCGCATAATTTTTTATCGGTGTCGACAATTGCAAATTTCCCTGAACCTGAAGAAATGCATCTTTGTGGTTCCCTTCGGAACACTCCTAGGACATGTGGTGTGCAGGCAAGGGGTCTACATCGACCCCGCCAAGGTAGCAGTGATCATCCACATGGAAGCCCTGAAAATGGTGAAGCAGTTGAGGTCACTGCCGGGGCACACAGGTTATTACAGACGGTTCATCAGGAACTATGCAAAGATCATTGCTCCTTTGGAAAATTTACTACGAAAGTCAAAGGTGTTCCAGTGGACAGATGACTACAAGTTGGCCCTTGACACTCTGAAGGAGAAGCTGGCAACAACGCCCATTCTAGTCCATCCAGATTGGGATAAGCAGTTCCATGTGCAGATCGATGCTTCTGGTATTGCACTTGGGGCTGTCTTGGAACAACCAGGGGAGAAAACAGTTGACCACCTAGTCTACTTTGCCAGCCGCAAACTGTCCAATGCAGAGCGGAATTACACCACCACAGAGAGGGAGGACCTCGAAATGGTGTACTCACTCCAGAAGTTCCACCACTATCTCCTAGGAGGTATGTTTAAGTTCTTTACTGATCACTCCGAATTGAAGTACCTAGTCAATAAGCCCGTTTTGGAAGGACAGATATGCCAATGGCTCCTACTCTTTCAAGAATTCACCTTCAAAGTGATTGTCGAGCCTGGGAGGTTGAATGTCAGGCCCAATCACTTATCCAATTTGGTGATGGGTGAGAATGAGGGCTCTCTCGATGATCAGCTGCCTGATGCTGATCTTTTCTGAGTAGAAGCCATACTAGATTATTTGGCCGACATCGCAGCTTACCTAACCACGGGGCAATGTCCTCAGCACTATACTCTGATCCAGAAATGGCACCTGGTCATCCATGCCGCTGACTACCTGCTGATTGCAAGGCAGTTGTATAAATTGGGCCTTGACGAGATTCTGTGAAGGTGTGTTCTCGACCATGAACGCGAAGCCGTGCTATGGGAGTGCCATAGCAGCATTGCGGTAGGACACATGGGTGCGAAACCCACCACCAGGAAAGTGCTACAAGCTGGACTATGGTGGCTGACGGTCCATGCAGATAGTAAATCATTTGTCAAGAAATGCAATGTTTGTCAAAGAACAGGGAGGCCCTCTCACAGAGACAAGCTACCACTACACCCGGTGAACGTGTTGCACCCATTTGAGAAGTGATTTTTCAACTTCGTCGGCCCCATAGCCCCGGTAGCCAGGCATTCCAAGGCCCGGTACATCATCACCGCCACAGAATACCTCACCAGATGGGTCGAGGCAGTGGCAGTATGGGACTGTACGGTAGATACAGTAGCCAGGTTCATCTTTGAATACATCATCAGTAGGTTTGGCTACCCACGGAGCTTAACCAGTGATCAAGGTACACACTTCATTAATGAAATGATCAAATCGTTGTTGGATACCTTCATGATCCAACATCACAAAAGCAGCCCGTACCACCCACAGGCTAATGGCACTGTTGAAGTGTTCAACAAAATCCTCGAAAATGATTTGACGAAGATCTGCAATGCTAAGCGGGATGATTGGGACGAACGGTTTCCATCCGCACTGTGGGCCTACAGAACAACGGTGAAGCATTTGACTAATCAAACACCTTTCCAGCTAGTGTATGGCCATGAAGCTATGATTCCCATTGAGTTCACCATACCGATTCTTCTGATCGCCACCTCCCTAAATTTCTCGAAGGAGGAATCACTACAGGAACACCTACACGAATTACAAGAACTTGACGAGGCCCGGTTCCTTGCCAAGTTTCATCAAAAGGTTTAGAAAGATAGGCAGAAGGCATGGCATGATCGCCACATCAAGAGAAAAATGTTCCAGGTTGGAGGTAAGGTTCTCCTATACGATAGCAGGTTTCAAAAGTTTCCGGGAAAACTGCAAATGCACTGGTTGGGACCCTACTTCGTCGTCGAGATTAAGGATTCCAGAGCCGTTCGGTTGGCTCAACTGGACAGTACTTTTTTACCTGGGTGGGTGAATGATACATGCCTGAAGCCCTACCATGACTGAAGCCCTACCATGACTAAGTTTCTTTCACTTTCTGTTAATAACTCTCGCACCCGAGAGAAGTCCATAGAGTAGAGTAGTTAAATAACTCTCCCGCAACCAGGATGAGCGTAGGTAGTGTTTTTTGTCCATACATAAGTCGTCAATATCCGCTAGGTTGCGGGGACCGCACCTCAAATGATTTTGGTTGGGGAGGGGCATGTCCAGTGTGTCATCCCCTTAGGATAAGCAAAGGTGTCAAGTGTCAGTCCCTATCATTTCATTTAGTACTTGTGTCAGTCCGTAGGATCGCTAAGATTTGCAACATAAATTGCCATAATTAGAAGTAACCTTGCAGTAATCATTTTTCCATAATTCAAAGCAACCTCAGCCGTCGCGTCTGCCCATTTCCCCATACCACCATCAGCAGATGTCAGAACACACCTCAGCAGGCGACTGATCACACGATTATCGCCGTGGAGGATGCCAGCAGGAATTAATTCGTTATGGGGTCTCATCAACCTCACTTGTGCCGGTTAATTACATAGCATGCATGAAGAAAAGCACGAGAATTCCAGAGAGATTTGAGTTAGAGTTAGAAATTTCTGAAGACACAAAGGCAATTGGAGCAGAACCAGAGCAACAGAGGTTTCCCGAAGCAAAGAGCCAAGAGAAGGGGCCGAGAACTATTCTGAAAGTGTATCAACACCGCGCAAAGATGACAAGAGCCAATCCAGCAGTAGTGGAACAGCAGCTCGACAATTGGATTCATAAAATTGAGTCCCTCATCGGGAAGTATGACAGTGTTGCCCTCATCGATGCAGACCTCACGGACTCTTTCGAGTTCCCAGCGCTTAAACGCCAGGTGTATATGGAGAGCTATACCACAGAAGCAAAGCGAGCAGCAACAAGGATTTTTCCTGAGTTTCGAGGCATCCAGCAGTCCTCCATTCTACATTTGAGGAATCTGCCAGCATTCGGGATGACAGGAGCAGCCATGCAATGTACCAAGTTCTTGCTCAGTCGAATTCAGAACGGGTCCCTATGGTTGGGCAAAGAAATTCCAATCCATGCCGAGGATATTCACTGGCTCACAGGGCTCTCACAGGAAGGCCGGGATGTATCCTCCGCATGCCATACCACCTCCAAAATATCAAATACGTCAGGGGACGTGGATTATTATGAAAAATATGGCACCCAGCGGGGGGGAAAGGGAGCGAAAATGGAACTCATCAACAAGCCTGAAGTTAGGTTCACATGTTACCTCATTGCCAGTAAGACAATGGGGCACTACACCAAGGGGGAATGTACCTTGGATACCATTTCCATTGCAAAGCACTGCGTCCAGGAGGCCAAGCTAAACTGGTGCTCCTTCCTGCTGAAGGAGCTTTTCAATGCATGCGAGGATAATTACAAGAGGGCAACGAGCTTCATCTATGGATACTTGATAGTTGCGCTAGCCATGTGGAAGTGGCATGCTCCCCTCGTCAGGCTGTCGGCAGAAATAGTGGAGGGTCAGCCTCTGGAAATGAAATTCGTCCCATGGAAGGTGTCGGGGGATCCCAGCACCAAAGAGGTCAATGCAGAGGCCTTCCGAAGTTGGTATGGTTTAATGACTGATGTGGTGACAAGCCAGCAGAGGATTCCCAAGAATCTGCTGGACGGATATAGCGAGCAAGTCTGGTTCTGTTTCAGCCACAAGCACACCTTCCTCCGACCTACTTGTGTGCCAGAAGAGACATTTCAGATGAGGCCGCTGAAATTCCAACTCGACGACGCAGCCTTCCACAATGAAGTTTGTTCATGGCTGGGGGTCGCGATGGAAGTCCGCAGCGGGGTATACACATACAATTTCGACAAAATGCTACCACAACAACTTCCTGGAAAATCAGAAGCAGAGGTGGCACAAAGGAGCTCCAACTTGCAGCTCTTCCCACTCATTCGCCAACTAAACACAAAGGTATGAAGCCTCAACAAAGTGGTCCAAGTAGTCTCAAGTGATGCCACTCCTTTCCCTATTTTTTCTGAATTTCAGCTTTCTCAGTCCAACCCGCTTCTCCACATGACTTCCATCACCTCCCCCATTCCTAATGTTTTGTTTACTTCACCAAGTCCAATGACCACCCTGTTGGGGGGAAAAAGTAAGTCTGCAACCCCCTAGAGGCTCCCAAGGCCAAGAGGGCCAGAACCATAGACTCAAGTCCAGAGGTTGACCTCACTAAGGAGGATCCACCCCGGCCACTGAGCCCAAGGGTACCCATCCAGGAAGAACCACTCATCGAGACAGGGGAAATAGGCGGGATTCCACCTCAACCTCCCATTGTCCCCTCCGACTTCATAAACATCCGTATTTCACCACCCCGTACCGACCCACTTCCACCTACCACTTCATCCGCCACTGTATCAGACCCAGTAATCTGGGATCTAATCAATGGGGACCACGAAACCGAGGCTGACTCAATTACAGCAGTGATACCACCGGTCAACCCCGCTGAGGACCCCCAGATCACTTTTTCTGATTTAATCACACAGATGGCACAAATCATTGCAGACATGGCTGGGACATAGCCTGAGCCTACTCCATTTCAGCAGACCATCCAAACAGATCAGGGGGAGCGGCTGGACCTGAATATGGTAGACTCTGCACCCCATCCAACTCCGTTGACGTCCCCTCAAGAACACTCCACCAGATCAGTTGCCAGTGGGCAACCACTGTAGGAGCGGCGGCCGAATCAAGGTACTTCAGGGGCCGACAACATGGAGACGTGGGGCACGGCTCAACTGCACCACTTCATTCAGAGAGCAGCCCAACAAGCGGAAAGGCTCCATTCCGAGCTGCAACATAGGTGTGAGCAACAGCAGCAGCAAATAATCGCACTTACTGAACAGTGCGAGCAGCTCACAACAGCACACGGGCAGCTCCAGGACCAGATGAACGAAGTGGCCAGGGTGTTTGCGAGACTGTGGCCTGCAGTAACGGCTCACTACACTCGGATGCTCGCGGATGTGTCAGAAACGGATGTATTACAGCGAGAAATCCACCTCAGGGTGGCATTCATCGACCTTCACCAGGAAAATGCAGAGCTCCAGGCAGCGTTAGCAGCATGGCCAGCACTGCTCGACCCAGCGGCAGTCTACACAGCACAGAATACGGAGAAACAGGGCCAGGTCACCAAGATGCAGGAAGCTCTCAGTACTGCAACTCGAGACACCTATGACCTCTTGAAAGGTCTACAGGAATGCTCACTGGACCTTACAGTAAAGACTCAGCCCATTTCAGTGCAGCTGCAACAACTCTCAAAAGAAATTCAGGATGCCATGGACCCCTCGCAATTGGACCAGCTGTACGCCCAGGCGGATGCTCTAGAGATCCAGATCCATCAAACAGAGGCCAGCTCGACAATGGCCAAGCAAGCGATTCGAGAGCTTCGCCAACCCCTCCAAATCAGCACCCGGACCATGCAGAAGTTAGCCGCCGAGGCCGGAACCCAAATCAGCACAGTATTCGGCGTTGTATCAGCCACCGTCAAGGAGGAAGCTGTAACTAAGATCGCCACGGAGATGGATGCATCATTACAGGGGTGGCAGCAGGCTGTGACAATCTTCAACGAGCTTAAGGCTTCAGCGTTGAGCAAGTTCCCAGAGTTGGGGCCCTTGTTTGGGTAGCAGAATGAAGGTGCGCAGCAAGAACAAGGCACAGGGTCCAGCGGAGCTATGGAGGTGGAGACAGTGATTTGTGATTGACTCGAGACGAGTCAAGAAACTATGGTTGGGGCCTGTTGGGGCCCTTTTTTTTAATTTTGAATAAGGAACATATTTTGGGTTGCAGATCGACACATGGTAGGCACAACAACGGTAGGTAGCGGAGTTGCCGAGGTTGCGGAAGAACAGAAGATAGCTGATGAGGCTGACGTAGATAAGTGCAAACGAAGAGAAGATATGGCAGAGAACAGATAGCGGAACTCATAGGCAACAGAAAGAAGCCAAAAGCAGCTGAATAAGAATAAAAGAGAAACTAGCAGTTGCGCTGGCGGGTGAATAAATAGGCCGTCACCCAGCCGAAAAGGAGATCATGCATGGATGTAGAGGGATTGAAGAGGATCGAGCAGATGCTGCAAAAGAGCTCTGTCCTGAGCATGATATCCTTGTAGTTCCTAGGCTTCTATTGATCTATCATGGTTGTATTATCTATCTCTCTGTCCCATGGGACATCTGTAATAGAACTGTAAGCTCTTCCTGTTGAGCAATGTAACTGTGGTTCCAGCTGAAGGTTATTAATATACTTGAAGGTTGTTGTCTTGTTATATGAGTTACATGCATGCATGATGTCTGTGGTACCTTAAAATTTTATTTGCTTAGTATATGCATAATGTTCTGAGAAGATCCTCTATGTATGATGTTATGTATGCAAATGATTCTATGTTAACTTCGAGTTACGAATCCCTCCGCCACTACCAGTCTGTTCCCCTTATGCATGTGGTCGCGGCACGCCTCGGGTGAGACTCTCTGCTCTCCGGAGTAGGGTGAAAATGTTGGCGTGGTTCTAGACTACAGTGGACTCCTTTGTTGGCCCCAATCCCTGAACCTGGCTCTTGCTTGCGAGACCTGTTTTCTCGCCAAAAATTGGATTTTTTAATAAGGCCTCTAGCTCCCCTGGCTACACCTCAAACTGTTGTTGGAACATGGTGGCCCTAGTGGCCCCTAGAACTTATCTGAAGCAAAAACCTGCTTAAAAGTCCTATGATGGCTCTACAACCCTCACCAATGAGTCTATAATGTTGGAGATAGTCTAAATTGACTATTTTCACTCCAAAATTCATCAAATCTAGCTCAATATAGAGCCTGAACTCATTTTTCCCAATAACCCCTAAAAATCCTCCACAAAATGTGGAGGACTAGACTTAACTCTAGTTAAATTCGGCACAAATCCAAAATTTTGGTGGGCGTTCCAAACCTTCCTCCAAGCACTAACCGTGGCAATAATTTTCAGCCATCACGCGTGGGCACATGTGCTAACTGTCCGCGGTCTTTGTGGTTATGGTTAGTCGTAGCCATAATGTTCGGCGGACTAACCAGCATTTAACCCTGCATGTGAACATTTTTCAGCATAAACGTTGGCGATTAGACTAATCCCATGGTCTTGGGAGCTTGGTCAGGCGGCCTCGGGGCTGGCCCCTTTAGACCCCCAAACCCATAACCATAACACATTAAATTAAATCGTTGACCCCTTATAGTTAAGAAACATTGTTGGCGAAGACTGTAAATGCTTGCGGGCTCTCGGCGGTAGGTCATGTTAGTCATCAGTAATTTTTACCTGTTTATATGACTAAATGCTTTGTCCATGATTTCTAGAAACAGAATTCAAGAATCATGTGAGTTCTTTAAATATCCTCAAAGAGAAATTTTTTCATTATCCCACTTCCTTGTCAAAGCATGGCCAATCTATCACCCAGAAAAGACAAAATCCTGAACTAATTTCTCACACTCTCACTATGTTTGCCACCTCTGCCTATAACACTATGTCTCTATTTTCTTAAGCCCTCTATTTTCATACCTTGTTTAGCCAAGTAAACCAAACTTTTCTCCTACTCACCAAATGCCTCAGGCAATGGTGATTTCAAAACTTCTTGTCTAAAAGCTCTTTGAATTAAAACAAGGTTTTCTAGTTGTCGAGGATGATAGTGCATAATAGAGTGTCAAAAACCCTATCTCCTCATGCAAACCCTGTTTGACGTTTTCAGTCAAAAACCTATTCCAAGGACATTACCATAAGTCAAATAGGGTCACCTAGGTTATGCACTATCATGGTTCTAAATGCACTATTTCCACAAGTATTCAAAGGTGAAGTCAAGAGAACAAAAGGATGAGGCTTGTCATTATCCAAAGAAAATCAAAATACCTCCAAAGGTATCCTCTTGATCAAGTAGTAAGCCCACAAAGGAGCAATTTACCATGTCAAAGCATTTCTGCAGGAATGTTTTTATAAATGGTCAACAACAGAAACAGAGGCAAAGAAGGAGACCTAAAAAAGCTCATAAAGGCATCCACAGCTGGTATCAAGATACAAACAAGCTTAAATTTTACAAGAAATAACATGATCTCATCAGGGAGTGTTATGAAGTGTTTACCATCAAAAGTTCCATGCAAGTCATAAAAGACAATGGCACATAAACAACACTGTACCTCAAATCAAAAGGATCATTTAAAAGTTGTTTGGCTTCAAGCATGAAACTTGTAGAGGGACAGTCGCCCTTTGCTTGCATTCCTACAAAAAATACCAAAATACATTAGATTAGCCATGAGGTAAGGTAAATTAATGAGTGGCATCATCATAAGAGGAGCATTCACAACCAAGAAGAAAGTAGCAAGGTATGTGTTTTATGGAAATCAAGGTTCATGACTGTTTTGACCAAGCAATAGAGAAATGCTAAGGTTACAAAGGAAAATAACACCTAAAAACCCTTCAAAAGATCATTGAAGGCTTTAGACATAAAACAGTAAGTTTGATAAGTGTCTCTTTGACAACTCAGAAGATAAGACTGTTTGTTTTTCTAAAGTATCCCAAAAACTCAGAAGCTTGGGAAGATAGACAAAGAGGGTCAAATTAGTGACCAAGAAACCTCCTTCATCATAGCAGATGGTTTCAAGGTTTTCCCAACTACCTTAAATGGTTTGGCAGACAAGCACTCTACTCCACAAGGGCACAGGAAAGAATGTTTTCAAATACAGAAATATCAGTCAAAGGAAAAGTGGCTGGTATGACAAATTTTGATGTGTATAAGTAATAAACACCATAAATAGGTTCACTATTTGAAATGGTTTAAACCCACTAGTTAAAACTTGGTTGAGGGTTGTATTAGCACAAGAGAGACATCAAAAGGACTCCTAGCACAGAAAGGAAACTTCTTTTGCCAAAACATCACCTACAGGACCAAAAAAGGCCAAAAACACAGTGAGAAAAAGTAATAAAAACAAAGAACATTACAAAAGTGGGTTTTGACTTCAAATTTATTTTCAAAAGGGTTATAAAGGCCTTTTGTGTATTCTCCCCACACCATTTTTCATCTCCAAGCCAAAGGAAGCCGTTGAGAGAAGGTTTTGAAAGTTTCTTAGAAAAACGGTGAAAATATCCAGGCGTTACGCAAAGAGGCCGGTGCTACGCACCTGGCTCTCGGCGCTACGCACAGGAGGGGTGGCCGCAGCTTTATTTAACACTACGCTATGCACCCAGGGCCTGGCGCTATGCACCTAGGCCGATGTTATGCACAGGCACAACTGAGTGTCTACAAACTACCTGTTACACACCTGCGCTACGCTCCTGAAGCCCGACTGGCCCATCTCCTGCCTGTTACGCACAGGCGCTACGCTCCTGAAGCCCGACTAGCCCATCTCCTACCTGTTACGCACCAGCGCTATGCACCGGTGCCGCGCACCTGTGTTATGCACAGACAGAGTTTGTATAAAATTGCTAAAGGGATTCAAAATTTCAGCTTTTCACCTTCAAAGCCTATGCAAAAGTCAAGACACAAGGTTGGTGATTTGTTTTCTTGCCTCCCAAGTTTTCATTTTCCTAAGCGAAGTCATATTTAAAGGCTTAATTAAACCAAACCCTGGGCTGCCTAAAAATCAATTTTAAATACCTTTGGTTAAGGTTTGAAGGAAAAAATTGTTATATGTGCCAGAGGAGGCTGAGTGACATCAAACAAACCTCTAAACACTTAGTGCACTGTTGGAGAGTTTCATCTTGCCTTCATTTGCACAAATTTTCCCTCACTTCACTCATTGCAGCCTTTTGACCCAAATACCCTCAAACAGTTTTCAAAAAGCCTTCTGTAATAAAAAACCAACCACCATTTCTAAAGTAGAGATTCACACCAGTCGTGATGAAAGTCAAAGACCTTCCAAGAAAAAATACAAGGGAGGAAGGGAAAATAGGTTTGAACCCTTAGACACAGTTCAGATTACTTCCTCTCCCATGATCCTTTCATTCTTTCAAGATGTTGGGTGTTATCATTTTTGTGAAAAGGTTAAGCAAGTAAAAAGCCACTCAGGCCTGACTAGATTGTTCGTCCTTGGCTTACAAAATCACCGAGTTAGCCTAGCAGGAGTGGATTTTGAGATCTCATCTGAATCCATTTCTAAAGCAACAGGTATACCAGACATTGGCGAGATATGGTTTAAACAAAAGAAGTTGGAGTTGAGCTATTATGAGCCCTATCTAAAACCAATTTTTCAACAAGGTTGCAAGGTTGTTTTTCCTTTTCCCACTTGCTAGAGAGGTATGCCTTGCTGATGAAGCAAGTTATCAGATATTTCACCTGTGAGGGGAGATACTCCAGGATTTACTCATATCATATAAGGTTACTAATGCACTTCACCAAAGTCAAAATAATGAACCTACCATACTACCTTTTTCGAAGCATTGACAAGATGGCCTCACTTGTCAAGAAAAGAAGCTATGACCGCCAAATGCCAAGCCTTTTCCACCACTCCTTGATCAAAATGATTGTCTTACATCAGCTAGAGTAGCAAGGAAACCCTTGGGAAGTATTCATCTCACATGATGTGTTTACAAACCCCCAAGCCTTCATTCAGTAGAATCTACCTTCCACTTCACAACCACCTACCTCCACTCCTCCATCATCTCTACCTATGACTTTTCCACAAACAAATTCACCTCCTATCTCTTCTCCTAATGTGCCAAGTGAAGAAGCTGAGAATGGCTCTAATGAAGAACAAAAATATGAAGATAATGAAGAAGAGGACAGTGAGGTAGAAGCTGAGGAAGAAGAAGATAATGAAGAAGAGGACAGTGAGGTAGAAGCTAAGGAAGATGAAGAAGACAAGGAAGAGGACAGTAATGGGCAGGAAAGTGATTATAGCCATAACAAACAAGAAATTGATGAGAGCAAAAATCAAGTGACAGATGCAAGCAAGACAAAGGTTGAAAACATTGAGGCAAATGCAAATCTTGATAAAGATGATGAAAGTGGTGAAAATGATGAAGACTATGGGACAGAAACAGAGTGTGAAGGAGAGGAACAGCAAAGTGATGATGACCAGGAAGAGGCAGCCTCTCAAGAAGGAAACAGTGAGGTAGAAACTGAGATAGATGACACTAAAAAAACAGATGAGGACAACAAAGAAGAAGACAGCAGTACTAAAGAAAATGATAACAATAGGCCAAGTCATGAAGATAAAGAACAGGGCAGTGAAGAAGAGATTAGCCAAAATATCTCACCTAATGAAGAAAGAAATGACCCTCATAGTGATGGTAAAACTAATGAAGGTACCCAAGACAGTGACCCTACAAAGAATGCAAACAGTGATACAAAGGATCAATTTGACAATGAATATAGTGGGTCAAAAGATGAGGCAGAAGACAGTGATGGAAATGAAGATGTGCCCAACACAGATCAAAGTGCCTCTAACAGTGCAAAAATAGAGGAGGACAGTCCTAAGGATCTTGAAAGTGGTATTGTCATAAAATATAGTAAGGATGTTGATCAAAAGGGTAGCCAAGAACAAGATAAGGAAGATGCACACACAGAAATCATATATGAGGAGGGAAACGGTCCAAAGGTCACTAATGATCATAGTTTGCAAATAAAAAATTTTACACCTTTCACCATTACCTATCAAAGAAGAGAGAGGCATGTGTTTGCTACCTCCAAAGGGCAAGGGGCCATGCACTCCTCCTCAACCCCAATGAAAGAAAAAGGTAAACAACAAGTGAAAGAAGAAAAGGAAAATCATGAGGAAGAAAGAGAATTTGAGCTCATTCACATAGATATTGATGAGGAAGATGAGACAAAAATAGTAAACTCTCTTCTACAAGACCAGAATGCATAGATCAAAGACTTGGAATTTGAGTTAGAAAGGTCAAAGGATCTCATTCACTTTTTGCAGATGCAAAACAAACAAATGAGTGGCCAGCTGGCCATCTATGAAGCAAGGGCGCTCAAATATCATAGACAGGCTCAAAGGTCACAAGTGCAGTTGGAGGAATACATGGACGCTTATGAGGAGGATAGTGGTGAATAAGGCCAAACTAGAAAGATACCTAGGACTATGGGTCTTAGGAAAGCATTGGCATAGCAAAGAGAGGAAGAATCATCCCAAGCACAACAATTTCCGCACACCGAACTCCTTGCCATGGAAATTGAGCATGATAGGGAATCATGACTTGAAAGGGCCAACATGCATCTAGAGGCCAAACTAGATAAGGCCAACAAAAAAGTGAGCTTGCAAAGGAGAATGACTGAGCACTATAAACAAAGAAATCACTTTGCAAGGAAGAAGCTCAAAACTGCCAAAAATGAGGCTGGGCACCAAATTATGAGAAATACCATGCTAGGCTTGGAATTTTGGCCCAATTTTCTCTACAAGTCTCCAAGGACCCATGAGGCATCTACCTACCAATTTTGAGGCAAATTGGATTGTTTTTTCCAAATTTTGACCCCTAGGAGCACAGCACCGTAGGCGCTACGCACAAATTTGGTGCATCTTCAGCTCTAAAATTTTACATTTTTGGATTTTTCACATCACCAACATTCTACTCACCAATTTTCAGATCATTTGGATCCATTTTACCCCCTCAAAAGGTCACAAAACATCAAAAATTTGACATTTCTACCTCATTTTCAGACCAAGTGTTACGCACGGAGCAGTGCTGGGAGATTTTATTTTTGAGAAGGTAAATGGAATCCATTCAGCACAACTCAAACATTTTTGGAAAGTATGCTCATCATGCTTTCCAACGAGCCATCACAGAGCCAAATCCGGTGTCGGGAATACCTCCAAAAGACTGCTGCAACAGGACCTATTTTTGCGCTACGCCCCTGGAAATTTTTCACTGTTTGACACATGTGTTACGCTCCTGTGGCTGAGTGGGAAAAATATGTGTTTGGAAAGTTTTCTTAGGCATTTCAGGCCTAAAATTCAATTTTTTTTCCATTTATATTCGAAAAAGATATTTATTTAGATATTTTTGTGCCTTGGGCTTTGCAAAGCCTCAAGGACAAGTTAGGATATTTCTCTTTGGCCAATAGGCTTCTAGATGCTCTAGTAGGATCTCTTCTCCTCATTTGTTATATAAGACATGAGGATTCATTGTAAACAGTTGGGACTTGATGTGTTTAAGAGCAATACATAGTTTTATGAAGTGAATGAATGGCTTGTGTGGCTTGATGTTGGAGAAGCTTGCTTGCAGGATTCCATAGCTTGGTGAATGGTGATGTTTTCCTAACTTGTTAATGTTTTCTTGTCCTCATTTTTTTCAGACTGCTTGGTTTCTATAGATCAGAAAATTATAGTTTGAGATATGCTCATGGAAGCACCTCAAACCTCTTATTTGCTATAGTTTTGATGTTTTCCTCTTTTATTCATCTTAAGGAATTCTTGATTGCTTCTTAGGCGCACTAAAACTTGTTTTTTGTTTCATGAATGATTAGTATGTTAGCTTATAAATATGATTCATGGTATGCCCTGCTAATTTAAAGTTTCCAAAACCCTATTTTGAAGTTTTTCTATGGAATATTGATTGAATAGGTTAAGACAAAGAGGTCTCGTTTCGACCTTGCCCTTTACCCATGCTTACCAACTTGTTTTAGAGTTCCCAATAGTTTGATATATGTTGTTTAGGAGTTCCCTCTCCATATATTGAGTTGTTTTTTTATCTTATGTGTTTTCTCAAAAATATGAAGGTGAATTTCTAAAGTTAGGAGTTCTAATGCTTCTATGTATCACTGGAATGTTCATCTTACATGTTTATCAGTTTGAGTATTGTTCATAGAGATTAATGGTTTTCTCTACCTCATGAGTTATTTCTTTCAGATATATATTTTTAAGACCTCTTAGTTTTTCCCAAACTTAATTTTCATTGCACCACATACATCACCTAAGGATCCATTAACCTTGCTAAATCGGCCCTGCAATACACTCTTCTTCACCATTTAGACACCCTCGACTTCATATGACCCCATAGCCCTATTGATTTGATAGCCTCTCATTCCACCTATCCTACTTATTCATCTTACCCCAACCCAAAACAAACAAACAAATTACACTTAACAACTAGCCTTAAATCAATCATCCGAAGTGAACAAGTTCACATCCTTTGCACAATAGAGAGAGCCCTCTCTGATTCCAGGAAGGCTATGTCCTAGGACTCCAAAGACTAGTCGGATGTTACCCTGTCAATTGGTTTAGACAATCTGCCAAATCACGAGACCCTAATAGGTCACACGTTCGATCCTGTGGAGTCCCACCAAAATTTTAAACCACGATACAAGGGCCATGTGGCGGCCTCCGGGCTTGCCACGTGGCAGCCCATGATTGGTCCAAAAGAAAAATAGTCAATCCACTAACGAATTAAATATGGCCACTTGTCGACATATGACTTGTCCGAATGGAATATTCTGGGAAATATTCCAAGAATATTCCCTAGAATATTCTCTTTTTAATTTTCCCAAATTCCAGTCAAACTTGGTCAAAGTCCAAAAATTACAGTTTAGTATAATTTTCAAACTACGATAACTTCTTCATACAATGTCAATTTTTTGACCCGTTCGCGGCGCCAAATCAGGAAGATGAGATATATCTAGTCACTTAGGTTTAGCACACTTCTGAACACTTTGAATTTTGAGCTATCACTTAGTTCCATGATCCAGTTCTAACCACACCTCCCCATTGGGAATCCTTTGGACCCCAAAAGACTAATATACTGATCTATACAGTAGATGAGAGTACAGCAGCCTCACTTTTTAGCCTGTATTCACTTGCCTTGCATGACTAGTGCCTTTGAACCACAACTCGAAGGTAATCAACACTTCCCTTCCCGGATGCAGTTTTCCTCCTGTTAAGAACTGTCTTCCATGCATTCACTCAGAAATTTCTAGCGAGAAATTTACAAAAGGTAGCTGAACATTGCTTCCTTGATCATCAATCCAAGGTGGCTCAAAAAAATGTGATATTACAACATCAAACATGCATACATAACTGAAATTTGAATATGTACAAATGAGTGTATGTCTTACTATTTCAAGAAGTCAAACCACTTCTTACCAAGCCACTTCCACGGCGACTTTTGCTGCTGCAAATATTCTTCATGTGAAACATTTGTTCTCACATCAATGATGGAATCCTTGGTTCCACTTTCGTCAGTCTTTATGTCCGCTTGTTGCAAATTCTTGGGACGATTAGTTAGATGAAATGTCCTACAATGGGAAACAACATATCCCCTCTTCTGGCAATGTGTGCAAGTCTTATGCACCTTCTTTTCCAGTTGCCTTTTCTTCAACTGCTTCATGTATTTCTTCATCCTCTTCCAGCATCTCGAAACATCATGGTTAAACATACCACAATATGCACAACAACTCTTTCTTCCATTCAAGCATGTAGAATTTTCATTCCTTGCAGAAACATAATCAACTTGACTATGGGAAGAATTATACCTCACATGCTACTTTGCAAGTCCATATTTTTTGCCTTCATGAGGAGATGAACTTGTAGAGGTTCCATCTTTCTCTTGAAGACTAACATCAGCATTCGTGTCTTGAAAACTGTCTGAACTCACATGCTTACCGTAAGTTGCATGTCTACAATGTTCTTGCTGCAACATAGGCGTCAAACAATGGAAATCAACTTGAAAAAAAACTTGACATGTTTGTGGTTTAGAACTTGCAACAAAATTTATCTTTGAAGTTGCCTCACATGCCTTCATGGCTTTAGAGTTTTTTCCATAAGATTGAACATAAACAAGGCCAAAATTCTTAGGTCTCTCCTCAACCAAAATAGGATCAATCATGCCCTGTGCTTGCTTGCCTAAACCCTTGCCTTCATAGCCCATTTTTAACATTAACTTGGACCCTATCCCTCTAGTGTGATTCTCAAATGAACCAACACATCTATCTGAAGAGGAAATTGAAGACAAATTTGAGTGAATTACCTCTGCTTCACGCACGTTCTTGGTTAAGGCCTATTGGGCTTGATGGAGCTGCATCTCCATCTCATGCATTCTTTGAATAATTTCTTCCTTCTCTTGCTCCATAGAAACCAATTTCTCATGAATTATATTGTTTTCTCTTCTATCTACAAACAAAATTTGCACCATGTCCTTCAAGATGTAGAATTCTCGCTTCATGTCTTCATCGAAGAATCTTGTGAAGGAGGAGGATTTGGAAACCTCACTTGATGAATTTTTCATTATGAAAATGAACAAAAGAAATTCAAAAAAATTCACAAAGCTTTCAAAAACAATTGACAAAGCTTTTGAACAAAATGGTTGTAGATTCAATCTCTTCTTCAAGCAGCCTTTTGCAAACAAACCCTCTTGTGCTTCAAGGGTTCCCTTGAGGTCCTTTGGGTAAGGAATATTCCTTATTCCTTCTTTTCCTCTTCAAGACTTAGCTATCAGTAGCTTTCCCTTCACCTCTAGCAAACTCAAACAACAGTCAGTTTGAAAACAGTCAAATCCTTTGCATTGTTTAAACACCTTTCAAGTCAAACAAGCAAGCTATTTCTCTGTCAATCAAGAAACCAAGTGCTCTGATACCAACCTGATATGAAAATGGGTTGGATAACTTGTTATGCTTTTCAAGAACCTCCCACTCAGTTAAACAAATAAAATATCTAGCTTGCACTTGACTTTTTGCAGAAATTTTTACTTGAAACAGGTGTATGCTTTTTCACTTTTTAAGTGTTGTGCAAGTAAATCCCCTCTATAGACAGAGGTGGTCCCTCTAGCCCTAGGGTGGTTCTAGCAGCAAGAGGACATGCTAATGTGTCAATTCCTATTTTATGAATGAAACTAAGTTGGGATAGATGTCCTACCTTTGTTCCAACGCAGTTGTCGTAGTTGTGGCAGTAGTCTCCTGATCTTCGTTCTGACACATCACGGTCCTTCAGTGTAATACTATGTTTCCTATACAAGGATCAGAGAACAATAACAACATACGAAAACATACTTGCATTCATAACTATCTAATTGGTCAAGGAGAATTAAACGCATTGCACAAGATTAATCATATCAAACACAAAACATGAACCAAAACATCAGTCATGTATTAATAAGTAGAGAGAGAAAGAGTTTACAACAAAAAGAGCCTTGACATCGCAGTCTCCTTTAGCGGGTCCAGTCAAAATGCGTCTCAAGCATTCGTCAGGAAATTGGACTTGGTGAGGAAATAAGCCTAGGCTCTCTCTCAACAATGGGTCTCTCTGCTCTATCTCACACCAGCAATTCAGGTTGTTCTGCTATTCAACCATTTCAGCTAGATGAAACTATGTGAGAGAGATGTATTTATAGGAAAGGAGGAGGAGGTTTGGATCCCTCATATGGTGGAAGGGAGGCCTTATCCTTTGAGAGGTTTCTCAAATGTAGGAAACAAGAAGCCAAAGGAAGGTGTTCGACGTTATTCATTCGAACAAACCATGTTGACTCTGGTCACGAAGTGGTTGGGAATGGAAAAATCGCTTCTATTTTTAAAAACTTTCCAAAAATAGCTCGACGTGGGCAGTCCAGTGAGATAGAGTGCCAATGGGCACGGGGCTCAGTGATAATTTCTGCATGGGCACGAGGCCATAACTGCCTACCAGCACAGACCCAAAATCATATGTTTTTGAGAGCCTTCTCCAGGAATATTCAACAGAGAAAATGTTCTTCTCATGCTAAGGGATGCAATAACACTTTTGGCAAGGTATGACAATACACAGAAATCACAGAAATGGTCCTCCAATGTGCGGGATGGGGATTTCAGGGAGGGTGAAAAAATACTGTGTAACAGATGCCCCCTAAAGTATGAGGTCTAAGAGAGAGGAAGGAGTGAAATGCTTTACAAGAACATGTTCAAACCAAACACTTCTCTCAGATGACCTGCAAGCACAAGTAAAATTGATATCTCTAATACATGAACATGTAGCATGAGCACAACCATCCATACATATAAAACTGAAATCCAAGGTATAGACGTAGCCATCCAACAAGAAGGATCAATAAATAGACTCTGGTATGGTCACAGCCATCCAATCAAAAGAGTCATGCATAAAGTCATGATAAACCAAAATATCCCGCAATCTGAATTTTATCAGACAAAACCCAGGGTCTTGCGCTCCATCTCAACTCGAACAAGTACAAATTCAAGCATGCAAATGTGTGAGTTGAAGCCGAACATGCAAGAAAGTCACCTGATTACCAGTCAATGATGTAAGGTCTTAACAGGCACGAGAGAAACCACCAATAATGACAATGGATCTCAAGGTACAACAAGTACAATCCACAGAATGTGAACAGTAATTTGGCATCAACCACCCACAGAATCACTCAATCGAAGGCCAATGATGAGGACCTATTGTCGAATGTGAAGAACTTGCCATTGAGGCATGCAAGCTCCAAGGTACCGGAAGGGAGTCTCTAGGTCATCTTCCTGGATAATGAGCTGAAGTCGATAGGAAGTGACCTAGTCGAAGGAGGGCCATAATTTTTCCCACGTCATCGACATGAGACAGAGGAAAAATATTATAGTGAATCAGGACCAAACAGAGGATCAGAGGTTGAAAACTATAGAAGGAAACTTTTCTTGAACATATCAGCGACACGACTCCAGAAATTGGTAGTATTTGACATCAAATGATCTGAGGTCATGATGACGCGGAAAAGAGAAAATGAGAGGTCAAAACAGATTACCCAAAACCATGGAGGAAAAAATGATGAAATGAGATGTCCCCAACCCGACACGAATGCAGATGAGTGTCATGTTCAAGAGCCACATACTGCTGACAAGACTGAGAACTGGTGCCATTTTCCCCCACCATTGTTGGCAAGTACCCCAATTATTTTTGGAAACAAGCTTGAAGGGGATAGAATATGCTTTTCATGTAAGTTTGTCCTTCAGAAAAATCCATCCTAGTACATTTTACGAGCCCTAGGAAGGAGGAACTTGGTTACGTCATGGTGACAGTTTTCGATGTCATTTAGGTTTTAACGAGTCTGACAAAGGAATAACTCAGCATCTTTTCATGTTTAGAGAGTTTGAAAAGAAGCGGAAAATAAAACTCTAGTAGTCCCTTTTCGTAGGTAGTCTCACATATCTGAAAAGGTAGAAAACTATGTCTGAGAGAACCTATTTGTCGCGATAGGCTAAGGTATTCATTTTTCTTAAATAATTTATCCCATCCTGAAAAAGGGATAAACGTATACTGGGTAGATATCGTTTCGCAGCCTTTAACGAGTTCAAAACGATAAGAGTCTCGGCAATGTTTTCAATTTTCAAGATTCAGAAAAGAGCTGAAAGATTGTAGGTTTTAACCCTGAACAGAAATTATCTACACACGAATCTTATAACAGAAAATAAACAATAGCGAGAGCATAAAACATAAAACAGATAAACACAGAGATTTTCCCCTGGATCCCAAATCGGGACAACCAGCTTGATTTTTCGTTATATTTCTTTTAGTGTTACAAAACATATATATACATGACGAAGCATACATAAACCCCAATCCATTAACCCTGGATTAGAACATAACCGTAGTTCCCTTGACCGGATCTACAAAATACCAGGGGCTGAAAACTATCATACCCCAAAACCATGTGCAAACTCATGCACAAAACATGGGTGGGTCCGCCTATGAGTGGGTCTGCACACCAAAACAATTTTCACCAGGGCGCTGCCCCGGACCCCAATAGTGGGGGTTGCCTCCTCCCTGTTGCGCCTGGTGCAACATACAGTGCGTGGGGATAGTCGTGGAAAGAATATAACACATACCCAACATTCTCCCACTTGTTGTTTTCTTTCCATAGGGGGCCACAGGAGAGCTTAGTCATTGGGCTAATTCTTCAACACCCATTGTTTCTCTACACCAAGAGAACTTCTGAGTGCTCACAGACTTCGTCAATGCATCTGCAACATTCTTCAAAGTGTCCACCTTTACCAGCAACACCCTTTTAGCCTCAACCACATCTCTAACAAAGTGATATTGAACATCAATGTGCTTTGTCTTTGAATGATAAGCAGGGTTCTTAGCCAAGAAAATTGCACTTTGGCTATCACAGTCTATCCTTATAGCTTGTTGTACCAAACCCATACTTGAACACAATCTCTGCAACCAAACTGCTTCCTTGCTTGCATGAGTGGCTGCTATGTATTCTGCCTCTGTAGTTGAAAGAACCACTACAGACTGTCTTTTACTCATCCAACTGACTGCGCCTCCAAATAGGCTAAACACATACCCACTTGTAGATCTTCTTTGGTCCAGATCTCCAGCCCAGTCTGCATCAACAAAACCACGAATGTCAAACATTCTTTCCAATCCTGGTCTTCCCTGGTAGCACAAGCCATAATCACTAGTGCCACGTAAATATCTGAAAACCCGCTTCACTGCTGTCCAATGCTCCTTCCCTGGGTTTGACATAAACCTGCTCAATACTCCCACTGCATGTGCAATGTCTGGTCTAGTACATACCATTGCATACATCAGGCTACCCACTGCACTTGCATATGGAACACGGGACATATACTCCTCTTCTTCTTGTGTCTTGGGACACTGTTCAGCAGACAGCTTTACACCTACAGGAATAGGAACATTCACCGCTTTACTATCCTGCATATTGAACCTCTGCAATATAGTCTCGACATACTTCCTCTGGTTTAACCAGAGCTTCCTCTTTGCCCGATCTCTCTTAATTTTCATGCCCAAAATATAGTTTGCAGCACCAAGATCCTTCATGTCGAATTTGGAGAACAGTTGGGTCTTCAAATCTTGGATAATTTCTTTGTCATTTCCAATCAACAACATATCATCCACATACAAGACCAAATAAATAATACGGTCACCAATTAATTTAAAATAAACACAGTGATCCTCCTTGCTTCTGGTGAAGCCAAGTCCCCGTATATAGGTATCAAATTTCTCATACCACATCCTTGGTGACTGTTTTAACCCATACAGAGACTTCTTCAACCTGCATACCAGTTCTTTCTTACCCTTCACCATAAAGCCTTCAGGTTGCTTCATGTATATCTCCTCTTCTAGATCCCCATGAAGAAAAGATGTCTTCACATCCATCTGTTCTATCTCAAAATCAAATGCAGCAGCAACAGATAAAAGTAATCTAATAGAAGTAACCTTGGCAACAGGAGAAAAAATATCACCAAAATCAATTCCCGGCACCTGGGAATAACCTTTTGCTACCAACCGAGTTTTGTATTTCTCCACCTTGCCTTCTACATTCATCTTCCTTTTAAACACCCATTTTCTCCCGATGGGCTTCCTTCCAGCCGGTAACTCCACCAGATCCCATGCCTCATTCTTGTGCAAGGATTCCATTTCATCAACCATGGCCTCCTTCCAGAGTTTTCCATCCTCTGAATCTACTGCCTCCCTGACAGTTCTGGGTTCATCATCAGTTATAGTTAAGGCAAAACCTGAACAGAAAGCAGATGGACTATACCTTTCTGGTTGCCTTCTTTCCCGAACCGATCTTCTCAAAGCTGGAGTTTGTGGCTCTTCATCTTCTGATTCTTCTTCTGTTGTAGAGTCTGATTCATCCTCCTTTAGCTCAAACTCTATCTTCTCAGGTTCCTTTGGTATGACTTCACGTGTAACAACATCTTTTACCTCTCTAAACACCACATCACGGCTGTACACAACCTTCCTTGTTTCTGGGTTCCAAAGCTTGTAACCCTTTAAACCATCCTTATACCTAATAAAGATGCACCTTTCAGATTTATTATCCAACTTGGTCCTTTTTTGCTTTGGAACATGTACATATGCATCACATCCAAATACCCTTAGATGTGAAAGAGAGGGTTTCTTACCAGTCCATACCTCATGTGGAGTCTTATCCTCCAACACTGATGAAGGTGATCTGTTAACCACATAGCATGCAGTCTCCACTGCCTTTGCCCAGAATTCTTTTCCTAGCCTGATACCACTGAGCATGCTTCTTTCCTTTTCCATCAGTGTTCTTTTCATTCTTTCTGCAACTCCATTTTGCTGAGGTGTGTATGGAGTAGTCTTCTACCATGCTATACCACACTTCTTACAGAAATCTTAAAATTCCTTCTTGCAGAACTCCCCACCATTATCTGTCCTCATCGCCTTTATCTTCTTCTCTGTCTGGTTTTCCACCAGAGACTTAAATTCTTTAAATCTGTCAAAGACTTCAGATTTCTTCCTCAAGAAATATATCCATGTATTCCTTGAGAAGTCATCTATGAAAGAAACATAGTACACAGACTTTCCCAGTGATGGAACTGACACAAGTCCAAACACATCAATGTGCACAAGTTCTAATATCTTGTTCGCCCTCTTAGCATCAAAATGAAAACTCACCCGATTATGCTTCCAATATACACAATGTTCACAGAAATCGAAATCCATAGAGAAATTAGACATACCTTCTACCATACCATTTCTATGCAGTATCCAAAGGCCCTTCTCTCCAATATGTCTAAGCCTTTGATGCCATAACATGGTCTTTTCTCCAGAGACAGCTAGGCTTTCCACTCCATTTTCAGGAACCACAGAACTGTTACACCCATCAATAATAGTGCTACCTTGTAGCTTGTACAGAGTTCCATTCCGAACTCCCCGCATTAATACTACTGCTTCCCAAACCATCTTGCAGTCATCTTTCTCGAACACTGTTTTTACACATGCATCATCCATCTTGCTTACAGAAATCAGATTTCTGGCCAATGCAGGAATATGCAGAACACTGGGAAGTGTTCTAATCCTTCCACCTTGCAGCTTCAGCTTGACCTTTCCACGTTCGACGATTCTGGCCTTCCTATCATCCCCTAGGAAGACATCACCACCATCATATTTCTCATATTCGCAGAACCACTCCCTATGCAGTGAAAATATCCACCTTTGAGTCAATGTCAACCAGCTGTCTCATGATCTACATGTGTGTTGAAGAAGAAAACCAAATACCATCCCCCCCTTCATACGAGGTGGTTTTCCTCTATAGAAGGGCAAGCACATTATCCTTTCCTTTCTAGGAGCTTTAGAATCTGCACTCCTTTTGTAGTGCCCTTCCTTTTCGCCATTTCTAGCATGCCTTTTAAACTTTCGAGAGATTTAGATCTCCCTCAAATTTAAGGTCCACTCCAAAACCTTATTCTTGTTTGTTTTGGGATTATTCAGCATGGAATGAGCATCTCCCATTAAGGCCCTCCATATTTCTCCGTCCTCATTTCCTCAGAAGCAGCAGATGAGACAATAAAAATTCAAGGCAGTTGTATTGCTACCTATTGCAATAACCAGACTGTCCCACGAGTCTAGTAGAGAACACAACAAACTGATGCACTTATCTTCATCTGAGATTTTAATATCAACAGATGACAGCTGACTTACCACAGTATTGAAGGCGTTCAGATGCTTTGTCACCGAGTCTCCATCCTTCATCCTCAGGTTATACAACTTTTTCCGCAGGAACAACTTATTCACCAGAGACTTAGATTGGTACAAAGTCCCAATTTTTCCCACAAATTCTTCACCGTAGCTTTCCCAGATACATTCAAAACTCTGAATGGAACCACACAATAGTATTGTTGCTCTGCCTTTAATCTAAGTTTCTTCAGTCTTCATCTGACATTGTCGTTGGTTTTAATTTTTGGATCTGCATGATCCTTGATCTTTATCCACCTGACAGGATCTCCATCTTGAGCTTCCCACAACTCCAAAACTCTGACCATTTAAATTTCTCAGTCTATCTTCACCACTGCCATCTTCTTTCATAAGAATTGATCCATGAGATCTCCCACTGATCTGGTCTACCTCGGGGCCAGCCAAAAACTCTCAGCAGCAAGGCATCCCCTTGACCGAAATTTGTCTGATACTAAATGTAGGTTTTAACCCTGAACAGAAATTATCTACACACGAATCTTATAACAGAAAATAAACAATAGCAAGAGCATAAAACATAAAACAGATAAACACAGAGATTTTCCCCTGGATCCCAAATCAGGATGACTAGCTTGATTTTTCATTATATTCCTTTTAGTGTTACAACACATATATATACATGTCGAAGCATACATAAACCCAAATCCATTAACCCTAGATTAGAACATAATCGTAGTTCCCTTGACCGGATCTACAAAATACCAGGGGCCGAAAACCATCGTATCCCAAAAACATGTGCAAACTCATGCACAAAACATGGGTGGGTCCGCCTATGAGTGGTTCCACACAAGAAAACAATTTTCGCCAGGGCGCTGCCCCGGACCCCAACAGTGGGGGTTGCCTCCTCCCTTGTGACCCCCCTGCTGCGCCCGGCGTAACATACAGTGCGTGGGGCTAGTCATGGAAAGAATATAACACATACCCAACAAAGATGACTCCAAGAGTGACTTTTTCGTGTTTTTACCAAGTCTAAAAAAGTATAAAATACAATTCGTTACTTCATCTCCGTCATGTTTGAGGACCTGTTGCTGCACAAGAAACATACGTAAAACCCATTTTTCGAATTAAATAGAAAAATAATTGAAAAATATGCTAAAAAACCTAATTAGGGCTCGTAAAAGTTTATAAAATGCCAAAAATGGTAAAAAATAAATTACTTTTCACTTTTACCTTTTGTGAACAATTTTTACCCCTTTTTCACTGTGATTTTGTGGAGCTGATAGCAGACAATCCAGAAGGTCAATCGTGAATCCGTCTGTTACAGGTAACAACTCATATGCTTCCCTGCATTTTGATATAATTTTCACTACCTGCAACCCATTTTATGGATCTATGGGGGGGGTTTTGTGTAAATTAGGGTGCGGGTTTCGGTTACAAACTCGCGCCAACCGCAGCCACAATGTTTAGCTTGTAAATTCAACAAGTGAGCCCATTTTAAACACTTCAAAAGTAAATCATTTGACTAATGACAACCATATGGATGTTTTTGTAGGTGTGAAAAAGCAAAATGGTGATCGAATGGAAGGAAAGAGAACATAGTGAAGAATATGAGCAAGCCATGGGTAATGTAAGATGCATGGACATTCTTAGGGACTGCGAGCTAAAGAAATTCTTCATGGCACCATGTCTCAGAGCTAAACTAGAGCTATTAAAATACTTTATCAGCGTCTGGGACATTTATCAAGAAAGGTTCATAATTCACGATCAGGAACTCGAGGTCTCAGACATTTACTTCATAACCAAATTGTCACGGAGGGGTGCAGTACCAATATTGATAGGTACTCATCCCACAATGGAAAAAATGATCATGGTTATTGACAGAGTGTGCCCAGGAGCAAGGAAAGGATCCAAAAGTGGGAAGGTGGATATCCAAACCATTCCCGATTTGGCACTAAGAGTAGTTTTGCACACCATCACGCGAGTTGCTGGAGTTCAGGCTCTACATGAGGCCACAAAAACATAGTTACTTCTTGTAGTATATTTCATGGCACTAACTCTCTACAACTAGGCAGAGGCAATAACAATCAACACAAAACACCAGTTAACGAAATGCAAGAATGGGAAGCTAAAATAGTTCAGCTATGAGTCCATCTTGGTACCTTTCATCTTGGAATGGTTACCAATTTTCCAACGTCAAGAAGTGATGTTTCCTACACCACCAGCCCAGGAGCCATGGATGGTTTGTTTGGAGGCTTTGATGCCAAGATCGGGAGGTGGTCAACAGATGTCCTGGAGACCAGAGTTTTTTTAGTGTCTCCACAAACAACTATTTGTCGTGGAGGACTGGCCCTATTCTGGCATGGACTTTATGGGTAATGCGGATCTCCGACTCCCAGCAGGAGAGGATTGTGATGAAGCATTGGATAAGACGCATTTTTTATTTTGATGAGTATTATAATTTTTTTTATTATGTATGCTCTGACATGAATCCATGTATTTGCATATGTTGGCCCAAAAAGACCTGCAATAATGTCTCCAATAGCACAGAGGATTCCTTGTGACTTTGATGTGGCCCCTCATGGTGAGGGAGGTGAGGAGGAAGAAATCATATGCAACTTGGAGGGAATCTCCCCTGGAATCCCTGACTATGCGAGATTTTATGAGGTTCCTCGTGCATACCAAAGACACACTGCATGGGTGTCAAACTGTGTTCACTGCTTATTGAGGTAGCTCGTACGGCCAGTGAAGTGCTACCATGAGCGTCACACCGACTAGACACCTAGGCTTTTATTTCTGTATATTTTTTGAGAGACATGATGTCTCGGGATGTAACCAAAACATACATATTTTTTGAACTTATGATGTACGTGGATGCAAACACTCGATATATATATATATATATATATATATATATATATATATATATATATATATATATATATATATATACACACATATATATACACACCTATATTTCTGTATGGATCTTGTCATATGATGATTTTTTTACAAATTACGTAAATGTCTATCTAATACAATATTAGCTACTATATCCGTTAATGAATTCATTCATCTAGGAATATGTTGATATGTAATGTAATCAAAATGTCTTTTCGATAAACGAACACGCCAATACAACCTTAAGATTTGAGGATGTCTAACAGAATAATTCCCATTAAGTTGAAGAGAAAAAATCTATGAGTTTAGGAGAACAATCAATACATGAATGTTGAGAGTAATGGCCTCGATCAATAGTTCAATAACAGAACTATGTTCAGCGACATTGTTTTTAGTTAATCCTAGACAAATACCTTGTAGGTCCATCAACACACCAGCAGCATTATAAATCACCCCAGCTACAGAAGACAGGTTATGGGTACTACGAGAGGCACCATCTGTGAAACCAACATAAGGAGTAATAGACATCTGCACAATAAGTAATGAGCCAATAAGCAGGAACACGATTACAAAGCACACCAAGCCAAAAAATGTACAAAAATGAAAGGACAACTATGTACAAAAATAAACATGCACGAGAAACTCATGCATAATATTTTTTAAGATACAGCCCATTTCTGGGTTGATCCAGAGGATTATCTTCATAATCAATAAGCTCATAAGCCCCGTTCAGAAAAAAGCGCTTAACAATGTAGGGCCCATGCCACATTTTCCTGCCCCTACCTTATCGTGAGCTTGGTCATACAGGAGGATGAGGTCTCCTTCTATGAAGGAACAAGGAGAAACTGAATGGTCAAAATGAGCTTTGACCTACTTCTTCTGTACTTCTATGACAAGAGTAGCAAAGTGGCGAGTTTCATCAAGCCTCTATAAATATAGAAGACACTCTTCTTGTGGTGAAGTATTAGGTAGCAATTCAATAGCTATTTTGAGAGAATGTATTTCACATTCAATTGAAAGGGTAGCTTCCAGACCATAGACAAGCTGGAATGGAGTGAATCTGGTTGCATCCTTCACTGAGGTTCGGTAAGCCTAGAGAGCTGAAAACAAAATGAGATGCCAGTTTAACTTGTGCATCCCAATCGTACGTTGAAGCATAGTGATAAGAACTTTGTTCACAGCTTCAACCTGGCCATTGGCCTGAGGATAGTACGACGTTGAGTTGTCGTGACGCAAACCCAACTTAGAAGTCAACTCAGCCACCATGTAATGACAAAAATGAGATCAATGATCGGTAACAACGGCTTGAGGGACACCAAGCCTAGTAATGACATGATTGAATATAAATTGTGATGGTGTCTTACCATCAGCTGTAAGTGTAAGCATTTCTTCGACCCATTTCATGAAGTAGTCAACGGTGACGATAATATAAGCATGCCCCCGGCCGTGAGGGTTACACGTCATAAAATCAATGCCCCACTTCGCAAAGGGACCAACGGTAATGACAAGATGAAGATGTAAGGGTGGTGCACACATCTTGCACTGATAGATCTGGAAATCGTGACAGTTATGGACAGCAATAATGCAATCTTTAAATATGGTGGGCCAGAAATACCCAGCACGAAGAATATTCTATGTGGTAGCATATCCAGACATGTGACCGCCACAGGCACCACTGTGACAATAATTCAGGACCTTTTCAGCCTCCTCAAGATTCAAACACAGACAGAGAATGGAATCAGCTCCGATACAGTAGAGAGGATCTTCGACTATGCGATAAGGTTATGATTGATGGCGGATGCATTGAGGAGCATCCTTCGTCAACTCAGATCGAAAGGTGAAAGTCTGGAGATATACGATGATATCACCGTACCAAGGATCGAGGGTGCTAATAAGAAAAAGTGTGTCGTCCAAAATGCATTCCTTAGAACTAGACGGAGCAGAATCAGAAGGGAGAGAGCAAATCAAATCGGCGAAGACCAATGACTTCTTCGAATTGGTGGTAGTGAACTCAAAATCAAACTCTTGGAGAATAACAATCTACTTCGAGTATTTGACCACCGGCAATTAACCAATCAATATGTAAGTCATAGAGTTGCAATCGGAAACCACAGTCACTTTGCGCAACAGAATATAGTGACGAAAACGTTGAACAGCTTGAACAGAAGCCAACGCTAACTTCTCGACATGGGCATAGCGCGTTACAGAATCGAGAAGATTAAGAGTCAGATAGTAAATGACATGCTCATCACCATCATCATCGTCTTGTACCAAAACCATGGTAATCGTGCTAAATGCGGTAGCCAAATAGAGGGAGTAATCACGATGATAATTTGGAGGATGCAACAGAGGAGCATTGACCAGCAACGTCTTCAGTGCATCGAAGGATTTTGGGCGATCTCATCCTAGAGGTACAGGATACCTTGCTTCAGTAATCGCATAAATCCTTTGGCCACTTCAGCATAGTTAGGTATAAAACGGCACAGGAAGTTATATTTTCCATGCAGACTCTGCAGCTAATGTAAGGAGGAAGGAGAGGGGATATTAACAATAGCTTCAACTTTGAGGGGATCAAGACGAATTATGTCTTTAGAGACAATAAACCCTAAGAGTCTACCGGAGTCAACGCAAAAGACAAACTTATGTGGATTGAGCCGGATGTTATTGTGTCGATAGTGAAGAAATATCTAACGGAGATGATCAGGGTGGTCTTTATACTTAGCTGAATGAGATGGAAGGTCATCCAGGTAAGGCTAAAATATTCACTTGATATCGTGGAAAGCATAATACTTTGCTCGCTAAAACGTAGCCCCAACATTTTTAAGACTGAAAGGGAGCTTTTTATAGGCGAAATTACCCCACGGACAGATAAAGGTGGTCTTATGTTGATCAGTCAAAATAATATTAATCTGGTTATACCCAGAAAACCCATCCATAAGGGAAAAATCTCACTCCCAGCACATTCATCAATAATATGGTCAATAAAAGGAGTGGGATAATTATCCTTAGCGCAAGCACGGTTGATATCACGGTAATCAACACAGACACGAATAGTCCCATGTTTCTTATCTATAGGAACAATATTAGAAACCCATTATGTCAAGGGAATCAGATAGATAAAACCAGCTTTAAGAATTTTTTCAACTTCTCCCTTAATAGTGGTTACCTTTCTAGGGTGCACAAGATGAAGACGCTCGTGAACAGGCTTCACACCAGGATAGTTAGGAATCTCATGCACCACTATACTTGGATCAATTCTAGGCATTTATTTGTAAGACCATGCAAAAACATCACGAAACTCATGGAAGACACTAGTATAGACCTCAATCTCATTGGGAGAACAGATCACCCCAATATGGATGTTCTTGACAACCCTGGGTTTAACGGAGATGTTGATAGGCATCATTTGTGCGATGTTGCCCAATTTACCTTCTACAAATACTATGTGTGTAAGGATGGGAATTTAAAGTGGAGTAGAAGGAACTTGAGAAGCGAACTTCTTGAGACAAGTAGACATGGCCCCAACGCCAGGCATGAACGAGGAACGATGATGACTATCATCCCAAGGAGGATCTTCAATCGAAATAGTTTCCACGATGGCCTCAATGGATGGAAATATCTCATGTAAGGGATCAGGAGAATTTGAATCACCGAGCCAAGGGGATTGATAATAAGTGTCAAGAGACATACTCAAAGGAGCATGATCAGAGGGCGGAGGATCCAAAGCCAAAATAATTTCACAACAATCAATCTCAATCGGACTTAACGGCATTGAATCTCTAAATGAATCGACCTGATCAGGTGAAGGGATGACCCACGGATTAGAAGACTTGGAGATCATGTTAACCTGAACAGTGTTGGGTCGAGGAAGAGGAAAAATACCCATGAGGGCGGGATCTTTGAAAATACCAGGCCCTATGCTCTCATAAGGCGAAGGAATTTGATCCACGTATGGAACGTTTCTCTCGGAAGATGAAGAAGTAAAGAAAGACAACTGATCGACAGTGATGATCTTTCCTTCATGCGGAAATCGAAAAACATGAAAGAGAGTTGACGAAACACACAGCATGGCATGAGTCTAATTGCAACCGAGGAGAAGATTGTAATTGAGCTTGGCGTCCACTACTTCAACCTCGATGTTAACTATTTTCCCTTCTAAAGTAATCGGTAAACTAGTGAGAACACCGAGAGGTTTAGATTCCCTTCCATCAAACGCTTCTAGAGCATTCGAGGATGAATTGAGAGTTGGTGTACCGATGCCTTTCTAGCAGGCAGATGACATGACGCACGTAGATGCACCCTCATCCACGACTGCTCGATGGATATTCTTTCCATTAATCCCAACTTGGATAATCAGTGCAAGTTGGTGAGGGAGACGTGGGATGAAATTTCTAGATCAAAAGTGATAAGGCTCTAATCGGTGAGATCAACCCCACCAATGGTAGATAATAAAGCCTTTCATTGAGATGGACAATGAAAAGGACTTCCAATGCAAACATAGTAGATGGCACCTGAGCCAAATCCTCAACATTACTGTAATGTTGAGCAACACAGGCGATAGGATTGTAGGAAGACTTATGGAGTACACCTTTGGAAGGTGATCGTACAACAGGCTCGGTACTGGGCCTTTCAATTTGAACAAGGCCAATAGTAGGTGGGGGAGGAGGGCCATCAACGACTTACTTCCCTGCTTCCTGACGTGATTCGATATAATCTTTCAATCAGGTAGAAATAGAAACAAATGCACGACCATTCATCATGAAAACTTGGGAGCCAAAAGGGGCAAAGGACTGAGGTTTCTCTACAAACTGAGTCTTTTGTGACTGAAACGGTTCTTTGAGAACAGCCAGAGTGCCTTGGTTACCTTTGAGCAATCGACTCACTTCAGCCCATCGGGGATAGTCCTTGGTGTAGTGATCTTCATCACAAATCAAAAAAGGGTACTTCAGTTTACGTTGCAGACCATCATCAGGACGAAATTTCTGAACATCCTGTTTCGGGGTATTGGCTTTGGCCTTACCTTTACCCTTCTTTTTAACCTTGGAAGTTTTATCTGCAGGATTGGACTAAACGGAATTCACCTCCTTAGTTTTACCAGAATTCGAAGTCGGCTGAGAAACAGTATCATTGGAAGGAGTAGATTTTTGGTTCCCAGGATTCGAAGGAGAAGACTTCCAAGAAGTCTGAGACACAGAACCGATGATACCGTCGACGGGTGGCGTCGCCGGTGCTTTGGAAGTTCCAGGTCTAGGAGCATTAGGCAACAATTCATACGATGTTCCGGACTGAGAGTACACAATATTAAGGTACTGGGCATGAGTGATGGCTTGTTCCTCAGTAACGCATGCCCCCATAGCAATTGGAGCAACAAAGGAGGTAGTGAACCAATCATTTAGAAGCTGATTAGGAATCTCAAACTTGATAAAGTGATGATCAAGCCTCCATTCATGAATATGATCAAAGATATGAGTCGCTCGATCTTGTTTCAAGGATGTGAGGAGGTGCGTCCCAATTTCATACTGAAATGGTAACTGAAAGTGCCTGAGAAATTCCATGGCTAAAGAGTTGAAATCTCAAAATATGTCGCAGGATAATTTGATGTACCACTTGGAAATGGCACTAGTGAGAGTCTGTTGGAAAACATGGAGTCGAATGGAATCATCAACCCAAGATTTAGAGGAACACCAAATATGGTATGTCATAACGTGCACTTGGGGGTCTTCCCTGGATTTTCCCTCAAACTTGGGACAATCACTGGGAATTTTAGTCGAAACTAGAGGCCAATACGGGTTATGAAGGATAGGATCGTTCGTCAACTTTGACACATCAGGCAGTTCCAACGTAGCAAGGAAATGTAATTTAGGATTGAAAGGCATTGCAAGTCATTAATAAAGACCATTATTAGCATTCCACCCAGGTTGAGATAAATTCTTCCCCCGTATTTTTTTTTCCAAAGGATTCTATCCATAGGGTTATAAGCCTGAAATTTCTACCCATACGTGGGTTGAGGACCAAGATACTGATTCTGAGCATACCACTGAGGTACTTGCTGAGCAACATATGGATTTTGTTGCGGAATGTAAGCATTGCCTTGAGGTGGATTATACAGCATCTGGGATTGAACTTGAGGAACATATGTAATGCCTTGGGGCGCACTATACACCATCTAAGATTGACCTTGAGGAATTTAAGTGATGCCTTGAGGCTGAGCGGGTTGTCCCTGTAAAGCAGGTTGACCTGGATACTGAGGTTTGACATGCTATCCCTACATAGCAGGTTGGCCTGGATATAGAGAGCCACCAGGCTACCCTTGTGGAAAAGGTTGCCCCAATTGTTGGGATGGGCCAGGTTGCCCCTAAAAACCAGGTTGACCCAACGCAGGACCGTAGGGTTGTCCTTGTTATACAAAATTTTGGCCTTGCTAAACGTAAGGTTTATGTTTTTGCACAAAAGGTTGTCCCTGTGGTGGATATATTTGCCCTCGGGGAACATAAGATACTCTCAGTTGAATTTGAGGTTGACCAGAAGGACCATAGCGTTTTCCTTGTTGGACCGAAGGTTGTCCCTGAAAGGGTTTTCCTTGCGAACCATAAGGTTGTCCCTATGGACTAGAGGGTTGTCCCTGTTAGACCGAAGTTTGTCCCTGTAAGGGTTGTCCTTGTGGGCCCGAGGGTTGTCCCGGCTGGTATATGACCTGATTGGGATATATCAGAGGCAAATTGATGGGATTACCATATGCGTCATAATGATGTGGAGGATTAACATAAGCTTGCGGCTGTTGAAAACCGTGAGGTGCGGAACTCTGCTACTGAGGACTCTGAGAGGCAGAATATTGTTGTTGAATAGCCAACAGATACTCATCGAATGTATAACTACTAGGAATGGAAGTAGAGGCCATAGGCGTGCTACTAGAAAATTGAGATCCTACAGCGTGAGGTTGTGATCCACTCACGTCGGGCCTAACAAGTATCATGGGATTGACAAAAATGGACCTGCGAACAGTAGAATATGCTGACGACGATTGAATTGTATTAGCAATCGATGTAGATGAAGCCACACAGACAATGGGCCAGACAGGAACGGACGTAACAATTTCTGATGTCATGGGAGTTGAGGGTGATGCCCTCGATACCAACACAAATGAGCTCCCAGAGGGAGTTTCTGTATCGGACCATAACGGGTTTTGATACAACGACGCAACGCCAGAAATGATCTGACCCAAAGTATGATAACTGCACGGTAGAGATACCGGCTGTGAGGAAGGTTGACTTGAGACATAAGGAAAGTTCTCCAGAGGGAGTTGATGATCTTCTATAGAAACATAAAGCTCTTCAATACTGACCAGACTCAAAGAATCCATGCCGGATGAAGCCATTTGATCATCAAAAAGGCAATGAGCAGTGGCAAGTAAAGCTGTAGCTAATAAATATGGTTTCTAAGTAAAAGGAGGGAAATATTCCTCATTCCCAACCAGACCAAGCTTCCTGAGGTTTCCAATTGATATCAAATGGCTATTCAAGAGGATATTAGGTAGCGAGAGGTAATATATTCGAAAGGATAGACTGTCATAAATCAACAGACCTAGTGGGTTGAGCTGCTTCTGAAGAAACTTCAGGAGAAGGATCACCACTAGGGAGTAATGAAGAGGATGACGAAACTGGTGGTTCCACCACTGTGACTATGTTTCAAGATAGAAAGGAAACGAGATATCCTATTCGAGGCTTCAAGATCAAACACTAAGGAACTACTAAAAAAATCCAAGAAAATATCTTTAATGGGCATGTGATCGCAGGTGTTGGGGTTCCTATGTTTTGGCTAGATTGGAAAAACCAAAAGAAAATACAACATCAAACCACTTTGGGATCCTAGGATCTAGCCCTCCTAGATTCAGAGAGGAATCTCTCTATAAATGCACAGAATTATATATCTTTAAGGTCAGTTTATGGTATTAGGCTAGGTATGAAGCACAGGGGTTTTTGTTTTGCTTTTTTGGTGGGAGATCATTAACTGATAAGGTTAATTGAAGTGAAGAAGGAAATAAGTAGAAGGATGCTTCAGCATGGGAAGATAGGTCAAGAGAAGTGCCAATCCATTGGGCAATGGAGACATAAAATGGTTTACTCGCATAACAACTATCCAAGGGTTTCCATAGGGAAAGTCATCTATACCAAAGGATATTTTTAGATAGATTGTGTGATGGAACATTAAGAAGTGAGGTGAAAGAAAGAAACCAAAGTGCAGCCTAAGATCAGGTAAGGAATTTTAACCTATCATGCTTTTGACATGCTTTCAAAGGAAACTCTCAATAAAGACACAAAGGGTAGCTTAAGATCAAGAAAATACTTCTAACTTAGCTTGCTTTCAGCATACTCTCAAGGGAGACAATCCAGCAGTCCTCATAACCACTTTCGTACAGTAGAAAACAGTTAAGATTAAACATAGAGCAAGGCCTAAGATCAGAGAAAGACTTTTAAGCTTCTCTGCTTTTGACACCAACTCATAGGGAAACTTTCAAGACAAACTTTTGGAGAAGAAACTAGAGGACAGGGCTAACCATAGACTTCCCTAGTTCAATATTTACTTAGAATGCAATGAAAATATCTTTCAAGAACAATGTTTCAAGTTGTACTCAGCAAGACATGGGCTCACCAACATTTCTTGACTGGTTATACTCTATAGAATTATCCTTAAAATACACAATCAGAGGAAAACATAAAGATAAAGCTTATCAGTGAGATTTAGGGTACTTCCAACAGTATGTCCTAATCTATACATGTTGTTCTTTATCAAAGAATAATGGACAGTATGAAAAAACATGAAAGGAGACAATTACAGTAAGGAAAACATCACCAATAATATAGACCAAGATCCTGTGAATCTACTTGTTCAATTGATGTGCAAAACCAGTCACATACTTTGAGTCCAGTGGCTCTTTACAGTTCAAAATTTTCTTCCCAGCCTACTATATTCCAAACTACTCAGCTACTTCCCCTCAATAACAGTTAAAACAGTCAATAAAATCCCCTCCAACCAACATTTTCAATGAATCTTCAATGAATACTTATAGGTAAATGAGGAGGTGGAGTAGTAGAAGAGATTGTTGGCCCAATTTAATGAAGAATTTAGTGCTTCTCAGCCTCTGGGAGGCTTGATGGAGAGGAAATGACATGCTCCATACTTCATTAAATGGGCTTTTGCTTGTATTTGCACTCTGGCTGCTTTTGTTTGACTTTTGGAAGCTCTGGCAGATAGGGCATTTACTATTAAGTTTTAGATATCCAAAATATTTCTGACGGCCTTAACTGTGCCTTGTGTTGATGAAAATAGGACTGCAGGTGATAGTATGGGTCGATGGAAAGTAATTAGCCTCTCTGATTTTGCGTGTAGAGGCTTCTCTGCTGATCTATCCTTTATGCTACACTGATCTGGCTCTGATTGTGCTTCAGGCTTCATTAAGCCTCCTTGATCATCTTCGGGTCTTTATTTGTGTCCTTTATCCTTATAAAGATTGGATATAAGCATTAAGTCTTCAATATTATGCATTAATCCTTTAATCTCTTTCTGATACACTTTAAACTTCTACTGACCTATGTTTGTGAATATACAGGTTATATGAGAGCAAGAGGGTTTACGTTAGGGTCAATAACCCCAATATTTCAATAAAGCATGCCATTAAACCTTCTTAGTGATTTCTTCCTCTCCGATTTCAGCTCTGTGATAGTTTTTCTGCATTATATGCCACCTGACTGTGACTACGGGGACTGCATGAATTCATCACCCTGTAAACCCTGCAAAACACGATAAAAACGTTATAAAAAACCTGCGGGAGTGGGAATGACTGCTTCAAAGGCTCGTGAGGGTGGAGGAGCAGTGAGGAAAAATGTGGATGCAGCGGAAAAATGGGAGGAAAACCCTGGCAGAGCATCTAACCAGGTTCGATGGGGGGTTTGAGTGGGATGAGGAACGTGGACCGTTAGATCAGGACGATCTATGGTGGAGATCTTCTGATGAAGCATTTCGGGATAAACATGAATGGAAAGTGAATTGCATTGTGATATAACATGGACCGTGCGATCTCAAAGATCGACGGCTAGGATCAAATTAGGAGCGACATTGCGGAGGGTAGCGGTATGGTAGAAAACCGGGGATGGTTTTCGCAAAATGAAATGGGGGGAGGCAGTTTTGAGTGAATGGAATGTGATTCAATACAGCATCTGACGCGTGTCCCTCCCAATACCGCCCATTTCACACAATTTTGGAACGTTAACTCTTGGGCACAAAAAATTTGCGAAACGAAGTTTATGCCGTCAGATAGCTTGGTATTGATCAGACGGTGCGGGTTGCATGTGATGGCGGCAATGTGCGCGGGCGGAAGAACTTGTGGGCCCGGTAGATGACGTGATATTTTCTGTCGTGGGGTGAACGGCAGGTTAAGTGTGAATCGTCGGATCTGTATAAATGAATGGTTGGATCTCGATCGGAGGGGCGATGGCGAAGGGTTATGGGCGGAGCACGATGCAATCTTGGCCGTTGGTTCTTGTGGATTCAACGGTCCAGATTCGTTTAAAATCATAATGTCGGGGAATGGAAAAATAAACGCAAGGTAAGGTTATAACGGAGGTTAATGTATTTTAAGCGCCCGATTTTGGGGCTTAGGTTATATGAGACAGGGGCTAAAGGATATAAGCCCTTGGGGGCTTAATAACTTATAAGGTAAAAAGATTGTTTTTAAGGTCAAAAACAGGGTTTTTAAGGCTTAGTAAGGGTTCTGATAGGCTAGAAAAAGGATTTTTAAACCAAATAAAGGGAAATATAAGGTTTAAAATGGGTTTAGGATGAGTTGGAGGTTGAAATGAAGGTCTACAGAGGAATTTTTGTGAAGGGAACAAGGGTGAAAAATGGAATTCTTTTTGAGTGAAAAGAGAAGTGAAATGATGGAAAATGGAGCCTCATGGACAATTTTTCTTTGGTAAATAGTAGGGTTCATCAATGGAAACAACAGTGAAGATTCTCTAAAGGATAGAAAACACATGAAGGCTTCAATAATGATAGATTTACAAAGTAAATGTTTCTCTTGAAGGCTCAAAAACATATTAGCCACCTGTTTGCTTTGACAAATTATTATAGGTGGCTAACAGTGGCTCCACATGGCGATGGCATCTTCTTGAAGGCGTCAAGAATCTCAGATATAATCTTTGGAAGTAGGCCAGAGCCTGGTACTCGACCATCTTTTTCTTCTTTGATCAACTGCTACAAACATGATAGACATTATATCAGCAGGAAACATTTTCCCAAACAACTACCTACCCATCCTATTGTCCTAACATTTTTTCTTCAAGGTGCACTTAGACTTGCAGACATTTCACATCATCATTTTTTATTGAAAGAAAAAACTAATCTAATTCTATCCTTATTCCTCCATGAGACCAGATTAAGCAGTTGGACTCATAGCTTCTCTACCTAAACTAATATATGCCAGGATTAAGTTGTCTAGCAGATTTTCATTCTCTATATTCTAAAACAGAAATTGAAACACAGCCAAACCAGGATTAGACTGTCTTATTTGCTTTGGGTCCATGGCATAAAGACAAGTTGCACATGAACTGAACTTTGCAAAAATTTAAAACAAAATTTGAAGGCTAAAGATCTGAAATTCAAAAGCATTCTTCCTTCTTGTTGTGACTCATATTTTGAGCTTTTTAGAGTCACCTTTCTTTCTTTATTTTAGCTCTGGTTTTGATCTTGTTAGAGTTGTTTCTTCTTCTTTTCTTTGCAGGTTCAAGTTTTGAGCATATTAGAACCAGTCCTTTTTGTACATTTGGCTCATATTTTGATCTGATTAGAGCCATTCTCTTTTAATGCTTCATAGGTTCTGGATTTGAGCATGGTTGAACCTTTCTTTTCTAATGTTTTTGTATTTCTTGAATTTTTCTTTCAAAGTAAAATCAACAACTAACTAAATTCTCACAAGCTGAGCTTTATTGAGATTCCCACCTACCCTATTCTAACTTGAAATATTTACATGTCTAGCTGACAAACTCTCTTTTCCAATACATTCAGTCAATCAGATGATCCCATGACTGGTTTCTGCTCATCTCTTTGAGCATGCTGGACAGGCAGGGCCACTCCCATTCTCTTTGTTTTTTAACAGCAGCTTCTAAAACGTTTCTTGTTGTCTGCAACAAGCTGCTCTTGATGGCCTTTGATCCTTCTCTAAATGTGATCAAGAAATGAGCATAAGGATCTTGAAATAACACCTGGTTGTGAGTATTTGAAAAGTAGGTTTCAACAAAGATTACTTCCTCTTCCACTGGATCAAGGAAAATATTCTTTTGAGAAAGAAACTCTTCCTTATATTCATTATTTTCTGAACTGGAGGACTCATCATATACTTCAGTGTTGTCCTCTTGTAGCCCTGAGATATTCTTATTTGGTGGGCTAAGCGCTGTGAAAAGATCCATGTATTCTTGAGCAGGGGTCTGTTCCATTGCTTCCCCTTTTTCAAGAGAAGGCTCCTTGGTTTCAAGCTGCTCAAAAATTTCTTCATTGTTTTCCTCTTCACCCTTTGAGATGAAAGGCTTCAGATTTCCAAGCGCATGGAAACTATTACTAATGATCTGAGATGAAGCAGAGTGAAGATTCAAGGAATCTTCACCTACTACTAGACTTTCATAACTTTCCTCATCAATATCATAAATAGCCTGCATTGGCTCATTACTTGGAACTGATCCTCCTCTCACAAATCTACTAATGATGGCCCTGAAAGATCAACTTCTGTTTGGAGAACATCATCATCAAATATATCAAAATTAGGAAAATCATTAAAGTAATTAATGCTACCAATCAAACATATTGGATTATCAGCAGATCTTTCTTCATTCTGATTTACAGGGGAGCTATCTAAATCTGTACAACGAAGCTCAGTAGATGAATGGGCAAGAGTGTTTGTTTTAAAAAATATTTCAGAGGCTAGTTGTCTATTGATGATTTGATCTATTTCTTCTTCTGTCAAAGGGGGAGATGCTCTTATGTTTCTTTGAGCATAAGTGCAGCAGCTCTCTATTTCTTTTGAAGACTGAGTTTGAGGCTGGATGTCTTATTGGGCCTCAGCTACAAGGGATGATAAATCAGTGTTCGGGTTTTCAGGGATATCTTGAGGGATGTCTTTTATTTCTTGATTGATTTCTTCCTCAACTGATCTATCTAGGTTCTTGTGATAGCTAGGATGCATATGAAACTCTTGAATGGATTCTAACAGATCTTCAGGATGCATGTCTACCAAATTCTCATCAATATCTAAAAGGTATTGTATGATGTTCTGAGATTGGTCACAACAGTTTGCACTCCATGGTATGGATGAGGGGTTTTCTTTGTATTTCTCATAAAATACTTGGTGCATGTCTTTCAAAGAAGACAAACTCCTAGGTTCTAACCATTCATACCAGTCCCTTGCCCTTCCTTGTAATGTTAACATGAACATTTTCATAAGGTAGTCTTCATGCCATTCAGTCTTTACCTTCCATACATGTATGTGAAATTTGATGAGATGTAGAAGTGGGTCCTCAAAATCTTCACCTTGAAAAACAGGAAGGTTATCATCCCAAAACACCTGGGGCATCTTATGTGGGAACCCAGGGATATTTTCTCTACTCATTGGGGCATATCTTCGTTGTATTCTTGGAATCATGTTTGTAAATCAGAAAAGAGGTCACTGTGTCTATTCAACCAGTTCAAAGTCTTCTACCAGTGGAGTCATTTGGTCTTTTGGGAGTTGTGGAGTCACCAGGTGAAGGATTTCCAATGTTTCAATGAGGGTTGTTGTCCACCATCAGCAGTTGAATACCAATATAAGAGTGTTTTGGTCTTCTGATTTCCCTAAGGGTTTCTAAGATGAAATTCACTCAGAAATCCCCAGTGGAGTCCCCATTATGTTGGTGCTCAACTGGCTAACACACCAAATGTTCTTGAATCAAGGGGTTTTCTGAGGTCCTAAGGGTATCTAAGATGAAATTCACTCAGAATCCCCAGCGGAGTTGCCATTATGTTGGCGCTCAATTGGCTAACACACCAAATATTCTTGAATAAATGGGAATTTTGAGGTCCCAAGAGTGTATCAGGTATAACCTACTCAAAATTCCCCAGTGGAGTCACCATTATATTGGGGTTCCTGTGTTTTGGCTAGATTGGAAAAACCAGAAGACAAGACAACATCAAACCACTTTGGGATCCTAGGATCTATCCCTCCTAGATCCAGAGAGGGATCTCTCTATAAATGCACAAAATGATATATCTTTAAGGTCAGTTTATGGTATTAGGCTAGGTATGAAGCACAGGGGTTTTTGTTTTGTTTGTTTGGTGGGAGATCATTAACTAAGAAGGTTAAGTGAAGTGAAGAAGGAAATAAGTAGAAGGATGCTTCAGCATGGGAAGATAGGTCAAGAGAAGTGCCAATCCATTGGGCTATGGAGTCATAAAATGGTTTACTCGCATAACAAATATCCAAGGGTTTCCATAGGGCAAGTCATCTATACCAAAGGATCTTTTTAGATAGATTGTGAGATGGAACATTAAGAAGTGAGGTGAAAGAAAGAAACCAAAGTGCAGCCTAAGATCAGGTAAGGACTTTTAACCTATCCTGCTTTTGACATGCTTTCAAAGGAAACTCTCAATAAAGACACAAAGGGTAGCTTAAGATCAAGAAAAGACTTTTAATTTAGCCTGCTTTCAGCATACTCTCAAGGGAGACAATCCAATAGTCCTCATAACTGCTTTCAGACAGTAGAAAACATTTAAGATTAAACACAGAGCAAGGCCTAAGATCAGAGAAAGACTTTTAACCTTCTCTGCTTTTGACACCAACTCACAAGGAAACTTTCAAGACAAACTGTTGGAGAAGAAACTAGAGGACAAGGTTAACCATAGACTTCCCTAGTTCAATATTTACATAGCATGCAATGAAAATATCTTTCAAGAACAATGTTTCAAGTTGTACTCAGGAATACATGGGCTCACCAACATTTCTTGACTGGTTATACTCTATAGAATTATCCTTAAAATACAAAATCAGAGGAAAACATAAAGATAAAGCTTATCAGTGAGATTTAGGGTACTTCCAACAGTATGTCCTAATCTATACATGTTGTTCTTTATCAAATAATAATGGACAGTATGAAAAAACATGAAAGGAGACAATTACAGTAAGGAAAACATCACCAATAATATAGACCAAGATCTTGTGAATCTGCTTGTTCAATTGACGTGCAAAACCAGTCACATACTTTGAGTCCAATGGCTCTTTACAATTCAAAATTTTCTTCCCAGCCTATTATATTCCAAACTACTCAGCTACTTCCCCTCAATAACAGTTCAAAGAGTCAATAAAACCCCTCCAACCAACATTTTCAATGAATCTTCAATGAATACTTATAGGTGAATGAGGAGGTGGAGTAGTAGAAGAGATTGTTGGCCCAATTTAATGAATAATTTAGTGCTTCTCAACCTCTAGGAGGCTTGATGGAGAGGAAATGACATGCTCCATACTTCATTAAATGGGCTTTTGCTTGTATTTGCACTTTGGCTGTTTTTGTTTGACTTTCGGAAGCTCTGGCAGACAGGGTATTTACTTCTAAGTTGTAGATATCCAAAATATTTCTGAAAGCCTTAACTGTGCCTTGTGTTGATGAAAATAGGACTGCAGGTGATAGTATGGGTCGATGGAAAGTAACTAGCCTCTCTGATTTGGCGTGTAGAGGCTTCTCTGCTGATCTGTCCTTTATGCTACACTGATTTGGCTCTGATTGTGCTTCAGGCTTCATTAAGCCTCCTTGATCATCTTCAGATCTTTATCTGTGTCCTTTATCCTTCTAAACATTGGATATAAGCATTAAGTCTTCAATATTATGCATTAATCCTTTAATCTCTTTCTGATACACTTTAAACTTTTTCTAACCTGTGTTTGTGAATATACAGGTTATATGAGTGCAAGAGGGTTTATGTTAGGGTCAATAACCCCGATCTTTCAATAAAACATGCCATTAAACCTTCTTAGTGATTTCTTCCTCTGCGATTTCGGCTCTATGATAGTTTTTCTGCATTATATGCCACCTGACTATGACTGTGGGGACTGTATGAATTCATCACTCTATAAACCCTACAAAAAACGATAAACACGTTATAAAAAACCTGCGGGAGTGGGAATGACTGCTTCAGAGGCTCGTGAGGGTGGAGGAGCAATGAGGAAAAATGTGGATGCAGCGGAAAAATGGGAGGAAAACCCTGGAAGAGTAGCTAACTAGGTCCAATGGGGGGTTTGAGTGGGACAAGGAACGTGGACCGTTAGATCAGGACGATCTACGGTGGAGATCTTCCGATGAAGCATTTCGAGAGAAACATGAAGGAAAGTGAATGCCATTGTGATATAACATGGACCGTGCGATCTCAGAGATCGACGGTTAGGATCAAATCGGGAGTGATGTTGCGGAGGGCAGCGGTATGGTGGAAAACCGGGGATGGTTTTCACAAAATGAAATTGGGGGAGGCGGTTTTGAGCGAATGGAATGCGATTCGATACAGAATCTGACGCGTGTCCCTCCCAATACCGCCCATTTCACAAAATTTTGGAATTTTAACTCTTGGGCACAAAAATTTTGCGAAATGGATTTTATGCCGTCGGATATCTTGGTATTGATCGGACGGTGCGGGTTGCATGCAACGGCGGCAATGTGCGCGGGCGGAAGAACTGGTGGGACCGGTAGATGACGTGATCTTTTCTGTCGCGGGGTGAATGGAGGGTTAAGTGTGAACCATCGGATCTGCATAAATGAACGATTGGATCTCGATCGGAGGGGCGATGGCAAAGGGTTATGGGCGGAGCACAACGCAATCTCAGTCGTTGGTTCTTGTGGATTCAACGGTCTAGATTCATTTAAAATCATAATGTCGGGGAATGGAAAAATAAACGCAAGGTAAGGTTATGACAGAGGTTAATGTATTTTAAGCACCCGATTGCGGAGCTTAGGTTATATGATATGGGGGCTAAAGGATATAAGCCCTTGGGGGCTTAATAACTTATAAGGTAAAAAGACTGTTTTTAAAGTCAAAAACGGGGTTTTTAAGGCTTAGTAATGGTTCTAATAGGATAGAAAAAGGATTTTTAAACCAAATAAAGGGAAATATAAGGTTTAAAAGGGGTTTAGGATGAGTTGGAGGTTGAAATGAAGGTCTACAGAGGAATTTTTGTGAAGGGAACAAGGGTGAAAAATGGAATTCTTTGTGAGTGAAAAGAGAAGTCAAATGATGGAAAATGGAGCCTCATGGATAGTTTTTCTTTGGTAAACAGCAAGGTTCATCAATGGAAATAGTAGTGAAGATTATCTAAGGGATAGAAAACACATGAAGGCTTCAAGAATGATAGATTTACAAAGGAAATGTTTCTCTTGAAGGCTCAGAAACATATTAGCCACCTGTTTTCTTTGACAAATTATTATAGGTGGCTAACAACAGGCAAGTAATTTTATGACAATGAAATGAAACTTTGTTGTTTCATGTTTTAAGAGTCAAGAAACAGAAAAAATATGACTCTAGTCACTTTCAGGTTGAAACGAGCGTGAAAGGACAAGTTCTCGAGGATATTTTCACTTTTAGAGTCACAAAAAGACCAAAATGACTATTCAGGTAATCTAAGCAAGAGGGTGTACCAAGTTTCTGTGAACTGCAATATACACCTTGGTGATAAAATGAAAGAAAAATGACCAACGGCTTGATGTACGTGCAGGCAATCTCCCCAAATGTTGTGTTTGATGTATCACGGTTACAAGGCGGCAGACTCAGCTTCCTATGGATAAAATATTGCAACCTATGAGGGTCTCCCTTTATATATGCAACGGTACGGGGAGCACAAGTTCATGCTAGCGTTGTCTAATGCCAGATGGCGAATGACAGCTACTAGGTTTAACGACATCGAAACACGTCACTAGCATAGACCTCTACAATATATGCATTATGTTTCAATGTTTCCTTACGTTGATTGAACTAAATTTAAAGTTGATCTTGAATTAATGTTGCGATTTCAAGGCCTTACCGAATTTGATCTCGAATCTTAATGCACAACTACATCCAGAAGAAAATCATTCCACTTCCATGAATGCTAGCTAAGAGAGGGATAGTAATCCAAGACAAAGCAGTAATAAATCGAATAAAGGAGAATTTTCCCTAATATATATAATACAACCAAAGCAGAAAACAAAAAAAATTTTCCTAGTTCGCTAATAGCTACTAATGCAAAAGAACATTTTCATTTTCAATTTAAGCGAAAGAATGCAAATTTTCCTTTTTAGATGAATGAGATGCACAATGCACTGTTACACTAAAAAGGAAAATGAACACTAGTTTTGAGCAATTCGAATGTAATGATCTAAAACAAAGAGACCAATCCAATACAAACATAAAATGCACTCAAAACAGGAATGCACTCTTTCAAACAAACAAAGGGCTTTCGAACCGATTCAACGAGCAATGTAATCTATGCTCAAAGTGGTGAACAGAGAGCTAAACGAAAAAAAAGGTGATCTTTCAAAAAACCAAAGACACAAAGAATTGAAAAAAAAAAAGCTAAAACAATCAGTCAGCGAACTGAAACGACAAGGAGCAATGTGACTCAAACTCAACTCAGAAGGCTCAGTGAGGAGAGGGTAGAACAAGCGGCACAAGGCACCTAGAAACCCTAGGGCACCAAACTCCACTGATAAGATGATGGACAAATAGTTGAGAAGACCAAGACTACAGAGTCAAAACTATCTCAGTGGACCAATTTAAAGAAAAAAAATGAATCCAGAGATAAGATACACCAACAAAACTCAGAAAAGAGGTTAAAATCCAATCCTACAAGATTCAGCGCGATTGTTTAGCTGTAATCCGCGCTAAACAGGGGTTGGCGCACCTATGACAAAAGAAACAAGCACCAATCGACGCGTCTGTTCAAAGAAAAATAGCGTCAAGCTAGAAAACCATGAGAAAAAATAAAAACCACTGAGCAGAGGCCAGACTTGACACTCTGGAACTGAATAGGATGGTTGAAAATAGTCAGACAGGCTAAATAAAGCAAAAAAACACTGAAACGACCAAAGTTGACTCGGAAAGAAAAATACTAGACAAACAACGAGAGATGAAAAAACACATTGATCCCCAGTGGAGTCGCCAACTTGTTGTGTAGGTAAATCCCCTCTGCGGACAGAGGCGATCCCTCTAGCCCTAGGGTGGGTCTAGCAGCAAGAAGACATGCTAATGTGCCAATTCCTAGTTTATGAATGAAACTGAGTCGGGATAGATGTCCTACCTTTGTTCCAACGTAGTTGTCGTAGTTGTGGCAGCAGTCTCCTGATCTTCATCCTGACACGTCACAATCCTTCAGTGGTAATACTCAAGTGCCTACACAAGGATCAGAGAACGATAACAGCATACGAAAATATACTTACATTCATAACTATCTAATTGGTCAAGGAGAATTAAATGCATTGCACAAGATTAATCATATCAAACGCAAAACGGGAACCAAAACATCAGTGATGTATTAATAAGTAGAGAGAGAAAGATTTTACAACCAAAAGAGCCTTGATGTCGCAGTCTCCTTCAGCAAGTCCAGTCAAAACTCATCTCAAGCATTCATCAGGGAATTGGACTTGGTGAGACAATAAGCCTAGGCTCTCTCTCGACAATGGGTCTCTCTACTCTACCTCACACCAGCAATTCAGGTTGTTCTGTTATTCAACCATTTCAGCTAGCTGCAACTATGTGAGAGAGATGTATTTATACGAGAGGAGGAGGAGGTTGGGATCCCTCATATTGTGGAAGGGAGGCCTTATCCTTTGGGAGGTTGCTCAATTGTAGGAAACAAGAAGCCAAAGGAAGGTGTTCGATGTTATTCAATCGAACAAACCATGTTGATTCTGGTCACGAAGTGGTTGGGAATGGAAACTTCGCTTCTATTTTAAAAAACTTTCCAAAAACAACTCGACGCAGGCATTCCACATAGACAGAGCGCCAATGGGTGCGGGGCCTAGTGCTAATTTCTGTATGGGTGCGAGGCCATAACTGCCTACCAGCGTCGACCCAAAATCATATGTTTTTGAGAGCCTGCTCGAGGAATAGTCAACAGATAAAATTTTCTTCTCATGCTAAGGGATGCAATAACACTTTTGGCAAGGTATGAAAATACACATAAGTCATGGAAATGGTCCTCCAATGTGCAGGATGGGGATTGCAGGGATGGTGAAAAAATATTGTGTAACATTAAGTGCTTTAAGTCCATTTGTTTTTGCTGAAATTGAACATGTGTAACAGAAATATAATGCAAAAAATAAACATCCACATATAACAACGAATTTAATCTAGGATTTCACTCGAATATCGTGGGCTACGTCTCCTTGAGCTCTTGTCATCTTGTCTTGGATCTTTGGGATTATGGAAAAATTTATTTTACAAGTTCCAGTACACTTAACTCCAATGCTTACTGAAATGAACCAATGGGCTTATAATACCATATATATCCCTATCATGGCTTTCATCACTCTGAAAACAGATCTAGGCTTCCTTAGACTTGATTCCTAATTATGTCCGTGCTCTGAGCTACACTGAGCTTCTCCATGGCACTAACTCCTTCATAATTATTTAATTGTCCCTGAAACCTCACCTATTGTCTCCAAAAAACATAAAACACCAAAAATAGATTGATTTTTTGCTCAAAATGAGCATTGCATCCCCAATCTAGGCCTCACTCCATGGTTGGCCCTGGGTTGCCCAAAACTTCCCTGTAGGTTATAGACCTTCATAATTGTTCAAATGGCTCTGAAAATCCATTCATTGGATTTCAAAAGCTAAAAATAGCCATGATAGACTATTGTTTCACTGCAATTGGCCTCCGGAAGCTCTGGTTTCGCCTCCAACACCTGGTGGTACCCCCTGGCTCTAGGGTTAAAGAAAACTTCTCTGTGGCTTCTCGAGCTCTAGAATTCTTCAAAATATTTTGTAAACTCCTCCATTGGATTCATAATACTCATTATAGTCATAAATAACTATTGGTTTGCAGCATAAGGCCTCTAGCTGCCCTGGCTATGCCCCGAACTGCTGCTGGCACTTGCTGGCCCTGGTGGCCCCTGGAAATTAATTGAAGAATCCAGGCTTTCAAAAGTTCTCTACAGGCTCTTAAAACCGCACCATTAGTTCTAAAACATTTTAAATATCCAAAATTGACTATTTTATTTCCAAATAAGGCCTCTAGCTCCCCTGCCTATGCCTCAAACTGTTGTTGGCCCATGGTGGCCCTAGTGGCCCCTAAAACTTATCTAAAGAAAAAACCTAATCAAAAGTCCTCTGATGGCTCTGTGACCCTCACCAATGAGTCTGAAATGTTGGTGATCAAGAGCTCAAATCTGAGCTTGGGGAAAAAGTTCAAAAATGAAAGTGCTCAAATTGAATTGGAACGTGAACGACCGGATAGGCCTCGGCGATATGATCCTAACGCCGTGAACGACACTGAAAACCGATATCATATGAGAAATATATTCAAGTTTGAAATTTCTCAATTTCAAGTAAAAATTCAGTTTGACTTGGTTTGACCTTGATTAAAAAAAAAAAAAATTTAAAAATTCCTTGGAATATTCCTCAGAATATTCCCTGGAATATTCTAGATGGGCCAATCGAATGGTGCCAAGTGTCATTCACTATTCTGATGTTAAATTGACTTTTGTATTGGAGGGCCAATAGGAGGCCCCCACATGGCCCTCAATTCAGAAATTTTGGCGTATTAAAATGTTATTGCAATTCCTTGGTTTGAACACGAGACCTCATCCCCACAAGTGCTAAACCTTTCCATTGGCCCACGGCCTTTGGTTTTGATATATGAACCACAAAACATATATTTGAATTTTAAATTTAAATTGGGCAGGCCCGTAAGGGGGCCAGCCCTTAAGGACCAGCCCCCTATGCAACGTGACTACAGGCGGAGATCCAAAGGCTAAGGCAGATGGCGGATAATGTTTCAAATGGTTTAGTTTATTGTTATGTGGATAGGCCAATTGAATCATGGCGGAAGTTACGTTAAATATTAAATATTAAATATTACAACCGTTAGTCCCAACATTTAATCCGAACGATGTGGCCGCATGCACCACTTGAAATTTAAGGTCACAATAAACGTTTCCACCATTTTAGCGCATGCTCCCCAAATTAAGGCAGATGTGTCAGATTAGCTGCAATTAACTAAAGTTGGCCCACAATTAGTGGGATTTTTGCCTAACATTGGGCAAATACTGTTTTGGTCATAACTTGGGCTATGAGAAGCCAAATGGAGCAAAAAAAAATTGTATTTCGTATGTTCTGAGCATTATGAATCTATTGGCATAGGTTTCATAGCCAACAGAGGTCGTTTGCAAGTGTTTTTTCTTCGGGGAAGTTCCAGGAGCCACTAGGGCCATATCAGTTTGGGAGCTGCATTGGGATCTGTGCAGCCATTGAATGTGAAAAAAAGGCCGTTTCTGACTGTATTCTATGTTTTGAGTCCATATAGCTATTTTTTTCTGTTAAGGCATTATTCACCTCGGATTTCTTCATGGAAGCTTTCAAGGCCACTAGGGCCATTCGAGTGCTTGAGCTGTTTGGGGGTTGTATTCGTCTATTTTTGGTGATTCAAAAGCCTAATTCTGTTGTCTTTGACATTATGAGTCCATTGGAAGAGGTTTTAGAACCATTGGAGGTCATCTTCACCTCGAATTTCTTCATATAATTTTAAAGGGCCATTTGAAGAAAGTATTGTTTAAGGTACAATTTCACTGTTTAGTGCTTGGGGAAGAGCATTCTTAGTTGTTTCCTATCTTCTGATTTTGTTTTTATAGTTAGATTTGCCTTTAGAGGCACTTATTTACTTGTATTAGCCTTTGCATCTTTCTTAATACAAGAGGACAAGCCCATTTTGGGAGGCTTGGTCCAGCAAACGTAGCCCAGGAGGGGTGAACTGCTTCATCATCTTTGTGTCATTATTTGTTGAAGATATCATGTTAAAAAAATCTGATATGATGTGTTAAACAGCAAATTTAAGTAACTTGCCTTCACACATTAACACCCAAACAACTGCTCAAACTTATTTGTTTTATTCCGCAAGACATCAAGCTTCAAGCATGAGTATTTTAATGAAATCTGAGTGTTTACTTCATAGTTAACCTTGGATTTGTTTGCACATTTAAAATTATTGAAAATGGATACCTTGCACCCTTTATTCAAGTACATTCCATTTTCAGATCAGTTGGAGATAGTCGAAATTGAATATTGGCACTCCAAAATTAGTCGAATCTAGCTCAAGATAGAGCCTGAACTCATTTTTCCCAATGACCCCTAAAAATCCTACACCAAATGTGGAGAACTGCACTTAACTCCAGTTAAATTTGGCACAAATCCAAAATTTTGGTGGGCGCTCCAAATCTTCTACCAAGCACTAACTGTGGCAATAATTGTCAGCCATCACGCGTGGGCACATGTGCTAATTGTTTGCGGTCTTCGTGGTTATGGTTAGCCGTAGCCATAATGGTCGACAGACTAACTGGCATTTAACCCTGCATGTGAACAGGTTTCAGCATAAATGTTGGCGGTTAGGCTAAGCCCACGATCTTGGGCACTTGGTCACGCGGGGAGGGGCTAGCCCCTCCGGACCCCCAAACCCATAACCATAACATAATAAATTAAATCGTTGACCCCTTATAATTAAGAAACATGGTTGGCAGAGACGGTAAAAGCTTGTGGGCTCTCAACGGTAGGTCGTGCGTTCGATCCAGCGAAGTCCCACCAAAATTTTAAACCACGGTACAAGGGCCACGTGTCGGCCTCTGGGCCTGCCACGTGGCAACCCATTATTGGTCCGAAAACAAAATAGTCAATCCACTGCCGAATTAAACAAGGCCACTTGTCGACATATGACTGGTCCAAATAGAATATTCCCCAAACAAGGCTACTTGTCGACATATGACTGGTCCAAATGGAATATTCTGGGGAATATTTCGAGGAAAATTCCAGGAATATTCTAGGAATATTCCTGGGAATATTTTGAGGAATATTCTAGGGAATATTCCAAGAATATTCCCTAGAATATTCTCTTTTTTAATTTTCCCAAATTCGAGTCAAACCTTGTCAAAGTCCAAAAATTGCAGTTTATTGGACTTTTCAAACTAAGATAACTTCTTCATACGGTGTCGGTTTTTCGAACTATTCACGGCGCCAGAATCAGGAAGAGGAGATCTATCTGGTCTCTTTGGTTTGGCACACTTCCGAACACTTTGAATTTTGAGCTATCACTTAGGTCCATAATCCTGTTCTGATCAATTACGTAGGGTATTACCATAGATTTATAGAAAAAATTTCTAAGATAGTTGCACCTTTTTATACTTTAATAGGTAATGTCAAATTCGAATGGACTGACAATTGTGATTTTTCATTTGCAGACCTCAGTAAATTGCTTTCAACGTGCCAGTGTTAAGAGGACCAAACTGGGAGTTACCCTTGAATGCATCAGGTACAGCCATAAGCACCGTTATTGAACAAGAAGAAAACAAGAAACCTTATGCTATTTATTACATTATCAAAAACCTCACTCTTATTGATTTAAACTATACATTAACAGAAAAAAGAAATTTTAGTTGTTATATATGCTATTAATAAATTCTGACATTATATAACACGATATCCAGTTTTTTTGTATATTGATTGCTCTGTTATCAGATATTTAGCTAACAAGCCCATTACTAATGGTCAACTTACACAATGGTTATTGTTGTTGCGGGAATTCAATATCACCATTAAGGATCGACCAGGAAAAAAAACTTTGTTGCAGATTTCTTGTCTCGAGTACCCAAGGTAAATGACTCTCAGCCAGTAGATGACCAGTTCCTAGACGAGCATCTATTCATAGTGACAATGAAAACACCATGGTACGCTGATGTGGAAAATTTCCTAGCAGTTGGTAAATTTCCAACACATTTGTCACCACGAGAAAGGACATTGAATATTGAGTGCAGTGCACGCTTCTCCTAGATCGGTGGTTGTCTTTTCCACACAGGCTCCAACTTCCAAATCCGAAGGTGCATCAGAGAAAATGAAGTTTATGACATTCTAATAGCCTGCCATGATGAACTACTAATGAGAAAGTTACTAATGCTAAACTTCAAAGTTCTACTTTGAAGTTTGAATTAGTAAATCTTGGCTCTGACTCTAAACCTCAAAATGTTAATTTGGGACTCAATTTAACTCAAGAGGAAAGAATTGCTTTCATCAAAGTTCTAAATAGGTACAAAAATGTTTTTTCTTGGAATTATGAAGACTTAAAAACTTATGATACTTCTGTTATTCAACACACAATTCCAATGTTATCTGATGTTAAACCTGTTCAACAGAAGTTAAGAAAGATTCATCCAAATCTTGAAAGTCAAATCAAAACGGAACTCAACAAACTTTTGAAAGCTAAAATCATTTTTCCTGCAAGGCATTCTAATTGGGTTTCCAACATGGTACCTATCAGGAAGAAGAATGGTGATATTAGAATCTGCATTGATTTTAGAAATTTAAACTAGGCATGTCAAAAAGATAATTTTCCATTTCCAACCATGGAGCAAATACTCCAAAAGGTAGCTGGTTCTGAACTCATGTCCTTCCTTGATGGATTTTCAGGCTATAATCAAATATTAGTACATTCATATGATTGGTTGAAAACCACTTTCAGAACCAAATGGGGAACCTATGCTTATCAGAAAATGCCTTTTGGTTTAATAAATGCAGGAGCTACTTTCAGAAGAAATGCATTAGTTTTAATTTAAGGTGATTAATAGATCAGGTTATTTATCTCTTGATGAAATAACGATTATTTTCAAGGAGAGCCAATCATATACATGATCCAAACAAATATTTGAAAGATGTGAAAGGTTTGAGTATTTACTTCTGTACCAAGAAATCATTCTTTTCTCTCGATGAAGGGAAAAATAGGGTTTTTTGTGTCAAAAGATGGTATATATATTGACTGAGACGAGTATATTTCGATATTTCTCTACCTCATAACAAAAAATCTACCAATCATTTTTATAGGGAAGATTAATTTTGTAAGATTCTATTCCCGATTTTCAAAATTGTTTTACCTATGTAGAATATGATTAAGAAAAATTCAGTATTCAAATGGGGGTATAAAGAGAAAGAAGCCTTTGATGCAATCAAACAGGCAATCATTAATGCACCTGCATGGAATACTCCTGATTTTTCTAAAGATTTTATTCTTTATACTTTGGCCACCTAAACATCCTATGCTGCTGTTTTAACATAACTCAATGATCAACAAGTAGAAGCACCAATTTCTTTCTTCAACTCAAATCTACAAGGAGCTGAGCTTAATTATTCCGATGTAGAAAAACAAGCCTTCGCTGTGTTTAAGTCAATCAAACATTTTAGACATTTTCTCCTAAAGACACATACAAAAATTATTGTCCCATTCTCTATAGTGAGGCAATTATTAATTCAAAAAGAAGTAGGAGAAAAGAGAGCTAATTGGGTAACAGCTTTGCAAGAATATGATATTGATATTAAACCAGCTAAGATTGTTAGAGGACAAGGTTTTTGCAGATTGTTAGCAGGAGCTCATAACATACCAGAAAATCAAGATTAAGATATTACTGTTCAAGTAAGTCAGATAAATGTCATAGATTCTGAATCTCAGTATGCTAATATGAAATTTTACTTGAAAAATTGGTATGCTCCTTCTAATCTCAGCTATAAGAACAAACGTGCTTTAAGATTGAAGGCCATTAAATATGAAATCATTGATGATGTGTTATTCAGAAAGAATTATGATTCAATCCTATTAAGATGTCTTGAAAAGATTGAAGCAAAGAAGGTATTGCGGGAATTACATGATGGACCAGTAGGAGGTCATTTTGGAAGTGACACCACAGCTCAAAAAATAATCCATGCTAGATACTATTGGCCTACCCTTTTCAAATATACAGATGATTATGTGATGAAGTGCATAATTTTTCAAACTGCTAGTGGAAGACAAAGGAAACCAGCTTTTCCTTTGCAACCAGTAAGTATTGAGCAACCATTTGAGCGATAGAAGGAAACCAGCATCATTGGGTGAGATAGTACACTCCTCTTCCAAACAGCACAAATACCATCACCAGACGGTTACTTCTAAAAGTGGTGAAAGAAATTTATAAAATGACCAATTAGAATTACGAATGTGATTTCTAGTCAATTCATCACTTTCAGGTTTGTTACCTAACATTTGGTATATTATCTTATATTTAAAATAGTATAATGGAATTTGCAATCAAAAGAGGTTTTAAATTGAAATATTCAGCAAATTATTATCCACAAGGTAATGGTTTAGCTGAATCTACTAACAAAAATCTCATCAAAATCATTAAAAGTACCATGGATCAAAATCAAAAGAATTGGCACAAGTCTTTAATTTTTGCACTATGGGTTGATCGTATTACTCTTAAAGCTTCAATAGGAACTTCACCTTTCAATTTAGTTTATGGAAAAGAAGCTGTGATACCATCAAATCTAGCTCTCCCATCATTAGCTCTAGTGCAATTTATTGAAGAAAATCCTTCCTCGTCTATTCAGTTAAGATTTGATCAAATCCTTAAATTAGAAGAAAATAGAGAGAAAGAAAAAATTATTCATGAAAAACATCAACAACTTGTAAAATATTCTTTTGATTCAAGTTCCACCGGCTCAAAAAATTTGTCAATTGGTGATCTTGTTCTGAAATGGGATAAAGCACATGAAGAAAAAGGTAAGCATACCAAATTTCAGAAAATGTGGTGTGGACCATTTCAGATTGCTGAAAAGATAGGCTCATATACATTCATACTCCAAGATTTAACAGGAAAGAGAGAATCTCTTCCTGTAAATAGGCTTGTCTTAAAGAAATTCTTTTCATAAGGAGGTAACCCCTTCTTACTTGTACATATTCCTTTCTGCAATTTATGTTTGTTTTGTAAATAAAGGTTTTTAATAGTCTCTAATTGAATTTTTACTATTAGAAAATGTCTTAGGAAAAATGTTATAAATACTTATTTTGTGTAAATAAGAATTTTTAGGGAAATGACTACAGTTTTAGATAGTTTAAAAATAAAATGTTAAACTTTGAAAAAAATCTCAAAACATTTACATGATCTTTTGAAACCTTGAGGAAAATGTAAATCATTATAATTTGATTGAGCAGAGAAAGGTTATCTTTAAAAGTAAAGATTTTTTCAAGCTTTAGCAAACAAAAAACTCTGAAAATTGTCATCCATTGATTCTTAAGGATAAAACTATTTCACCCCATCCATTTAGGTTGTGATTTTTTAGAATGTAATTCTAAGAAATTATATGGCAAATTTAAGAGATAAGAGGTCTCATCACAAGCCTGCTTACCATGATCATAGGAAGTAATAAAACTGACATTACCAACACTACATACCAAAACAGGGTAATGGCTTATAAATGTAATACAAGGGGTCTCATCACGAGCTAGCTTGTTCAGTTTAATTACAACTAGTGAATGGCATTGTTACTAATTGGCTACCAAACTAGAACAATGGCTCTTAAACTAAAAAAATAAGTAAAAGACAAAAATATGAGATAATATGTCTTATGAATTTATTTTTAAAGAGTCATAATCCTAGTTGGATGGGACAATGAATGGTTGATGGTTAAAAGGTAACCCTGTTGAGACTATGAATGTTTGCAGGAAGCAGAGGTAATGCCTATGAAAATAGAGTATATTACAAAAGCTAAACTTGGGAAGACCCCTTACTTCATTATTATCAACCAATCAAGGCTTGAGAAAACCAAAAAATGATTTTATCTTTGAGGAATTAGAAAGAAATTGTAAGTGATTTTTACTCTTTTTCAGAGTTATATTTTATTTAAAATTTCTCTAAGAAAGTTTTCATTATCTTTAGAAATTTTTACTTACTAGAAATATAGTATTCATTTTATTTTTTCAGAGATAACTGTTTCTTCCAGTAAATCGCCAATTGTTGTACGGTACAAAAACCCTCCCCATTTCTAATTTTTGGAATAAATTTCATTTAGAAATAGGTCCCCTTTTTCTTTAGATAGGAATAAAAACTGAGAGGAAATTAGATCATTTTTGAATAAAACAATAAAGGTTCATTGTTAAAAGGGCATATATTGCATATCTTTAATAGCAAGTGTATATAAACAAAATTCAACATTGAAAAATTTACGATCCGATGAGATATAAAGACTTTATCACATTAACATAATACATGTAAGTATTCAATTGGAACAAAGTCTGATGTGATACAATAATCGCAATTGTAAATCGCAGATATCCTTAAGTTGTATATTTGTTTTTGAAAAACTCCGATGCGATTGAACCGATCACAATCACAAATCACAGAAGCGTTAACCTTTCACATTTGTTCTATAAAACTTCCATGAAATGTGATTGATTGCAATCACATTTCGGAAGAACAATGTAATATGTGCATGTTTTATAATCTATGATGCGATGGGCCCCATCGCAAATCGCAATCGCAAAATGAAAATTCAAACTCTTCATTCGGTCATTTGCAAAACTCTGATGCGAGGCGATTGATCGCAATCACATTTCGAAGGAACAAACATTATTTTCACTCATGATACTAAAATCTACGATGCGATGGACCTACACCAATCACGATCGAAAATTGGTGAATCATAGTATGTTATTTGTTGTCCCTCTTGAAAATCCCCGATGCGATTAACACTTAATCTTTATATTTTACATTGCACGTATGTTATTTATTCATCGGAATCGCATGATTCAAAGGGAAATTTTTATGTTTTCATTTCAGAACCGCAGATCTCCGATTGTACGTTTATTATTAATAGAAAATCAAAAGAATGATGATTATTGATTCTATTTAAAATATGTTTAGTGTGACTTATAAAGAGAGAATTCAAGTCTAAAATACAGAGTTAATACATGGAAATCAATGAATATATCTTTCATATAGTTGTTCTCTTTATTCTCTTTTTACCACGTCTGAAAGTTTTTTCTCCATTGTAGAACAACAGAACATCCAATCCTTTCATTCGCCGAGCAAGAGAAACGTTACCAGACAACGAAATGTCTAAAAGATCTAGGAAAGGAAAGGCCAGTGTCACTGTGAAGACCCCTATTTTAACCATGGTACCTAAAGAGAAACTAGCTAGAATTAAGTTGGTTACAGACACATCGTGCCAAGGTCTTGGAAAACTCTCTTGGGAAGAGGTATATAATCTGATTGAAAGGGAAAAACCTAAGATCATTGTGGTGAAGGCATCAGTTCCTGACAGAGATGACTCAGAGTCTGATTCAGAAAATTCTCTTCAAGCACCTGCGAATTCATTGCTGCAGCGAATTGCAGCCCGGGCAAACATTTTCCCTTACTATGATGTAATCCGGTGGGTGATAGACAATGTCACCATCTAGAACAGGACGTTTATTTCAGCTACTGGGACAACATTTGGGTCATTTAAAGCAGAGGACATTAAAGCAATGTACCACCTTCCGGACCCACAAAAAATCTACAACAAAGCCTTCATCAAGGAATTTGGTGCAAATAATGAAAATCATTCGGAGCCAATCAGAGAATGGAGAAGAGCTCCAGAGAAGCACAAAAACGAGGCATCAGGTACGTACTCTGTGGAGTCCGTTTCGCCTCCATACTGTTACGCCGCCACAATGATGTGCAGGCTATTTGGAAATGATAATTTAGCTAGGTTTTCGATACAAATGGTGCCCAATCCATTAAACGCCAGAATTAAGAATCATCGTGGGTTTTCATTCTTTCAGGATAAGATAATAATGGGGATTCTCGAGGTATAGAAAGGAATGAGGAAACAGGAAACACAACCCCATTCTACTTTTGTGCCTGTATTCTAGATGCCCTATGTTTCAACTCTGAATTTCCCATGTTAGGATGGAAATGGACTCCAAAATATCCTGCTCCTATTCATATATATCATAAATTATTTTGGAAAGTTCATTTTAAAAAGCATTTTTATAGAATTTGTCATGGTTTACTCATCCCTTTTTATCAAACCATTTTTAACTGATTCCCTCCCAGGCTTTCTGAAAAAGCTAAAATTGATATATCCTTGATTGGGGACTGGTTCGGAGAAGAAAGATTTACTTATATCAGAGTCTTCGGGAGCATTGTAGAGCCCCATATTATGCCTCTGTATGTTCCCGATAAACTGTTAGCATAAGAGATTTCCTATTAGTTAACAGTAGAAGGCATGTCTAGGTCCTTGAAGAATAATAAAAAGTTGATGTGGCCTACTTTTCCCTTCCACTGTGGACATTATACTCTCAATAACTTCACACATGCTGAAAAGGAGGTTATCAAGATAAGAGATCTTAAAATCTCTACAGTCCCATGCAAGCAATATGACCCAAAGAAGGTGGCGTTTGATTTCACCACTTCTATTTCAATCGCTCAATTTGAGCATGAACCAGATGAGTTTGATTATTTGTTTGTTTCTGCTGATAATTTGTCCCAAGTCTATAACTTAGCCAAGTCTAAATTTCATACTGAAGAGATCAATAAATTCATGTTATTTAGAAGCCAAAGACTACTCAAAGCTCCTCTAGATCAATTACGAATTCATGTGCAAGAGTCTGAAACACAACAAAAATAAAAAGAAGATGCATCTGATAAAGTAGCTAAAGAAACATCTACCAGTGGGGCCAATGTACAGATACAGAAGGAAGTCACAGGAACTAATCCTGTTGTGCAGAAAGATAATACTGATGGTAAACTCAATGTACATATTGATCAGCAATCTACAGCTCAGACAGAAAAGGAAAGCACAGGTACTGAAACCAATGTGCATACTAAGAAAGGAGACACAGGCAGTAAGCCTATTGTACAAGCAGTAAAAGGAGATATGAGCAATAATCTAGATTCTCAACTTGGAAGAGAAGGAACTACTGAAAAAGTAGTGGAATCTATTGAACTTATAGTTTATTCCCATTTGTTGAGCCAATATGAGCAATTTTCCCAGCAAATAGGACAACAAAATAATCCCCAAGTTAATGTTCTGGAAGATCAAGATATGGAATTTATTCCTGAACATCCTACAGGTGAAATTATGTTGAAAGTAGAAGAAATTCCTCCTCTAGATGTCTTTTATAGTCCTAAGCATATGGCTATTGTTAGAAAACAGAGGAAGAGGAGAAGAACTAACCAGGATCCACTTTCAACATCACAAGTGGAATTTATGAATATTGTTTATAAAAATGATGAGGTGAATCCCTCGGAGGATCTCACCAAATTATCTCAATACGCAGGTGCCTATAGTGCTGCAACTATAGACAAAGCTTCTGAAGTCTCCCAGTTGATGAAACAAAAAGACTTACAGATAGCTATGTTAGAGGAACAGGCCACAGAGAATCAGCAAAAGATTGTTCAGCTGAAAAAACAATTGCAAGATAAGGAGCTTAGATCTAAACAGTTGGAAGAACAACTTAACATTGAAAATAAGAATATTGATGAAAAACCCTTGAACAAACAGCAACAGTTGATTCAAGAGGTAGAAAAGCTACAAAATATTCTGCAAAGTGAGAAAAATGCAATGATTGAACAAGAGAAAATATTCCAATCATCATTGGACAAGTTCAAGGATTACCCTAAGTTAGATCAATTCAAAATTGAAGCTCCTGAAATAAACAAACTGCTATCTCAGCAGTTAAATGAATTTTGTCTAAAGTTGACACAAGTTGAGCCCTTGTGCAAAATAACATCATCTTTGATAGATGAAGCAATCACTCTCAGGCAAGAAATTGATGAGGATGATGACAAAATTTCTGAATTTCTTTCATGGCAGGATACAGAGCAGGGAAGAAAAGCTAATCTTCCTAGAATTGAGGAAAGACACAAGGAAATTTTATTTGCGGAATGGGAACAGCAACTAATGAAATCAGAAAGAGTCATATCAAGAGCTAAAAGTATGATGAATAATATTACACAGCTGATTAATGGTAACTTGTGTGCCACTAATTTGATCCCGGATTGTACCCCGGGAAAATTACCAAAAGCAAAAGAAGTTGATTCCAAGTGGAAGGAAGAGATAATCAATAAGAATCAATAGATTAGAAAACTTCAAGGAATTTCATGGGATATTATGTGGACTTATCTAATCAAGCCACACAGTCAACAAATGGCCATCAAATTCCTTTCAAATGCTATTCATTCTATCATTCTTGAATTCTCTGATGCTACGTATACTGGGCAGCTACATTCAAGGCTAATTCATCCAAAAGAAGTGAAAGATATGCTTAAAATATACCATCTGAGCACATTAAACGCAGGAGATAATCAATGAATCGGTTTCACTTCAAGATCGCAATTTTGTTTCTAAATTTTCGATTAGATAGATTGTAGCAGTATTTTTAGTTATTTTGTTTTATTTTAAAGTTCCTATTTAAACCCCTTTCATGCATTTAGAAAGGGGTCCTGAATTTGTAATATTTTGACTTGGATGTTACATTTTTGTACTCCATTGACTCTTATGTTTTTGTAAAGGATGACATCTAGTGGTTCTATGGAAAATTGTCTTTAAGAATTGCATTTCTGTTTCATGGAGTCTGTTTTACATTGAAGTGTTGAATTTGGATATCGAATTGCATCGAGAAAGTATCAAGATGGATATGGTATTTCTATCTATTCACTGTTAATTTTCTTGTGTTATGAGATATTCTCTTTAAAATTTTCTATCATTTATATGTACTTGTTTTACAATATTTCTTTATACATATCATTTCTGAGTGTGTAGAAATATTCATCTCTTTCAGTATATGCAAATGATATATAAAATGATGAATGAAATGTGTTATTACAACTCTGTTTAATTTCTTAAACAGAGTTATCATTATTTGATACTGCATATTTCAGTTAAATTATAATACATTTTCATGGTTATTGATTTGATTGAAACGATTTTAAAGTTGTATTCATATTTGATACCTGCGTTAGTTTTAGAATTATTTATCAGTTATAGATTAAATTAGATAGATTTTTTAACTTATTTTTGTCCCATTTTCCATCCATCCAATCATTCCATTACCAACCCATTTAAGTTATTAGGAAACTGGTCCTATCAATCCAGTCAGAGCCACCATACCAAACGTAAAAGGAGATGTCCTAAGGTCCCGACCAGGTGGTTTTCCCCCAATGTTTGAAGCAAAGATTTTCGAGGCTTCAAAATTTTTAGCGCTAGAAGGAGGGAATAAGATATGAATGGAAAATAAATCCAAATCTACAGGCCATTATAAGAGCAACTCACCCTCATCACCTTCTTCAATTTCTTCCACATCTCAAATCACCACCTACCAAAGTTTCAAATCAATCAAACAATCAAACCTCCTGAGTCTCCTGAAATTGAAGCTTTAGTTCATAAACGTCAAGGGTTCTCATTATCATTAGAAGAGTCTGAAATATCTGAAGGTAGTGTTACCTCACAATTTGTTTCTTCTAGACCTCTCACTAGGTCACAAAGTGAAAAACTTGGTATTCCTCCAAAAGAATTTCCTTTACCTAGTAGAGTTAAAACAATAAAAACCCCATCGGAAACAGAAAGTGATATTAGTTCTTCATCGCAGATTCAATCATCTGTTTCCCAAGCCCCAAATCAGAAAAAGTGCAGTTGTCTCATCATCATCGTCTGCTCAAACAACATCTATCCAAACACCAACTGTCTCTTCTAGTCCTTCAACTGTTACTACTCAAACACCAGTTGTTTCTCCAAATCCTCCCATTGTTATCCCAACGATGGCACAAGCAGCACCAAGACCATGGGCTAGACCCAGAGCTATTAATATGCCTGCACCTTTACATGATTTACCCGATCATGTTGAAAAATGGCTACCAAAATTCAGTCCAGAACTGAACATACCAGCTGAAGAACACATCAATAATTTTATGCTTGCTGTAAATTTGAATGGAGTTGAACATGAAGATTTTGTAGTCAGATTATTCCCCTATACTTTACAAGGTGCAGCAAGATCCTCGTATTTTTCATTACCTTCAGGATCTATTACAAGTTGGGATATTTTCTCAGATCATTTCTTGACCAAATTTGGAGATGACAGATCCATAACTACTCTAATCAATGATCTTTCCAACTTGAGAACAGAAACCAAGGAACCCAATAAAGATTTTAACTCTCAATTCAACAAACTTTTGAATAAAATCCCTATAGATTCAAAGCCTAGTGAGCAGGTTAAAATTGAATGGTATATAAATGCTTTGCCTTCAAACATAGAAATTTTTGTTGATAGAGCAGCTAAACCAACTTTGGCTGAGAACATGAAAGAAGCGATTGCAGTGGAAAAAGGGATTATTGCTTTGGATAAGAAAAATGCCATTGAAGAAAGAAAATCCAAGAAAGTCAGCTTTAAGGATGATTCAAAGAAGAAGGCACCAAGAGATCCATATGACATGGAAGGCTTACAGAAAGTTCTTAAAACCATGTCTAATGAGATGGTTGAGATTAAAGAGCAAGTAGCAGAGACTTCTACAAAGATACCATTCAAAAATTTCAAGAGAAATCAAGCTGAATCTAAACCTCCCAATTCAATCTCCAATGCAGAATCAAAAGAGGAAGAAGAAGAAGATACTCCTGCGGTATCAGATGAAGAAGAAGAAAGAGAAGAAATAGTTGAATTACATGGAATGTGGGATTTCATTCTCCCTAACTCAGACAGTGAAATAGAACAAGAAGTTATGCTTGTAAGTACAAGGAGCAAATCTACATCAGAACCTGTTCAATCTATTCCTAAGAAGAAAACTACAACTCCAAGTACCAAAGACAAATCCCCTGCAAAGAAAGCTTCTCCCTTACCCACTCAAAATCAGCCGTCATCTTCTAATACTTATACATCAATATCTAAGACTTTGGTGGTATCAAATCCTATGGATTATAACATTGTTGAAGACATGAAAAAGACTAGAGCGAACATTTATTTGCATGAACTCAGCAAACTTAAATATAAACAAAAGATGTTATTAAAAGAATTAAATGCTACACCTATTGCTCCTCTACCAAGTGGTGTAGTTGCCAAAGCAGCTAAAGGGACTGGTAAGCCACCAGACAAAGTAGATGCCACTTGTAGCTTTCAACAAAAATATCCTTGGAGGTTATTCTACTGAGTCATTCCTTGGGAATTTCACTGCACCACAATCACCCTTTTCTGTAAATACTTTTCTTTCGCAAATTGAAAATTTTTCACAATCTGATTCTTCTAGAATTTTTAATATTTCGGATACATCTGTAGATAAACCTGTAGATAAATCTTTATTTTGGTCATTATATTTTGATGGATCAAAATCTAGTGAAGGAGCAGGAGCAGGATGCATCTTAATTGATCCAGAAGGAGAGAAAACCATGCTATCATGTAGACTATAATTTGAGTGCACAAACAATACTGCAGAATATGAAGCCTTGATTCAAGGGCTTTATAAAGCTATAGGGTTAAATGTAAAATACTTGAAAGTATATGGTGATTATGAAATTGTCATAAGAAAAGTAAGGAATACCATCCATTGTCTTTTAGGACATCTTAAATATTATCAAACCCTTGTGCAGGACCTTACCACTCAATTTTTAGCATTTAATATCTCTTCTATTCCTAGAAATCAAAACACATCAACTGATTTGTTAGCTAATGTTGCATCCAAACTCCTCCCTGTTGAAGATTGCAGTCCTGATAGATTTTTAGTACAATTTATTTTTCGCCCATATGTTCCAGATAATATCACAAACTGGAGAGTATTCTACCATGATGAAGATATATTGAATTTCTTGACTTCAGAGAAATCCTATGATGAAAAAATTATTGATGAAGATGATCATGATCTGCAAATTACTTCAAAAAGTAATGAAAATCCTATTCCTAAATCTGTTATTAAACTTGAGGATCTATATGATATAAAAGACAGATTCAAGAAAGTTACTAATGCTAAACTTCAAAGTTCTACTTTGAATTTTGAATTAGTAAATCTTGGCTCTGACTCTAAACCTCAAAATGTTAATTTGGGACTCAATTTAACTCTAGAGGAAAGAACTGCTTTCATCAAACTTCTAAATAGGTACAAAATTGTTTTTGCTTGGAATTATGAAGACTTAAAAACTTATGATACTTCTGTTATTCAACACACAATTCCAATGCTATCTGATGTTAAACCTGTTCAACAGAAGTTAAGAAATATTCATCCAAATCTTGAAAGTCAAATCAAAACGGAACTCAACAAACTTTTGAAAGCTAAAATCATTTTTCCTGCAAGGCATTCTAATTGGGTTTCCAACATGGTACCTATCAGGAAGAAGAATGGTGATATTAGAATCTGCATTGATTTTAGAAATTTAAACAAGGCAAGACATGTCAAAAGGATAATTTTCCATTGCCAACCATGGAGCAAATACTCCAAAAGGTAGCTGGTTCTGAACTCATGTCCTTCCTTGATGGATTTTCAGGCTATAATCAAATATTAGTACATTCAGATGATTGGTTGAAAACCACTTTCAGAACCAAATGGGGAACCTATGCTTATCAGAAAATGCCTTTTGGTTTAACAAATGCAGGAGCTACTTTCCAGAGAGCCATGGACATAGAATTTAAGGGTCTGATTAATAGATCAATTGTTATCTATCTTGATGACATAATAGTATTTTCAAATAAGAGAGCCAATCATCTACATGATCTGAAACAAATATTTGAAAGATGTAGAAGGTTTGGTATTTCTTTAAACCCAAAGAAATCATTCTTTTCTCTCGATGAAGGAAAACTCTTAGGGTTTTTTGTGTCAAAAGATGGTATATATATTGACCTGGACAGAGTGAAAGAAACTTCTGATATTTCTTTACCTCACAACAAAAAATCCATGCAATCATTTTTAGGGAAGATTAATTTTGTAAAAAGATTCATTCCCGATTTTTCTCAAATTGTTTTACCTATGCGGAATATGATTAAGAAAAATTCAGTATTCAAATGGGGGTATAAAGAGAAGGAAGCCTTTGATGCAATCAAACATGCAATCATTAATGCACCTGCATTGAATACTCCTGATTTTTCTAAAGATTTTATTATCTATACTTTGGCAACCGAAACATCCTATGTTGTTGTTTTAACATAGCTCAATGATCAACAAATATAAGCACTAATTTCTTTCTTCAGCTCGAATCTGCAAGGAGCTGAGCTTAATTATTCCAATGTAGAAAAACAAGCCTTCGTTGTGTTTAAGTAAATCAAACATTTTAGACCTTTTCTGCTAAAAACACAAACAAAAATTATTGTTCCATTCTCTGCAATAAGATAATTATTAATTCAAAAGGAAGTAGGAGAAAAAAGGGCTAATTGGGTGACAGCTTTGCAAGAATATGATATTGATATTAAGCCAGCCAAGATTGTTAGAGGTCAAGGTTTTTCCAGATTATTAGTAGGAGCTCACAACATACCAGAAAATCAAGATCCAGATAATGTTTTTCAAGTAAATCAGATAAGTATTACAAATTGTGAATCTCAATATGATGATCTGATCTTTTACTTGAAAAATGGGTATGCTCCTTCTAATCTCAGCTATAAGAACAAAAGTTCTTTAAGATTGAAGGCTATTAAATATGAAATCATTGATAATGTGTTATTCAGAAAGAATTATGATTCAATCCTATTAAGATGTCTTGAAAAGACTGAAGAAAAAATGTATTGCAAGAATTACCTGATGGACCAGCAGGTGGACATTTTGGAGGTGATACCACAACTCACAAAATCATCCATGCTGGATATTATTTGCCTACCCTTTTCAAAGATACACATGATTATGTGAGGAAGTGCAAAATTTGTCAAACTGCTAGTGGAAGACAAAGGAAGCCAGTTTTTCCTTTGAAACCAGTAAAAATTGAGCAACCATTTGAGCAATGGGGGCTTGACATCATTGGTGAGATAGTACCTCACTCTTCCAAACAGCACAAATACATCCTTACAGGAACGGATTACTTCACAAAGTGGGTAGAAGAAATTCCTCTAAAGGCAGCTAATTCTGATGCAATTATTGATTTCATCGATCAATTCATCATTTCCAGGCTTGGTGTACCTAACGCTCTTGTCTTCGACAATGCATCTTATTTTTCTGGAAATAGTATAATGGAATTTGCAATCAAAAGAGGTTTTAAATTGAAATATTCAGCAAATTATTATCCACAAGGTAATGGTTTAGCTGAATCTACTAACAAAAATCTCATCAAAATCATTAAAAGTACCATTGATCAAAATCAAAAGAATTGGCACAAGTCTTTAATTTTTGCACTATGGGTTGATCGTATTACTCTTAAAGCTTCAATAGGAACTTCACCTTTCAATTTAGTTTATGGAAAAGAAGTTGTGATACCATCAAATCTAGCTCTCCCATCATTAGCTCTAGTGCAATTTATTGAAGAAAATCCTTCCTCATCTATTCAGTTAAGATTTGATCAAATCCTTAAATTAGAAGAAAATAGAGAGAAAGAAAAAAGTATTCATGAAAAACATCAACAACTTGTAAAATCTTCTTTTGATTCAAGTTCCACCGGCTCAAAAAATTTGTCAGCTGGTGATCTTGTTCTAAAATGGGATAAAGCACATGAAGAAAAAGGTAAGCATGCCAAATTTCAGAAAATGTGGTGTGGACCATTTCAGATTGCTGAAAAGATAGGCTCATATACATTCATACTCCAAGATTTAACAGGAAAGAGAGAATCTCTTCCTGTAAATGGGCTTGTCTTAAAGAAATTATTTTCATAAGGAGGTAACCCCTTCTTACTTGTACATATTCCTTTCTGCAATTTCTGTTTGTTTTGTAAATAAAGGTTGTTAATAGTCTCTAATTGAATTTTTACTATTAGAAAATGTCTTAGGAAGAATGTTATAAATACTTATTTTGTGTAAATAAGAATTTTTAGGGGAATGACTACAGTTTTAGATAGTTTAAAAATAAAATGTTAAACTTTGAAAAAAAAATCAAAACATTTGCATGATCTTTGGAAACCTTGAGGAAAATGTAAATCATTATAATTTGATTGAGCAGAGAAAGGTTATCTTTAAAAGTAAATATTTTTTCAATCTTTAGCAAACAAAAAACTCTGAAATATTTTTTAGAATGTAATTCTAAGAAATTATATGGCAAATTTAAAAGATAAGAGGTCTCATCACAAGCCTGCTTACCATGATCATAAGAAATAATAAAACTGACATTACCAATACTGCATACCAAAACAAGGTAATGGATTATAAAAGTAAGACAAGGGATCTCATCACGAGCCAGCTTGTTCATTTTAATTACAACTAGTGAATGGCATTGTTACTAACTGGCTACCAAACCAGAACAATGGCTCTTAAACTAAAAAAATAAGTAAAAGACAAAAACATGAGATAATATGTCTTATGAATTTATTTTTAAAGAGTCATAATCTTAGTTGGATGGGACAATGAATGGTTAATGGTTAAAAGGTAACCCTGTTGAGACTATGAATGTTTGCAGGCAGCAGAGGCAATTCCTATGACAATAGAGTATATTACAAAAGCTAAACTTGAAAAGGCCCCTTACTTCATTATTATCAACCAATCAAGGCTTGAGAAAACCAAAAAATGTTTTTATCTTTGAGGAATTAGAAAGAAATTGTAAGTGATTTTTATTCTTTTTCAGAGTTAGATTTTATTTAAAATTTCTCTAAGATATTTTTCATCATCTTTTAAAATTTTACTTACTAGAAATATAGTATTCGTTTTATTCTTTCAGAGATAACTGTTTCTTCCAGTGAATCGCCAATTGTTGTACGGTACAACAACCCTCCCCATTTCAAATTTTTATATTAAATTTCATTTAGAAATAGGTCCCCTTTCTTTCTTTTTAGTTAGGAATAAAAGACTTAGAGGAAATCTGATCATTTTTAAATAAAACAATAAAGGTTCATTGTTAAAAGGGCATATATTGCATATCTTTAATAGCAAGTGTATATAAACAAAATGCAACATTGAAAACTTCCGATCCAATAAGATATAAAGACTTTATCACATTAACATAATAACTAAAAGTATTCAATTGGAACAAAGTCCGATGTGATAAAGTAATCGCAATCGCAAATCGCAGATATCTTTAAGTTGTATATTTGTTTTTGAAAAACTCCGATGCGATTGAATCAATCTCAAATCGCTAATTGCAAAGGTTAAAAGTTTTCACATTTGTTTTATGAAAATCCGATGCGATGCAATTGATCGCAATCGCATTTCAGAAGAGAAATGTAATATGCGCTTGTTTTATAAATCTTTGATGCGATTGAACCAATCACAATCTCAAATCGAAAAATGAAAATGCAAACTCTTCTTTTGGTCATTTGCAAAACTCTGATGTGATGCGATTGATCGCAATCGCATTTCGGAGGAACAAACATTATAATCACTCATGATACTAAAATCTCCGATGCGATGGACCCCACCATAATCGCAATCGAAAATTGGTGGAGATCATAGTATGTTATTTGTTGTCCCTTTGAAAATCCCCGATGCGATCAATACTTAGTCTTTTTGTTTATTTTTACATTGCGCATACACTATTTATTCATCGCAATCGCAAGAATTCAAAAGGGAAATTTTATATTCTTATTTCAAAAACCCTGTTCTTCGATTGTGCGTTTACCATTAATAGAAAATCAAATGAATAATCACGATTGATTTTGTTTTGAATACGTGAGTGTGACTTGTATAGAAGGCATTTAAGTTTTAACACGGAGTTAATAAATTGAAAACAACGAATAAATCCTTTTGTATAGTTGTTCTCTTTATTGCATTTTTACCACTTCTAAAAGCTTTTTCTCCATTGCAGAACAACAGAACATCCAATCCTTTGGTTCTCCGAGCAAGAGAGACGATACCAGACAACAAAATGTCTAAAAGATCTAGGAAAGCAAAGGCCACTGTCGCTACAAAGACTCCTATTTTCACCATGGTACCTAAAGAGAAACCAACCAAGATTAAGCTGGTTACAGACACATCGTGTCAAGGTCTTGGAAAACTCTCTTGGGAAGAGGTATATAACCTGATTGAAAGGGAAAATCCAAAGGTCACTGTGGTGAAAGCATCAGTTCCTGATGAAGATGACTCAAAGTCCGATTCAGAAACTTCTCTTCAAGCACTTGCGAATTCTTTCCTGCACCGAATTGCAGCTCAGGCAAACATTTTCCCGTACTATAATGTGATTCGATGGGTAATTGAAAATGTGACCATCCAGAACAGGATGTTTGTTTCAGCTACTGGGACAAAATTTGGTTCATTTAAAGCAGAGGATATTAAAGCAATGTACCACCTTCCGAACCCGCAGAAAATCTACAACAAAGCCTTCATCAAGGAATTTTCTACAAATAATGAAAATCAGTCGGAGCCAATCAGAGAGTGGAGAAGAGCTCCATAGAAGCACAAAAATGAGGCATCAGGTATGTACTCTGTGGAGTCCCTTTCACCTCCATACTGTTATGTCGCCGCAATGATGTGCCGACTGTTTGGGAATGATAATTCAGCTAGGTTTTCGATACAAATGGTGCCTTTAATCCATTCTACTGTAAATTCCGAAATCATCTTCTGGGTTGTCATTCTTTCAGATAAGATAGCCAATAGGATTCTTGAGTATAGAAAGGACAAGGACACAGGAAACACAACCCCATTCTACTTTTGTGCCTGTATTCTAGATGCCCTATGTTTCAACTCTAAATTTCCCATGTTAGGATGGAAATGGACCCCAAAAGATCCTGCTCCTATTCATATATATCATAAATTCTTATGGAAAGTTCATTTTAAAAAGCATGTTTATAGAATTTGTCACGGTTTACTTATCCCTGTTTATCAAACCATTTTTAACTGATTCCCTCCCAGGCTTTCTGAAAAAGCTAAAATTGATATATCCTTGATTGGGGACTGGTTCGGAGAAGAAATATTTACTTATATCAGAGTCTTCGAGAGCATTGTAGATCCCCATATTATGCCTCTGTATGTTTTCGATAAACTGTTAGCATAAGAGATTTCCTATTAGTTAATAGTAGAAGGCATGTCTAGGTCCTTGAAGAATAATAAAAAGTTGATGTGGCCTACTTTTTCCTTCCACTGTGGACATTATACTCTCAATAACTTCACACATGCTGAAAAGGAGGTTATCAAAATAAGAGATCTTAAAATCTCTACAGTCCCAGGCAGGAAATATGACCCAAAGAAGGTGGCGTTTGATTTCACCACTTCTGTTTCAATTGCTCTATTTGAGCATGAACCAGATGAGTTTGATTATTTGTTTGTTTCTACTGATAATTTGTCCCAAGTATATAACTTAGCCAAGTCTAAATTTCAGACTGAAGAGATGAATAAATTCATGTTATTTAGAAGCCAAATACTGCTCAAAGCTCCTCTAGATCAATCACAAATTCCTGTGCAAGAGTCTGAAACACAACAAAAATAAAAAGAAGATGCATCTGATAAAGTAGCTAAAGAAACATCTACCAATGGGGCCAATGTACAGATATAGAAGGAAGTCACAGGAACTAATCCTGTTGTGCAGAAAGAGAATACTGATGGTAAACTCAATGTACATATTGATCAGAAATCTACAGCTCAGACAGAAAAGGAAAGCACAGGTACTGAAACCAATGTGCATACTAAGAAAGGAGACACAGGCAGTAAGCCTATTGTACAAGCAGTAAAAGGAGATATGAGAAATAATCTAGATTCTCAACTTGGAAGAGAAGGAACTACTGAAAAAGTAGTGGAATCTGTTGAACTTATAGTTTCTTCCCATTTGTTGAGCCAATATGAGCAATTTGCCCAGCAAATAGGACAACAAAATAATCCCCAAGTTAATGTTCTAGAAGATCAAGATATGGAATTTATTCCTGAACATCCTACAGATGAAATTATGTTGAAAGTAGAAGAAATTTCTCCTCTAGATGTCTTTTATAGTCCTAAGCATATGGGTATTGTTAGAAAACAGAGGAAGAGGAGAAGAACTGACCAGGATCCACTTTCAACATCACAAGTGGAATTTATGAATATTGTTTATAAAAATGATGAGGTGAATCCCTCGGAGGATCTCACCAAATTATCTCAATACGCAGGTGCCTATAGTGCTGCAACTATAGACAAAGCTTTTGAAGTCTCCCAGTTGATGAAACAAAAATACTTACAGATAGCTATGTTAGAGGAACAGGCCACAGAGAATCAGCAAAAGATTGTTCAGCTGGAAAAACAATTGCAAGATAAGGAGCTTAGATCTAAATAGCTGGAAGAACAACTTAACATTGAAAAGAAGAAGATTGATTAACAAGCCTTGAACAAACAGCAGCAGTTGAGTCAAGAGGTAGAAAAGCTACAAAATCTTCTGCAAAGTGAGAAAAATGGAAAGATTGAACAAGAGAAAATATTTCAATCAGCATTGGACAAGTTCAAGGATTACCCTAAGTTACATCAATTCAAAACTGAAGCTCCTGAAATAAACAAACTTCTATCTCAGCAGTTAAATGAATTTTGTCTAAATTTGACACAAGTTGAGCCCTTGTGCGAAATAACATCATCTTTGATAGATGAAACAATCACTCTCAGGCAAGAAATTGATGAGGATGATGACAAAATTTCTGAATTTCTTTCATGGCAGGATACAGAGCAGGAAAGAAAAGCTAATCTTCCCAGAATTGAGGAAAGACACAAGGAAATTTTATTTTCGGAATGGGAACAGCAACTAATGAAATCAGAAAGAGCCATATCAAGAGCTAAAAGTATGATGAATAATATTACACAGCTAATTAATGGTAACTTGTGTGCCACTAATTTGATCTCGGATTGTACCCCAGGAAAATTACCAAAAGTAAAAGAAGCTGATTCCAAGTGGAAGGAAGAGATAATCAATAAGAATCAACAGATTAGAAAACTTCAAGGAATTTCATGGGATATTATGTGGACTTATCTAATCAAGCCACACAGTCAACAAATGGCCATCAAATTCCTTTCAAATGCTATTCATTCTATCATTCTTGAATTCTCTGATGCTACGTATACTGGGCAGCTACATTCAAGGCTAAGTCATCCAACAGAAGTGAAAGATATGCTTAAAATATACCATCTAAGCACATTAAATGCAAGAGATAATCAATGAATCGGTTTCACTTCAAGATCGCAATTCTGTTTCTAAATTTCTGATTAGATAGATTGTAGCAGTATTTTTAGTTATTTTGTTTTATTTTAAAGTTCCTATTTAAACCCCTTTCATGCATTTAGAAAGGGGTCCTGAATTTGTAATATTTTGACTTGGATGTTACATTTTTGTACTCCATTGACTCTTATGTTTTTGTAAAGGATCACATCTGGTGGTTCTATGGAAAATTGTCTTTAAGAATTGCATTTCTGTTTCATGGAGTCTGTTTTACATTGAAGTGTTGAACTTGGATATCGAATTGCATCGAGAAAGTATCAAGATGGATATGGTATTTCTATCTATTCACTGTTAATTTTCTTGTGTTATGAGATATTCTCTTTAAAAAAATGTATCATTTATATGTACTTGTTTTACAATATTTCTTTATACATATCATTTCTGAGTGTGTAGAAATATTCATCTCTTTCAGTATATGCAAATGATATATAAAATGATGAATGAAATGTGTTATTACAACTCTGTTTAATTTCTTAAACAGAGTTATCATTATTTGATACTGCATATTTCAGTTAAATTATAATACATTTTCATGGTTATTGATTTGATTGAAACGGTTTTAAAGTTGTATTCATATTTGATACCTGGGTTAGTTTTAGAATTATTTATCAGTTATAGATTAAATTAGATAGATTGTTTAACTTATTTTAGTCCCATTTTCCATTCATCCAATCATTCCATCACCAACCCATTTAAGTTATTAGGAAACTGGTCCTATCAATCCAGTCAGAGCCACCATACCAAACGTAAGAGGAGTTGTCCTAAGGTCCCGACCGGGTGGCTTTCCCCCAATGTTTGAAGCAAAGATTTTCGAGGCTTCAAAAATTTTAGCGCTAGAAGGAGGGAATAAGCTATGAATGGCAAATAAATCCAAATCTACAGGCCATTCTAAGAGCAACTCACCCTCATCACCTTCTTCAATTTCTTCCACATCTCAAATCACCACCTACCAAAGTTTCAAATCAATCAGACAATCAAACCTCCTGAGTCTCCTGAAATTGAAGCTTTAGTTCATAAACGTCAAGGGTTCTCATTATCATTAGAAGAGTCTGAAATATCTGAAGGTAGTGTTACCTCACAATTTGTTTCTTCCAGACCTCTCACTAGGTCACAAAGTGAAAAACTTGGTATTCCTCCAAAAGAATTTCCTTTACCTAGTAGAGTTAAAACAATAAAAACCCCATCGGAAATAGAAAGTGATATTAGTTCTTCATCGCAGATTCAATCATCTGTTTCCCAAGCCCCAAATCAGAAAAAGTGCAGTTGTCTCATCATCATCGTCTGCTCAAACAACATCTATCCAAACACCAACTGTCTCTTCTAGTCCTTCAACTGTTACTACTCAAACACCAGTTGTTTCTCCAAATCCTCCCATTGTTATCCCAACAATGGCACAAGCAGCACCAAGACCATGGGCTAGACCCGGAACTGTTAATATGCCTGCACCTTTACATGATTTACCCGATCATGTTGAAAAATGGCTACCAAAATTCAGTCCAGACCTGAACATACCAGCTGAAGAACACATCAATAATTTTATGCTTGCTATAAATTTGAATGGATTTGATCATGAAGATGTTGTAGTCAGATTATTCCCCTATACTTTACAAGGTGCAGCAAGATCCTCGTATTTTTCATTACCTTCAGGATCTATTACAAGTTGGGATATTTTCTCAGATCATTTCTTGACCAAATTTGGAGATGACAGATCCATAACTACTCTAATCAATGATCTTTCCAACTTGAGAACAGAAACCAAGGAACCCATTAAAGATTTTAACTCTCAATTCAACAAACTTTTGAATAAAATCCCTATAGATTCAAAGCCTAGTGAGCAGGTTAAAAGTGAATGGTATATAAATGCTTTGCCTTCAAACATAGAATTTTTTGTTGATAGAGTAGCTAAACCAACTTTGGCTGAGAACATGAAAGAAGCGATTGCAGTGGAAAAAGGCATTATAGCTTTGGATAAGAAAAATGCCATTGAAGAAAGAAAATCCATGAAAGTCAGATTTAAGGATGATTCAAAGAAGAAGGCACCAAGAGATCCATATGACATGGAAGGCTTTCAGAAAGTTCTTAAAGCCATGTCTAATGAGATGGTTGAGATTAAAGAGCAAGTAGCAGAGACTTCTACAAAGATACCATTCAAAAATTTCAAGAGAAATCAAGATGAATCTAAACCTCCCAATTCAATCTCCAATGCAGAATCAGAAGAGGAAGAAGAAGAAGATACTCCTGCAGTATAAGATGAAGAAGAAGAAAGAGAAGAAATAGTTGAATTACATGGAATGTGGAATTTCATTCTCCCTAACTCAGACAGTGAAATAGAAGAAGAAGTTATGCCTGTAAGTACAAGGAGCAAATCTACATCGGAACCTGTTCAATCTATTCCTAAGAAGAAAACTACAACTCCAAGTACCAAAGACAAATCTCCTGCAAAGAAAGCTTCTCCCTTACCCACTCAAAATCAGCCATCATCTTCTAATCCTCATACATCAACATCTAAGACTTTGGTGGTATCAAATCCTATGGATTATAACATTGTTGAAGACATGAAAAAGACTAGAGCGAACATTTATTTGCATGAACTCAACAAACTTAAATATCAACAAAAGTTGCTATGAAAAGAATTAAATGCTACACCTATTGCTCCTCTACCAAGTGGTGTAGTCGCCAAAACAGCTAAAGGGACTGGTAAGCCACCAGAAAAAGTAGATGCCACAGATATTGTTCTTTTTGGAGAAAGATCAAATTCTCAGACACCTCCTTTTCTGTTGACTTATGAAATCTACAACAAGAATTTTCATAATTGTTTGATAGATTCCCGAGCATCCTCTAATATAATGCCTACTTCAGTTTGTGAAAAATCGAATATTGAACCACAAAAGTCTGCAGTTCAAATTGTACAATTGGATCGCTCTAAAGTTCAAGTTGTAGGAGAAATCAATTCTGTTGCCATTAGACTAGCTTCCGATCCTAGGATTGTCCAAAGAATTGATATTCTAATTGCAGATATTCATAAATTCTATGTATTAGTCTTGAGCAGGGATTTATCTACATAGCTTAATGGTTATATCGCAACTGATTATTCACATATGTGGCTTACCTAGAAAGGGAAACCAAATCAAATCAAAATTGAGCGAGAAAAACACATGATGCACACTATAAATAAATTTGAACAACCAAATGAACTTGTAGCTGTCAACAAAAATATCCTTGGAGATTATTCTACTGAGTCACTCCTTGGGAATTTCACTGCACCACAATCACCCTTTTCTGTAAATAATTTTCTTTCGCAAATTGAAAATTTTTCACATCTGATTCTTCTAGAATTGTTAATATTTCTGATACATCTATAGATAAACCTATAGATAAATCTTTATTTTGGTCATTATATTTTGATGGATCAAAATCTAGTGAAGGAGCAGGAGCAGGATGCATCTTAATTGATCCAGAAGGAGAGAAAACCATGCTATCATGTAGACTATAATTTGAGTGCACAAACAATACTGCAGAATATGAAGCCTTGATTCAAGGGCTTTATAAAGCTATAGGGTTAAATGTAAAATACTTGAAAGTATATGGTGATTCTGAAATTGTCATAAGAAAAGTAAGGAATACCATCCATTGTCTTTTAGGACATCTTAAACATTATCAAACCCTTGTGCAAGACCTTACCACTCAATTTTTAGCATTTAAAATCTCTTTTATTCCTAGAAATCAAAACACATCAACTGATTTGTTAGCTAATGTTGCATCCAAACTCCTCCCTATTGAAGATTGCAGTCCTGATAGATTTTTAGTAGAATTGATTTTTCGCCCATATGTTCCAGTTAATATCACAAACTGGAGAGTATTATACCATGATGAAGATATATTGAATTTCTTGACTTCAAAGAAATCCTATGATGAACAAATTATTGATGAAGATGATCATGATCTGCAAATTACTTCAAAAAGTAATGAAAATCCTATTCCTAAATCTGTTATTAAACTTGAGGATCTATATGATATAAAAGACAGATTCAAGAAAGTTACTAATGCTAAACTTCAAAGTTCTACTTTGAATTTTGAATTAGTAAATCTTGACTCTGACTCTAAACCTCAAAATGTTAATTTGGGACTCAATTTAACTCTAGAGGAAAGAACTGCTTTCATCAAACTTCTAAATAGGTACAAAAATGTTTTTGCTTGCAATTGTGAAGACTTAAAAACTTATGATACTTCTGTTATTCAACACACAATTCCAATGCTATCTGATGTTAAACCTGTTCAACAGAAGTTAAGAAAGATTCATCCAAATCTTGAAAGTCAAATCAAAACGGAACTCAACAAACTTTTGAAAGCTAAAATCATTTTTCCTGCAAGGCATTCTAATTGGGTTTCCAACATGGTACCTATCAGGAAGAAGAATGGTGATATTAGAATCTGCATTGATTTTAGAAATTTAAACAAGGCAATGCATGTCAAAAGGATAATTTTCCATTGCCAACCATGGAGCAAATACAACAAAAAGTAGCTGGTTCTGAACTCATGTCCTTCCTTGATGGATTTTCAGGCTATAATCAAATATTAGTACATTCAAATGATTGGTTGAAAACCACTTTCAGAACCAAATGGGGAACCTATGCTTATCAGAAAATGCCTTTTGGTTTAATAAATGCAGGAGCTACTTTCCAGAGAGCCATGGACATAGAATTTAAGTGTCTGATTAATAGATCAATTGTTATCTATCTTGATGACATAACAGTATTTTCAAAGAAGAGAGCCAATCATCTACATGATCTGAAACAAATATTTGAAAGATGTAGAAGGTTTGGTATTTCTTTAAACCCAAAGAAATCATTCTTTTCTCTCGATGAAGGAAAACTCTTAGGGTTTTTTGTGTCAAAAGATGGTATATATATTGACCCGGACAGAGTGAAAGAAACTTCTGATATTTCTCTACCTCATAACAAAAAATCCATGCAATCATTTTTAGGGAAGATTAATTTTGTAAAAAGATTCATTCCCGATTTTTCTCAAATTGTTTTACCTATGCAAAATATGACTAAGAAAAATTTAGTATTCAAATTGGGGTATAAAGAGAAGGAAGCCTTTGATGCAATCAAACAGGCAATCATTAATGCACCTGCATTGAATACTCCTGATTTTTCTAAAGATTTTATTATCTATACTTTGGCAACCGAAACATCCTATGCTGTTGTTTTAACACAGCTCAATGATCAACAAATAGAAGCACTAATTTCTTTCTTCAGCTCAAATCTGCAAGGAGCTGAGCTTAATTATTCCAATGTAGAAAAACAAGCCTTCATTGTGTTTAAGTCAATCAAACATTTTAGACCTTTTCTCCTAAAAACACAAAAAAAAAATTATTGTCCCATTCTCTACAATAAGATAATTATTAATTCAAAAGGAAGTAGGAGAAAAAAGGGCTAATTGGATGACAGCTTTGCAAGAATATGATATTGATATTAAGCCAGCCAAGATTGTTAGAGGTCAAGGTTTTTGCAGATTATTAGCAGGAGCTCACAACATACCAGAAAATCAAGATCCAGATAATGTTGTTCAAGTAAGTCCGATAAGTGTTACAGATTCTGAATCTCAGTATGTTGATCTGATCATTTACTTGAAAAATGGGTATGCTCCTTCTAATATCAGCTATGAAAACAAATTTTCTTTAAGATTGAAGGCTATTAAATATGAAATCATTGATAATGTGTTATTCAGAAAGAATTATGATTCAATCCTATTAAGATGTCTTGAAAAGACTGAAGAAAAAAATGTATTGCAGGAATTACATGATGGACCAGCAGGTGGTCATTTTGGAGGTGATACCACAGCTCACAAAATCATCCATGATGGATATTATTTGCCTACCCTTTTCAAATATACACATGATTATGTGAGGAAGTGCAAAATTTGTCAAATCGCTAGTGGAAGACAAAGGAAGCCAACTTTTCCTTTGCAACCAGTAAACATTGAGCAACCATTTGAGCAATGGGGGCTTGACATCATTAGTGAGATAGTACCTTACTCTTACAAATATCACAAATACATCCTTACAACAACAGATTACTTCACAAAGTGGGTAGAAGAAATTCCTCTGAAGGTAGCCAATTTTGATGCATTTATTGATTTCATCAATCAATTCATCGTTACCAGGTTTGGTGAATCTAACACTCTTGTCTTTGACAATGCATATTATTTTTATGGAAATAGTATAATGGAATTTTCAATCAAAAGAGGTTTCAAATTGAAATATTCAACAAATTATTATCTACAAGGTAATGGTTTAGCTTAATCTACGAATAAAAATCTCATCAAAATCATTAAAAGGACCATTGATCAAAATCAAAAGAATTGGCACAATTCTTTAATATTTTCATTATGGGTTGATCGTATTACTCATAAAGCTTCAATAGGAACTTCACCTTTCAATTTAGTTTATGGAAAAGAAGCTATGATACCATCAAATCTAGCTCTCCCATCATTAGCTCTAGTGCAATTTATTGAAGAAAATCCTTCCTCATCTATTCAGTTAAGATTTGATCAAATCCTGGTCCCGCTTTGGGTAAGGCTTCAAGACGTTCCCTCGGCTGTCCCGGTTTGGGTAAGGCTTCCCCACTTGCCTCTCCACTGTTGGAACCACAATACACTCCAGATCATAGGGAATGCTCTGGGAAAATACATAGACCAAGCTGCTAGGAAGGACCAATACTCCTGTGCTCGCATCTGCGTCGAAGTGGATCTGGAAGAAGGGCTACCGGAAGCAATTAAACTTACAGTAGCTGGTTGGACGTATGTACAAGAGTTGGACTACGAGCAGCTGCCATTCAAGTGCAGACATTGCCACGGACACGGTCATTTTGCAAAGCACAGCAAGAAGAAGGCGGAGGAACAAGTGGACAAACAAAACGGGGATCAATGGACCCTAGTTCAGAAAAATGTAAACTCAAAAAGGGGCACAGGAAAAGGCAACAAGAATGGAGAAACTAGCAGATCTAAAATAAACCTAGTAGAGGAAGCAAATCCAAATGGGACAGCAAGTGCTCAAAAGACTCCAAATGGGACAGCAAATCCAAATGGGACAGCAAGTGTTCAACAGACCCCTAATGGGACAGCAAATCCAAATGGGACAGCAAGTGCTCAACAGAATCCAAATGGGACAGCAAGTGCACAACAGACTCATCAAGTTAATTCAACACAGGAGAATGAGGAACAGGAAAAAACTCCACCTACAAACAATGAGGGAGAGGAAGCAACTCAGAGTGACACCAATCAAGGCAGCCCCACCAACCTATCATATGCGGATATAGCAAGGAAAAAACCAATGGAGAGCTCGGAGTCATCGGAGGATGAAACATTCGAGCGCCCATCAAAAAAAGCGAGAAGAAAATCCAGAAAGGAAAAGAGGGAGGAGGAGGCAGAAAGACTCAAAACGCATGGAAGTCAGCCCACAATAGAAATGTCTATCGGGCGAAATACCAGACCAAGGCCCTCTAAGGGAGGCCACATCCATCAAAATAATAAATAATGAAGCTAGTCTCTTGGAACTGTAGAGGGCTGGGGAACCCCTCCAAAATCGAGGCTGTTAAAGACCTTTTGAAAGCTGAGCCCTCAAACATTCTCATGCTCCAAGAGACAAAAATAGAAGGGCAGGCCCTTCTAGAGATCAGTAGATCAAAGTGGCAAAAAAGAACAGGCAAAGCAGTCAGTGCTAGGGGTACATCCGGGGGTTGGTAACTCTTTGGACTGAAGACCTTTTCCAGCTGAATAACTCCCATGAAACTCAGCATTGGATCTTCACCGAGTTGAAACATAAAGCAAGTAAGTTATCTGTCTCCCTTTTCAATCTTTATGTCCCAGTTTCTTACACTGAAAAAAGAGAATGCTGGAACAGTCTCTCTGCCTTTTTAGATTTATCCTCCCCCACCAATATCATTATAGCAGGTGATCTAAATATAGTAATGAAATCAAAAGAGAAGAGGGGGGGAATTTGCAGCAGAGACCCCATGCTGCCCATGGTCGAGGAGCTCTCTCTGAGCTGGGATCTGTTGGATTTTAGCCCAGTTCGTGGCATATACACCTGGTCCAATAATCGCACTGGATTGGATCATATCTCTGCTCGTCTAGACCGCTTCCTGGTGCAAAGCTCCATTATGATGAATAAAAAAATCATAGTCACAAAAATTTTACCCAAACTTACTTCCGACCACAAGCCAATTCAGCTACTCTTAGAAGAGGAAGAAGACCTTGGTCCCATTCCTTTTCGTTTCAGTCCACTATGGATTGAAAGAGAGGGTTTCTTTGACACAGTGAAAGAAGCGTGGTCTAAACCCATCAATGGATCCTCTAGTTACGTTTGGGAGCAAAAGTTAAAAGCAACTAAACAAGCCTTGAAAGATTGGATCAAGAAACCAACCCAAACTCCTCCTGAACAAAGAAAAGAGGCAGTTCATTCATTGCAAACCCTGCAAACCGACATGGAAAGTAAAGATATCACAACAGAATTATTGGAAACAGAAATAAAAGGACAAAGATCAGCATATCAGTCATTCCGAAAGGAAGAAGAATATTGGAGAATAAAATCTAGAAGTCTGTGGTTAAAGGCGGGGGATCGGAATACTGCTTTCTTCCACAGGCAATATAGAGCAAGACTGTCAAGGAATTATATAGCAGAAATTAAAACAGCAGATGGTCATGTCTGCAAAGGATACAATCAAGTCAAGGCAGCTGTTGAAGCTCACTTCCAGAACCTCTACAGTGCAGATGCTCAAAGTAATGATGAGGAAACTGCTGCATTTCTTTCAAACATACCCAATCTCATCAGCCCTGAAGAAAATACAATCCTCTGCAGATCCATAACGGAGGAGGAAATCATAAATGTAATTTGGGCCATGGAGGCGGACAAGGCACCTGGGCCCGATGGATTCACAATCCATTTCTTTAAAACATGTTGGCATATTATCAAGGCAGATCTGTAGAAAATGATAAGAGGATTTATGACAAAATCCAAGCTAGGCGGAGGAACCAACTCCACTTACCTAGCATTAATCCCCAAATACACCAATCCTGAAACTTTTTCCAGATTCAGACCTATTTCGTTGTGTAATGCGTCTTATAAAATTCTGGCCAAACTGTTAGCAAACAGAATCAAGCCACTTTTAAAAAGGGTGATCTCCAACTCCCAAAGTGGCTTTGTGGAAGGTAGACATATTCTGGACAATGTAATCCAGGTCCAGGAGACAATCCACTCCAGCAGACAGCGGAAAGAGAAAGGAATGGTGATAAAATTAGACATGGCAAATGCGTTTGATAGAGTCAACCGCACATTCCTTAGCAAAGTTCTCCTTACATTCGGCTTCTCGCCCTTTTTTGTTCAGCTAATCAAAGCCTGCATTGACAATCCATGGATCGCTCCCCTTGTCAACGGACGTCCAACAAATTTCTTCCAAGCAAAGAGAGGAATAAGGCAGGGATGCCCTCTCTCCCCCTATCTGTACATTATTATGGCAGACTCATTAAGTCGAAAGCTCAATGCAGAAAAAGTTGCAAGTACCTTACCAGGCCTCAAACCTTCAATGGGAGCTGAGCCTTCGAGTCATGCACTATTTGCAAATGATTCTCTCCTCTTAGGTGGAGCCTCCACAAGAATTTCTCGAGCATTCGACACTGTCCTCAGAAACTACTGCAGAGTCTCTGGTGTGCCAGTTAATGACAGCAAGAGCGAAGTTTTCAGTTGGAATATTGATCACCAAGAACTCGCAGGCATAACTTCCATTCTTGGGTTCAAAGGACAATCAATCTAGGATAGATTCAATTACCTTTGCCTGCCCATTATTTCTGGAAAAAATAAAAGAGCTTTATGGAGTGATATAATCTCAAAAATTAAAACCAAGATTGCAGCTTGGGGGGGTTACTGGTTGACTAAGGGCGGCAAAGTCATCTTGATCAAATCGGTGCTGTCAGCGCTCCCAATTTTCCAGGCTGCTTTCCTTCTGGCTCCTCGAAATGTTATGGAGCAGATCTCCAAACTACTCAGAGATTTTTTGTGGCAAGGTGGGAAAGGCAATGAAAACAGAATACATCTGGTGAATTGGGATGTTGTAAAGAGAACGAAGGAGGAGGGGGGACTGCAGATAAGAGATCCCCAGCTTGTTAACATAGCCTTGGGAGGCAAAATCCTGTGGAAATTGATCCACGATCCAACTCATCCTGTCAGCATTACACTACGGTCAAAATATGGAGTCAGCAAAGATCTCAGCAACGTAATACACATGCCCACAGCCAATAGCACGCAACTCTGGAGTTTGTGTTGTAAAAGCAGTAAACATTTCATCAAACAAATGTATCGAATCCCTGGAAGCGGCAAACACATCAATCTATGGACGGACAGTATAATGAGGAATGCTCCCTTAGCAGATCACGCGGATATAACAGATCTAAGATCGTGGTTGGAGCGCGCTGGTGTCAAAAGTCTCTATGATCTGTCGAAATGGAACAAGCGTGGGGAATGGGAGGGCTGGGATCTCCATGGAGTCCCGAACAGATTGAATCATCAACAAACTCTGCTAGAAGATAGATTGGAGGACGCTGCCCCTGTACACAGAACCTCAAAAGATTGTTGGGGATGGGGCAAATCTGGCGTCTACACAACTGCTGCTGGCTATAGCGCTCTGCAGGGTACAAGAAATAGTAATCACCCTCCGATTGTCTGGAAAAATGTTTGGGATTCATTTGCCACACCAAAATTAAATTTCTTCTGCTGGACTTTGATTCATAACAAAATACTCACGGGAGACAATCTGGAGAAAAGAAATATAACAGGCCCTCATAGGTGTGCTATGTGCAAAAACAATTCAGAAACAGCCCAGCATCTTTTTATGGATTGCAGTGTAGCAAAAGAAGTTTGGGCGCTCATCTTAATGGACTTGCAGACTCCTGTACCATCCTTTAACTCTGCAGCTGATCTTTTTGCCTCTTGGAGGCACCATTACCCCCATCATATTCCTCAAAAATCAATCTGGAGCAGAATTTGGACAGCGATACCCAAATATGTTTGCTGGCAGATTTGGTTGGCACGTAACCATCAGATATTTCAAGAGGTGAGACACTCTCCGCTGCAAATAGCTGCAAAAGATAAGGCCTTTCTGATGGAAGCAACACAACAGCAGTATTTAAAAGAAGACTCTTTGCTTCTGCCTGAAGAAAAGATGTGGTTAGGCACACTAGAGCCTTATCCGAGCAGAAACTATCCTAAACCACAAAGCGATAAACAGGAATGGCGCTTAAGAGATAAAGAGGATTACTTCCAAAAATGGTGGAGGTCTCAAAAAATATCCCCAGTCTTCTTTGATGGGGCGTCTAAAGGGAATCCAGGGACAGCTGGAGCTGGGGGAGTCATCTACTCTCCAGACGGTTACTCTAAAGACACCTTCTACTGGGGATTAGGCCAGAAGTCCAACAATCAAGCTGAGCTCCTAGGGCTTCTCAAAGCCTGCCAAATTGCAAGAGACAAAGGTGTGAAAAATCTGCAAGTCTTCGGAGATTCAGAGTTAATAATAAAAAATTTAAACATGGGGGATCGATTCAATAATCCCAGCCTCAACAAAACTTTGGAAAGACTGAAAAAAGTTCTTCAATACTTTGACAGCTGCAAATTTTATCATATACTCAGAGATTTAAACAGTGAAGCGGATCAAATGGCAAACAAAGGCAGTGCTATCATGAAAGGGCTTATTTTTGTTAACAGAAACAGTTTTGTACAAATGCCCTGAAGATTGTAATAGAGGAAAAGCGGCAGAGTTTAGAAATATGCATTGTATTTGGGGACAGCTCGAAAAAGTCCCATTTGTTCCCAGATAAATAAAAATCATATAAACGTTTCAGTTAAAAAAAAAAAGATTTGATCAAATCCTTAAATTAGAGAAAATAGAGAGAAAGAAAAAAGTATTCATGAAAAACATCAACAACTTGTAAAATCTTCTTTTGATTCAAGTTCCACCGGCTCAAAAAATTTGTCAATTGGTGATCTTGTTCTGAAATGGGATAAAGCACATGAAGAAAAAGGTAAGCATACCAAATTTCAAAAAATGTGGTGTGGATCATTTCAGATTGCTGAAAAGATAGGCTCATATACATTCATACTCCAAGATTTAACAGGAAAGAGAGAATCTCTTCCTGTAAATGGGCTTGTCTTAAAGAAATTCTTTTCATAATGAAGTAACCCCTTCTTACTTGTACATATTCCTTTCTGCAATTTCTGTTTGTTTTGTAAATAAAGGTTGTTAATAGTCTCTAATTAAATTTTTACTATTAGAAAATGTCTTAGGAAGAATTTTACAAATACTTATTTTGTGTAAATAAGAATTTTTAGGGAAATGACTACAGTTTTAGATAGTTTAAAAATAAAATGTTAAACTTTGAAAAAAAATTCAAAACATTTGCATGATATTTTGAAACCTTGAGGAAAATGTAAATCATTATAATTTGATTGACCAAAGAAAGGTTATCTTTAAAAGTAAAGATTTTTTCAAGCTTTAGCAAACAAAAAACTCTGAAAATTGTCATCCATTGATTCTTAAGGATAAAACTATTTCACCCCATCCATTTAGGTTGTGATTTTTTAGAATGTAATTCTAAGAAATTATATGGCAAATTTAAGAGATAAGAGGTCTCATCACAAGCCTGCTTAGCATGATCATAAGAAGTAATAAAACTGACATTACCAATACTGCATACCAAAACAGAGTAATGGATTATAAAAGTAAGACAAGGGGTCTCATCACGAGCCAGCATGTTCATTCTAATTACAACTAGTGAGTGGCATTGTTACTAACTGGCTACCAAACCAGAACAATGGCTCTTAAACTAAAAAAATAAGTAAAAGACAAAAACATGAGATAATATGTCTTATGAATTTATTTTTAAAGAGTCATAAAATTAGTTGGATGGGACAATGAATGGTTAATGGTTAAAAGGTAACCCTGTCGAGACTATGAATGTTTGCAGGCAGCAGAGGCAATTCCTATGACAATAGAGTATATTACAAAAGCTAAACTTGAAAAGGCCCCTTACTTCATTATTATCAACCAATCAAAGCTTGAGAAAACCAAAAAATGTTTTTATCTTTGAGGAATTAGAAAGAAATTGTAAGTGATTTTTATTCTTTTTCAGAGTTAGATTTTATTTAAAATTTCTCTAAGATAGTTTTCATCATCTTTTAAAATTTTTACTTACTAGAAATATAGTATTCATTTTATTCTTTTAGAGATAACTGTTTCTTCCAGTGAATCGCCAATTGTTGTACGGTACAACAACCCTCCCCATTTCAAATTTTTAGAATAAATTTCATTTAGAAATAGGTCCCCTTTCTTTCCTTTTAGATAGGAATAAAAGACTTAGAGGAAATCTGATCATTTTTAAATAAAACAATAAAGGTTCATTGTTAAAAGGGCATATATTGCATATCTTTAATAGCAAGTGTATATAAACAAAATGCAACATTAAAAATTTCCGATCCAATAAGATATAAAGACTTTATCACATTAACATAATAACTAAAAGTATTCAATTGGAACAAAGTCCGATGTGATAAAGTAATCGCAATCGCAAATCGCAGATATCTTTAAGTTGTATATTTGTTTTTGAAAAACTCCGATGCGATTGAATCAATCACAAATCGCTAATTGCAAAGGTTAAAAGTTTTCACATTTGTTTTATGAAAATCCGATGCGATGCAATTGATCGCAATCGCATTTCGGAAGAGAAATGTAATATGCGCTTGTTTTATAAATCTCTGATGCGATTGAACCAATCACAATCGCAAATCGCAAAATGAAAATGCAAACTCTTCTTTTGGTCATTTGCAAAACTCTGATGTGATGCGATTGATCGCAATCGCATTTTGGAGGAACAAACATTATAATCACTCATGATACTAAAATCTCCAATGCGATGGACCCCACCATGATCGCAATCAAAAATTGGTGGAGATCATAGTATGTTATTTGTTTTCCCTTTGAAAATCCCCGATGCGATCAATACTTGGTCTTTTTGTTTATTTTTACATTGTGCATACACTATTTTTTCATCGCAATCGGAAGAATTCAAAAGGGAAATTTTATATTCTTATTTCAAAAACCCCGTTCTTCGATTGTGCGTTTACCATTAATAGAAAATCAAATGAATAATCATGATTGATTTTGTTTTGAATGCGTGAGTGTGACTTGTATAAAAGGCATTTAAGTTTTAACACGGAGTTAATAAATTGAAAACAACGAATAAATCCTTTTGTATAGTTGTTCTCTTTATTGCATTTTTACCACTTCTGAAAGCTTTTTATCCATTGCAGAACAACAGAACATCCAATCCTTTCATTCGCCGAGCAAGAGAAACGATACCAGACAACGAAATGTCTAAAAGATCTAGGAAAGCAAAGGCCATTGTCGCTACAAAGACTCCTACTTTCACCATGGTACCTAAAGAGAAACAAACCAAGATTAAGCTGGTTACAGACACATCGTGCCAAGGTCTTGGAAAACTCTCTTGGGAAGAGGTATATAACCTGATTGAAAGGGAAAATCCAAAGGTCACTGTGGTGAAAGCATCAGTTCCTGATGAAGATGACTCAGAGTCTGATTCAGAAACTTCTCTTCAAGCACTTGTGAATTCTTTCCTGCACCGAATTGCAGCTCAGGCAAACATTTTCCCATACTATAATGTGATTCGATGGGTAATTGACAATGTGACCATCCAGAACAATACGTTTGTTTCAGCTACTGGGACAAAATTTGGTTCATTTAAAGTAGAGGATATTAAAGCAATGTACCACCTTCCGAACCCGCAGAAAATCTACAACAAAGCCTTCATCAAGGAATTTGCTACAAATAATGAAAATCAGTCGGAGCTAATCAGAGACTGGAGAAGAGCTCCATAGAAGCACAAAAATGAGGCATCAAGTATGTACTCTGTGGAGTCCCTTTCACCTCCATACTGTTATGTCGCCGCAATGATGTGCCGACTGTTTGGGAATGATAATTCAGCTAGGTTTTCGATACAAATTGTGCCTTTAATCCATTCTGCTATAAATTTCGAAATCATCGACTGGGTTTTCATTCTTTCAGATAAGATAGCCAATAGGATTCTCGAGTATAGAAATGACAAGGACACAAGAAACACAACCCCATTCTACTTTTGTGCCTATATTCTAGATGCCCTAGTTTTCAACTCTGAATTTCTCATGTTAGGATGGAAATGGACCCCAAAAGATCCTGCTCCTATTCATATATATCATAAATTCTTATGGAAAGTTCATTTTAAAATCATGTTTATAGAATTTGTCATGGTTTACTCATCCCTGTTTATCAAACCATTTTTAACTGATTCCCTACCAGGCTTTCTTAAAAAGCTAAAATTGATATATCCTTGATTGGGGACTGGTTCGGAGAAGAAAGATTTACTTATATCAGAGTCTTCGGGAGCATTGTAGAGCCCCATATTCTGCCTTTGTATGTTCCCGATAAACTGTTAGCATAAGAGATTTCCTATTAGTTAACAGTAGAAGGCATGTCTAGGTCCTTGAAGAATAATAAAAAGTTGATGTGGCCTACTTTTCCCTTCCACTGTGGACATTATACTCTCAATAACTTCACACATGCTGAAAATGAGGTTATCAAGATAAGAGATCTTAAAATCTCTACAGTCCCAGGCAGGCAATATGACCCAAAGAAGGTGGCGTTTGATTTCACCACTTCTGTTTCAATCGCTCGATTTGAGCATGAACCAGATGAGTTTGATGATTTGTTTGTTTCTGCTGATAATTTGTCCCAAGTATATAACTTAGCCATGTCTAAATTTCAGACTGAAGAGATGAATAAATTCATGTTATTTAGAAGCCAAAGACTGCTCAAAGCTCCTCTAGATCAATTACGAATTCCTGTGCAAGAGTCTGAAACACAACAAAAAGAAAAAGAAGATGCATCTGATAAAGTAGCTAAAGAAACATCTACCAGTGGGGCCAATGTACAGATACAGAAGGAAGTCATAGGAACTAATCCTGTTGTGCAGAAAGTTAATATTGATGGTCAACTCAATGTACATATTGATCAGCAATCTACAGCTCAGACAAAAAAGGAAAGCACAGGTACTGAAACCAATGTGCATACTATGAAAGGAGACACATGCAGTAAGCCTATTGTACAAGCAGTAAAAGGAGATATGAGCAATAATCTAGATTCTCAACTTGGAAGAGAAGGAACTACTGAAAAAGTAGTGGAATCTGTTGAACTTATAGTTTCTTCCCATTTGTTGAGCCAATATGAGCAATTTGCCCAGCAAATAGGACAACAAAATAATCCCCAAGTTAATGTTCTGGAAGATCAAGATATGGAATTTATTCCTGAACATCCTACAGGTGAAATTATGTGGAAAGTAGAATAAATTCCTCCTCTAGATGTCTTTTATAGTCTTAAGCATATGGCTGTTGTTAGAAAACAGAGGAAGAGGAGAATAACTGACCAGGATCCACTTTCAACATCACAAGTGGAATTTATGAATATTGTTTATAAAAATGATGAGGTGAATCCCTCAGAGGATCTCACCAAATTATCTCAATACGCAGGTGCCTATAGTGATGCAACTATAGACAAAGCTTCTGAAGTCTCCCAGTTGATGAAACAAAAAGACTTGCAGATAGCTATGTTAGAGGAACAGGCCAGAGAGAATCAGCAAAATATTGTTCAGCTGGAAAAACAATTGCAAGATAAGGAGCTTAGATCTAAACAGCTGGAAGAACAACTTAACTCTGAAAAGAAGAAGATTGATGAACAAGCCTTGAACAAACAGCACCAGTTGAGTCAAGAGGTAGAAAAGCTACAAAATCTTCTGCAAAGTGAGAAAAATGCAAAGATTGAACAAGAGAAAATATTCCAATCAGCATTGGAAAACTTCAAGGATTACCCTAAGTTAGATCAATTCAAAACTGAAGCTCTTGAAATAAACAAACTGCTATCTCAGCAGTTAAATGAATTTTGTCTAAAGTTGACACAAGTTGAGCCCTTGTGCCCTTGTCAAAGAAGAAGGCACCAAGAGATCCATATGACATGGAAGGCTTACAGAAAGTTCTTAAAACCATGTCTAATGAGATGGTTGAGATTAAAGAGCAAGTAGCAGAGACTTCTACAAAGATACCATTCAAAAATTTCAAGAGAAATCAAGCTGAATCTAAACCTCCCAATTCAATCTCCAATGCAGAATCAGAAGAGGAAGAAGAAGAAGATACTCCTGCAGTATCAGATGAAGAAGAATAAAGAGAAGAAGTAGTTGAATTACATGGAATGTGGGATTTCATTCTCCCTAACTCGGACAGTGAAATAGAACAAGAAGTTATGCCTGTAAGTACAAGGAGCAAATCTACATCGGAACCTGTTCAATCTATTCCTAAGAAGAAAACTACAACTCCAAGTACCAAAGACAAATCTCCTGCAAAGAAAGCTTCTCCCTTACCCACTCAAAATCAGCCATCATCTTCTAATCCTCATACATCAACATCTAAGACTTTGGTGGTATCAAATCCTATGGATTATAACATTGTTGAAGACATGAAAAATACTAGAGCGAACATTTATTTGCATGAACTCAGCAAACTTAAATATCAACAAAAGTTGCTATTAAAAGAATTAAATGCTACACCTATTGCTCCTCTACCAAGTGGTGTAGTTTCCAAAGCAGCTAAAGGGACTGGTAAGCCACCAGACAAAGTAGATGCCACAGATACTATTCTTATTGGAGAAAGATCAAATTCTCATACACCTCATTTTCTGTTGACTTATGAAATCTACAACAAGAATTTTCATAATTGTTTGATAGATTCCCGAGCATCCTCTAATATAATGCCTACTTCAGTTTGTGAAAAATTGAATATTGAACCACAAAAGTCTGCAGTTCAAATTGTACAATTGGATCACTCTAAAGTTCAAGTTGTAGGAGAAATCAATTTAGTTACCATTAGACTAGCTTACGATCCTAGGATTGTCCAAGGAATTGATATTCTAATTGCAGATATTCATAAATTCTATGGATTAGTCTTAAGCAGGGATTTATCTACATAGCTTAATGGTTATATCGCAACTGATTATTCACATATGTGGCTTCCCTACAAAGGGAAACCGAATCAAATCAAAATTGAGCGAGAAAAACACATGCTGCACACTATAACTAAATTTGAACCAAATGAACTTGTAGTTGTCAACAAAAATATCCTTGGAGGTTATTCTACTGAGTCATTCCTTGGGAATTTCACTGCACCATAATCACCCTTTTCTGTAAATACTTTTCTTTCGCAAATTGAAAATTTTTCACAATCTGATTCTTCTAGAATTGTTAATATTTCTGATACATCTGTAGATAAACCTATAGATAAATCTTTATTTTGGTCATTATATTTTGATGGATCAAAATCTAGTGAAGGAGCAGGAGCAGGATGCATCTTAATGGATCCAGAAGGAGAGAAAACCATGTTATCATGTAGACTATAATTTGAGTGCACAAACAATACTGCAGAATATGAAGCCTGGATTCAAGGGCTTTATAAAGCTATAGGGTTAAATGTAAAATACTTGAAAGTATATGGTGATTCTGAAATTGTCATAAGACAAGTAAGGAATACCATCCATTGTCTTTTAGGACATCTTAAACATTATCAAACCCTTGTGCAAGACCTTACCACTCAATTTTTAGCATTTAATATCTCTTCTATTCCTAGAAATCAAAACACATCCGCTGATTTGTTAGCTAATGTTGCATCCAAACTCCTCCCTGTTGAAGATTGCAGTCCTGATAGATTTTTAGTAGAATTGATTTTTCGCCCATATGTTCCAGATAATATCACAAACTAGAGAGTATTCTACCATGATGAAGATATATTGAATTTCTTGACTTCAGAGAAATCCTATGATGAAAAAATTATTGATGAAGATGATCATGATCTGCAAATTACTTCAAAAAGTAATGAAAATCCTATTCCTAAATCTGTTATTAAACTTGAGGATCTATATGATATAAAAGACAGATTCAAGAAAGTTACTAATGCTAAACTTCAAAGTTCTACTTTGAAGTTTGAATTAGTAAATCTTGGCTCTGACTCTAAACCTCAAAATGTTAATTTGGGACTCAATTTAACTCCATAGGAAAGAACTACTTTCATCAGACTTCTAAATAGGTACAAAAATGTTTTTGCTTGGAATTATGAAGACTTAAAAACTTATGATACTTCTGTTATTCAACACACAATTCCAATGCTATCTGATGTTAAACCTGTTCAACAGAAGTTAAGAAAGATTCATCCAAATCTTGAAAGTCAAATCAAAACGGAACTCAACAAACTTTTGAAAGCTAAAATCATTTTTCCTGCAAGGAATTCTAATTGGGTTTCCAACATGGTACCTATTAGGAAGAAGAATGGTGATATTAGAATCTGCATTGATTTTAGAAATTTAAACAAGGCATGTCAAAAGGATAATTTTCCATCTCCAACCATGGAGCAAATACTCCAAAAGGTAGCTGGTTCTGAACTCATGTCCTTCCTTGATGGATTTTTAGGCTATAAGAAAATATTAGTACATTCAGATGATTGGTTGAAAACCACTTTCAGAACCAAATGGGGAACCTATGCTTATCAGAAAATGCCTTTTGGTTTAATAAATGCAGGAGCTACTTTCCAAAGAGCCATGGACATAGAATTTAAGGGTCTGATTAATAGATCAGTTGTTATCTATCTTGATGACATAACAGTATTTTCAAAGAAGAGAGCCAATCATCTACATGATCTGAAACAAATATTTGAAATATGTAGAAGGTTTGGTATTTCTTTAAACCCAAAGAAATCATTCTTTTCTCTCGATGAAGGAAAACTCTTAGGGTTTGGTGTGACAAAATATGGTATATATATTGACCCGGACAGAGTGAAAGAAATTTTTGATATTTCTTTACCTCATAACAAAAAATCCATGCAATCATTTTTAGGGAAGATTAATTTTATAAAAATATTCATTCCCGATTTTTCTCAAATTGTTTTACCTATGCAGAATATGATTAAGGAAAATTCAGTATTCAAATGGGGGTATAAAGAGAAGGAAGCCTTTGATGCAATCAAACAGGAAATCATTAATGCACCTGCATTGAATACTCCTGATTTTTCTAAAGATTTTATTATGTATACTTTGGCCACCGAAACATCCTATGTTGTTGTTTTAACACAGCTCAATGATCAACAAATAGAAGCACTAATTTCTTTCTTCAGCTCGAATCTGCAAGGAGCTGAGCTTAATTATTCCAATGTAGAAAAACAAGCCTTCGCTGTGTTTAAGTCAATCAAACATTTTAGACATTTTCTCCTAAAAACACAAAAAAAAATTATTGTCCCATTCTCTGCAATAAGATAATTATTAATTCAAAAGGAAGTAGGAGAAAAAAGGGCTAATTCCCTCCCAGGCTTTCTGAAAAATCTAAAATTGATATCTCCTTGATTGGGGACTGGTTCGGAGAAGAAAGATTTACTTATATCAGATTATTCAGGAGCATTGTAGAGCCCCATATTCTGGCTCTGTATGTTCCTGATAAAATGTTAGCACAAGAGATTTCCTATTAGTTAACAGTAGAAAGCATGTCTAGGTCCTTGAAGAATAATAAAAAGTTGATGTGGCCTACTTTTCCCTTCCACTGTGGACATTATACTCTCAATAACTTCACACATGTTGAAAAGGAGGTTATCAAGATAAGAGATCTTAAACTCTCTACAGTCCTAGGCAAGAAATATGACCCAAATAAGGTGGCGTTTGATTTCACCACTTCTGTTTCAATCGCTCGATTTAAGCATGAACCAGATGAGTTTGATGATTTTTTTGTTTCTGCTGATAATTTGTCCCAAGTATATAACTTATCCAATTCTAAATTTCAGACTAAAGAGATGAATAAATTCATGTTGTTTAGAATCCAAGACTGCTAAAAGCTCCTCTAGATCAATTACAAATTCCTATGCAAGAGTCTGAAACACGGCAAAAAGAAAAAGAAGATGCATCTGATAAAGCAGCTAAAGAAACATCTACCAGCGGGGCCAATGTACAAATACGAAAGGAAGTCACAGGGACTAATCCTGTTGTGCAGAAAGAGAATACTAATGGTAAACTCAATGTACATATTGATCAGTAATCTACAGCTCAGACAAAAAAGGAAAGCACAGGTACTGAAACCAATGTGCATATTGAGAAAGGAGACACAGGCAGTAAGCCTATTATACAAGCAGTAAAAGCAGATATGAGCAATAATCCAGATTCTCAACTTGGAAGAGAAGAAACTATTGAAGAAGTAGTGGAATCTGCTGAAGTTATACTTTCTTCCCATTTGCTGAGCCAATATGAGCAATTTGCCCAGCAAATAGGACAACAAAATAATCCCCAAATTAATGTTCTAGAAGATCAAGATATGGAAGTTATTCCTGAACATCATACAGGTGAAATTATGTTTAAAGTAGAATAAATTCCTCCTCTAGATGTCTTTTATAGTCCTAAGCATAGGGCTGTTGTTAGAAAACAGAGGAAGAGGAGAAAAACTGACCAGGATCCACTTTCAACATCACAAGTGGAATTTATGAATATTGTTTATAAAAATGATGTGGTGAATCCGTCGGAGGATCTCACCAAATTATCTCAATACACAGGTGCCCATTGTGTTGCAGCTATAGACAAAGCTTCTGAATTCTCCCAGTTGATGAATCAAAAAGACTTACAGATAGCTATGTTAGAGGAACAGGCCACAGAGAATCAGCAAAAGATTGTTCAGCTGGAAAAACAATTGCAAGATAAGGAGCTCATATCTAAACAGCTAGAAGAACAGCTTAACATTGAAAAGAAGAAGATTGATGAAAAAGCCTTGAACAAACAGCAACATTTGATTCAAGAGATAGAAAAGCTAAAAAATCTTCTGCAAAGTGTGAAAAATGCAAAGATTGAACAAGAGAAAATATTCCAATCAACATTGGACAAGTTCAATGATTACCCTAAGTTAGATCAATTCAAAATTGAACCTCTTTAAATAAACAAACTGCTATCTCAGAAATTAAATGAATTTTATCTAAAGTTGACACAAACTGATCCCTTGTGCGAAATAACATCATCTTTGATAGATGAAGCAGTCACTCTCCGGCAAGAAATTGATGAGGCTGATGACAAAATTTCTGAATTTCTTTCATGGCAGGATACAGAGCAGGGAAGAAAAGCTAATCTTCCCATAATTGAGGAAAGACACAAGGAAATTTTATTTGCGGAATGGGAACAGCAACTGATGAAATCAGAAAGAGCCATATCAAGAGCTAAAAGTATGATGAATAATATTACACACCTGATTAATGATAGCTTGTATGCCACTAATTTGATCTCAGATTGTACCCCAGGCAAATTACCAAAAGTAAAAGACGTTGATTCCAGGTGGAAGGAAGAGATAATAAATAAGAATCAACATATTAGCAAACTTCAAGGAATTTCATGGGATATTATGTGGACTTATCTAATCAAGCCACACAGTCAACAAATGGCCATCAAATTCCTTTCAAATGCTATTTATTGTATCATTCCTGAATTTTTGTGTAACCAACTCCAAAAATAGAAGAAAAGAGATATCAACGCCTTATAAATAAGCCACTTCGAGGGGGAAACCTCCAATACATTACATAAATAAACCATTCTTGGATGATACAATTTACAAAACCTCCTTTCTATATATAGGAGTCCATGTGGCCATAATTTAATCCTAGTGGGCCACAATGTAATCCTAGCCGACCTAACAATAATAATTTAAGGGCACAATAATAACAAAATGGGGGTTATAAGGGTACAATAATAACAATAAGGGGTTTACACTAACAATAATAAGGGGCTATACTAGTGATATAGGGACCTAACATGCCCCTCTCCTTCAAAAAAGTGTTGTCCTCAACACTTGAGTAGCTCCGGGTGCTTCTGTATAAAATTCTCATCCTCCCATGTAGAATCTTCGGTGGGTAAGTTCTTCCACTTGATGAGATACTCTGAAATTGATCGATTCCGTAGCTGTCGAGTTCTTGTTTCCATGACCGCTTCAGGTTCCAATATGATTTTTCCTTCCTCATCAAGTTCTGGCAATATTGTTTTAACTGGAATATTTTCACCTATAACCTTCTTTAAGCATGAAACATGGAAAACTGGATGTACTCGCGAAGAAGCAGGAAGCTCCAATTTGTATGCCATAGTACCAATCTTTTGCAACAGCTTGTAAGGACCATAGTACTTTGGCGATAATTTATTATCCTTCTTAGCTTGCTTGAGGGACATTTGTTTATATGGTTGTAGCCGTAAAAATACCCAATCTCTTACATCAAAACTTCTCTCGCTGCGATGTTGATCTGCCTGTTGTTTCATTCGATTTTGTGGCAAATTCAGGTTATCCTTTAAGAGTTGGAGAACTTCTTGCTGATGCTCGATGTGATCTTCCACTGCTTGAACCTTCGAATTTTCCCTTAAAGATGATGTGATGGATGGTGGATGATATCCATAAAGTGCCATAAATGGGGTCATTTTTGCTGCAGTATGGAAGGAAGTGTTATACCACCATTCGGCGAGAGGTAACCACTTGACCCATTGTGTTTGTTTATCAGATACAAAACAACGAAGATATCCTTCCAAACATTTATTTACTATCTCGGTTTGACCATCGGATTGAGGATGATAAGATGAGCTATGAGCTAATTGAGTACCCAAACAAGAAAATAACTCCGTCCAAAAATTTCCAGTAAAAATGGGATCTCTGTCGCTCACGATAACCCTTGGGCTTCCATGTAGCTTTTGAATTCTATCCATAAATGTAGTAGCAACTGTACTTGCTTTAAATGGATGAGATAATGCACAAAAGTGTGCATACTTGGTAAGTCTATCAACTACCACCATGATGACATTCTTTCCTTCGGACTTAGGTAAACCTGTGATCAAATCCATTGAAATCTCCTCCCAACGTTGACTTGGAATGGATAAAGGTTGTAGAAGTCCCGGGGTCTTAATTGTTTCCACTTTATTCTGCTGGCAAACCAAAAATTCTGCAACAAACTTTTGAATATCAGATTTAAGGCCATCCCAAAAAAATTCTTTCTTCACCCTGTGGTAAGTTTTTAAAAATCCTGAGTGTCCTCCTAAAGGAGAAGTGTGCAATTCCAGAAGAATCTTTTGTTTTAGTTGGGAATTCTTACAAAGATATAAGCGATCTTTGTACCATAAGGAATCATTTTTCCAACTAAATGTATCAGATGTACTAGGATCTTGCTGCAACTTTTGAATGAGTTTCCATACATCTTTTTCCTTCTTTCATTCATCTCTTGCTTCGGTTATCCAATCTGGTTGGATAATAGAAATGGCACAAAGCAATGCTTCCACCTCTTCATTCTTTCTTGAGAGTGCATCTGCAACAACATTAAGCTTACCTTTTTTGTAGATTATTTCAAAGTCATAACCCAACATCTTTGTGACCCATTTTTGCTGCTCTTCTGAAGATAGTCTTTGTTCCAAAAAGTGTTCAAGACTATCATGATCAGTTTTTACCTTGAAGTGTCTTCCCATTAGGTAAGTTCACCATTTCTTTAGTGCATGCAGTATTGCTAACATTTCCTTCTCATAAATAGGTTTCTGTAAATACTTTCCTTTGATTGGAAGACTTTCAAAAGCAATGGGTCTTCCTTCCTGCATTAAAACTGCACCAATTCCATTTCCTGAGGCATCACATTCCACAATAAAGGTTTTTGTGAAGTCTGGTGTAGCTAAGACCGGTGCTAGGCACATTGCCTCTTTAAGACGTTCAAAGGCCTTAGTTGCTTCGGGAGTCCATGAAAATGCATCTTTCTTCAATAATGTTGTTAGAGGTGCTGCTATTCTCCCATAATTCTTAACAAACTTGCGATAATACCCTTTTAACCCGAGAAATCCTCGCAACTGCTTTATGGTTGTGGGGACTTTCCATTCCTTAATGGCTTTAATTTTGTTAGGGTCTACTTTAACACCCTCGTGAGATACAATATGACCCATATATTCCACCTCTTGTACTCCAAAGAAACATTTGGATGTTTTTTCATATAATTGTTTCTCCTGCAATAGTTTGAGCACCCTGTCAACATGTTCAACATGATCCTTCCAAGACCTACTATATATTAGTATATCATCAAAAAATACTAACACAATTTTTCTAAGGAAGGGTTTGAAAATGGAATTCATCAACCCTTGAAATGTAGAAGGTGCATTGGTAAGGCCAAAAGGCATGACCAAAAATTCATAATGACCCTCATGAGTTGGAAATGCTGTTTTTGGAATATCTTCAGTCTTCATTCTAATTTGATGATATCCTGAACGAAGATCCAACTTGGTAAAATAAATTGCTCCATGTAATTCATCCAATAATTCATCAATCACAGGAATGGGAAATTTATCTTTAATGGTGAGCTTATTGAGCTCCCTATAATTCGGACAAATTCACCATGATCCATCCTTTGTTAGGTCCCTATATTACTAGTATAGTCCCTTATTGTTGTTAGTGTAACCCCCTTATTTTTATTATTGTACCCTTGTAACCCCCATTTTGTTATTATTGTGCCCTTAAATTATTATTGTTAGGTCGGCTAGGATTACATTGTGGCCACTAGGATTACATTATGGCCCCATGGACTCCTATATATAGAAAGGAGGTTTTGTAAATTGTATCATCCAAGAATTGTTCATTTATGTAATGTATTGGAGGTTTCCCCCTTGAAGTGGCTTATTTCTAAGGTGTTGATATCTCTTTTCTTCTATTTTTGGAGTTGGTTACACAACATTTGGTATCAGAGCTTGGGATTCTAGGGTTTCGCTGTTCCAAACAGGTCATCGTGGAATTTTCACTATAAATTTTTTTCTACGAAGTTTCAGAAGCTGAAATTTTTAGGTGCGAAGCTGAACTCCTGAGGAAGATTTTCTAAAAATTTCAGAGCTTGGTTCGCAATATTTTCGGAGATATCATCTGTGGAAGTTAGGTCTTTTTTCTAGCTCCTAAACCGATCATCGTGGAATTTTCGCTATAAATTTTTTTCTACGAAGGTTCAGAATCTGAAATTCGTATGGTGAAAAGCTGAAATCCTGAGGAAATTCGTCAAAAAATTTCAGAGCTTGGTTCGCAACATTTTTGGAGATATGATATGTGGAAGGTAGTGCTTTTTCAGGCTCCTGAATTTCATCTCAAAGAGGTGATCGTGGAAAAAGTTCAATAACTCTCTCTCTGGGCAGTGGATTTGAGTGCCGTAAAAATTGGTCGCAATTACACGGACTGTAGCTTCTTGGCTATCATTTTCAGAGCAAAGGACGAAACAGTGACACGTGGAAAGTCCTACAAGTTTGCTATACTAAACCAGTCCAGAATTAGGTCATTGTGGGAGATTGGACACAACTTTGTCTTGGGGAATCCAAATTAGATCAGACCTGTGGCATTTGAAAGAAGCTTCAGAGGGCTACTATAGGGAGGAATTTCAGATATTGAAGATTTTCAATTACATAGATAATTCAATTTCAATATCGAGCTCCTCAAAGTATCAATATTGGATTCTAAAATGGCGCCTAAAAAGAATTCAACACCCATTAAGCCTTCAGAAGGCTCTACCATGACTCATGTGTTGGCAATATGATGCTGAGTGTTGTCCTTGATGGCAACCCACTTGATGAAGATGATGGCAACCTACTTAATGAATATGTTCTTGATGCTTGTCAGAAGTACCAGAGAAGGAAATATCAGTGAGGGCCAAAGCAATGATGAAAAATGTGTGTTACAAGGCATACGCGGGTTTTTCAAGGAGAACGCGTGTATGCACGTGGAAAAGTACGTGCCAAGTCGCGTATGGTCTTTTGCGCTCCAAATTTAGAATACCAAGGGGCATTACCATGGTATTGACCCATTGTATTGAGCGCTGGATTGTCTATTTGATCCCGTCCAGAAAAACCATCAGAAGTAATGTGGTTTTGACTCATGGTATTGAAAAAGGATAAATCTATATAAGGAGAAGAATTTCATTGAGCAAGGGGGGATAAGTCTGAGCTTTAATGAATACTTCACTCTGAAGTATATCTGGATGGTTGAAATCTGCTCTTAATTGATAGATCTGAATCTATAAGGCATCTAAGAACATAATGAAGATTCAAGATCTCTAGATCTTGAAATAGTAAATCTCTTGGATGATCTGAAAAGAAGTGATGAAGACCTGGCGCAAATCTGTTGAAGAAGTTGAAGAAATCTGGGTAAGTTCATAGATCTGGTCTGATCTGCAAAATTTATCTTTTATAGATCTATACGCATGTTCGTCTCGTGAAAAGCGCATGTATACGCGGCTCCATTCAGACAAAAGCGCGTATGGGCTGTTAGGGTTTTTCTGATAAATTGCACAAATGTATACGCGGGTTCACTTCAGTAAAGGCATGTGTATACGCGGGTCTGTTTAAGGAAAAGCGCATATGGTATTTGAATTAATGATTGCACAAAAGACAATTGAGATTCTGCAAATCTGTTCTGAAGTCTGGGCTATCTCTGATATTCTGGTTACAGTGGTTTCACTGTTCTGACTGATGAAAGGGGATGTTTGTTGATAAGTGAAGAATTGTGTTGAAGCTATTTGATCCAGTTTGAAAATTGATGAAACGTGGTCTGCAATGGATCTGAGGGTTGAAGCCTTCAGTCTGATAATAGAATCTTTCTGTCAGCAGAGGCTGGTGCTAATATGAGGGGGTAGTAGCTCCCTTCCAGGTGAGGCTGGTAAATGAGAGCAGGGGGTTGTAGCTCCCTTCCAAGTGAGGCTGGTAAACGAGAGAAGGTTGTAGCCTTCTGCAGGTGGGTGCCTACGTGCTGGTATAAGTCTGCACCAGTACATGATTGTAAGAAATTTTTCTTTATAATAAATATTGAAGACTGAGACGACGGCAGCGATGGTTTTCTCCCGAATTGGGTTTCCACCTAAAAATCCTGGTGTTCATGCGTGTTGCCTATGTGTGATGATTATTCTGTTCTTTCTGCACTTGTTTAATGTTTCCTGAAATAACTGATGAATGAATAATGCAATGATCTAAGTTAAGAATTGAATGCATAATTAGATCTCTGGACATACGCGAGTTCTGTGAAGGATATCCGCGTATATACGCAATTTGGCTTCAACAAAGTAGCGTATGGGTTTTAGAAAGGAAAAGTAAAATATTTTATTGTCTGCATTAAATACTGATTCACCCCCCCTCTCAGTATTTTTCCAACAATTGGTATCAGAGCAGGTCCTTCTAAAAAAGCTTAGCCGCTAGAAGGAAGATCAAGCAAGATGAGCAATCATGAGGGAACAGCATCTATCAAGCCCCCGCTCTTCAACGGAAGCAATTTAATCTTCTGGAAAGTGAGGATGAGATCCTATCTTCAGTCTATGGGAGCTGATGTATGGGCCATTTTTGAACAAGGATATCAATATCCAGCCACTACACCAACAGATCCAACTGAAAGGAAGAATTATGAATCAAACGCAAAAGCGGTCAATGCTATAACAGGAAGTCTAACTGAATCAGAATTTTTCAAATTCATGCAGCTGAATACAGCAAAGGAAATATGGGACAAAATCATTCTAAGTTATGAAGGCAACGCAAAGGTAAAAAGTGAAAAACTCCAAACTCTTAGAATTGAATATGAAAATTTAAAGATGCATGGTGATGAGAGTATTGCCAGTTTCTTTTTACGTATTGATGATGTTGTAAATCGTATGAGAAATCTGGGTGAAACAATATCCGACACTACTTTGGTTGAGAAAATTTTACGATCGCTAACGGCAAAATTTGAATCAAAAGTTTCTGCCCTTGAAGAAAAACAGGATATTCAAAATCTTTCCGTGGTGCAACTTCATGGCATATTGACTGCATATGAAATGAGGAGAGGAGGACCATATGAAGTCAAAGAATTTGTTTTTAAAGCTTCTACAAAAGGGAAAGAAGTTCAAAAACCAGAAGGATCAGGATATATCTCAGAAGAAGATGAGGCAAACTTTGTGAGAAGACTCCAACTAGGAACCGGAAGATTCAAAGGTAAGCTTCCTTTCAAATGTTTTAATTGTGGAAGAGTTGGTCATTGTGCTGCAAAATGTCCTTATAAAGAAACATCTGCAAGAAGGAATAAGAACCGATCTAGCACTAAGAAAAGCTACTATACAAATGAAGACAGTGATGGGTTATCTGATAGTGAAGAAGAATGTGAACAAGATCTTAGACTTCTCATGGCATTTGAAAATAATTCTAGAGACGATAAGGATGCTTTTATGGATGCTCTAGATAACAATGATTTTCTTGATCAAAACAATCAACTCAAAATATGCTTGGAAGAAAGTAAAATAATCATAGAGACCCTGAAAAGGAAGAATGAAGAAGCAAAGAAACATAATGAAAAATTAGAATGTGAAGTAGTAAGTCTAAGAAAAGAACTTGAGAAAGTAAAGACTCTGAATCTTAGATTTGCTAAAGGATCTGAAACCTTAGATGAGATTATCAAGGTTCAACGTTCTCCTCTTATTAAGACAAGTCTTGGATATACCGGAGAATCTTCTCAGGCTTCAGCACCAAATTATCTAAAAGCAGCTACAACTGGTTTACTACATTTAGCCACTCAGCAAGGGAATAAAGAATCTTTACAGGTAAAGCATGATCATCACAATACAAGGAACACTAACAGGGATATCTCTCAAAGAAGCAATAATCAATAGGTAAATTCAAATAGAAGATTTCATGATCGCAGAAATTTCTACTTCAATGGACAATGTTTCTCATGTCACAATTTTGGTCATAAAGCTGTTCAATGCGTTGCATATAAAATCATCATGACAAGAGAAGCAAGAAAGAAAATGATGGATATTGAACCAAAGAAGAACACCTATAACAACTTTTCTCCTCTTCAAAATGAAGTTGAATGTGCTTATTGCAATAACTTTGGTCATGAAGAATCTGAATGCAGGAGCAAAGTCCAGCCAAAACAACATTTTCCTTCAAGTTCCAAAGTATGGAAAAAGAAGGAATTATAGGTTGAAAATTGTGGGATAGCGTTATTTGCAGAAGGTGAAGAAAATAAATGGTACATTGATAGTGGGTGCTCAAGACACATGACAGGTGACAAAAGCAAACTTCTTGCATATAATGCTCTAGAAAAGGAAAAGAAAGCTACATTTGGAAATGATACTCCTGCTGTAATTAAAGGAAAAGGGTCCGTGTTTCTAAAAGAAAAGGTGAAGGCTAATGATGTCATGTATGTGGATGGATTAAGGCATAACCTGTTAAGTGTAAGTCAAATGTGTGATCAAGGAACTGAAGTTGTCTTTAGTTCAAAAGAATGTGTGGTTCGTGATCTTGATACAGGTAAAACTATTATAAAAGGAAAAAGAACTCCAAGCAACCTATATGTATTGAAGAACTGCAAAGATCAATGTTACTTGAGCAAATCTTCAGAAAATTGGCTATGGCATAGAAGGTTGGGGCATATGAGCTTCTCTCAAATCAACAAAGCAAGCAGACTTCAAGATGTTCGTGGTCTTCCCAATATTACTCTACCAGAGAGTATCATATGCAAATCTTGCCAATTCGGTAAGCAGACCAGAGTACAATTTAATGCCAAAGAAGGATCATCAAGTAAGCCTCTTGAACTCATTCATACCGACATATGTGGACCTATGAGGAAAAATTCACCACGTGGGGAAGAATACTATATCTTATTTATTGATGATTACTCTAGAATGTGTTGGATCGGGTTAATTAAACACAAAGATGAAGCATTTGAAAAATTTCAGATCTTCAAAGCATTGGTAGAAAATGAATTAGATCTAAAAATCAAGTGTCTTAGATCTGATCGAGGAGGAGAATATACATCAAATGAATTATTTGAATTTTGTGAACAACATGGCATAAAAAGACAGTTCTCTGTAGCAGGCACTCCACAACAAAATGGCGTAGCAGAAAGAATGAATAGAACAATTCAACAAATGGCTAGAGCTATGCTTGATAATTCTGGAACTCCTGAAATGTTCTGGGGAGAAGCAGCACATACAGCAGCAAACATTCTCAACAAGGCACATATTCGGGTAAATAGTGACAAAACTCCATATGAACTCTGGTATGGTAATTCTCCCTCTGTGAAGCATTTTAGAATTTTTGGAAGTAAATGCTTTATCAAAATAATGATGAAAAGCTTGGCAAGTTTGAACCTAGATCAGATGAAGGGATACTTCTTGGTTACTCATCTACAAGCAGAGCATACAAATGTTACAATAAAAGGCTTCGAAAGATTATTGAATGTATTGATGTTGTTATTGATGAGTCTCCTACAGCTCCTAAAGAAGAAAAACAAGCAACAGAAGAAGATGATGGTGACTTTTGTCCTTCTACATCAAATGGAAATGATATAGACAGTGGATCCAATGAAGAACCTGAAGATGATTTATCTGAAAAGGCTCCATCCAGATATGTTCAAAAGAATCATCCCGAATCTCAAATTTTGGGAGACAAGGAATCAGGTGTACAAACAAGGAGGACTCTTGTGGGATCTTCTAGCTATCTGGAATTTCTATCCACAATTGAACCACACAATGTCAATCAAGCTTGCAAATATGAATGTTGGATTCAAGCCATGAATGAAGAGCTTGATCAAATTGAAAAGAATCACACTTGGGAATTGGTACCAATACCACATGATAAAAATGTCATTGGAACTAAATGGATATTCAAGAACAAATTAAATGAGAATGGGGATGTTATAAGAAACAAAGCTAGACTGGTTTGCAAGGGTTATACTCAACAAGAAGGTATAGACTTTGAAGAAACTTTTGCTCCTGTAGCTAAACTTGAAGCCATAAGAATGTTTCTTGCTTTTTCAAGTTTTCAACAAATCAAAGTTTATCAAATGGATGTTAAATCTGCATTTCTCAATGGTGATCTAGAAGAAGAAGTTTATATAGAACAACCGGAAGGATTCATTTTTGGAAATGATGAAAATCTTGTTTGTAGACTTAAAAAGGCTCTATATGGTCTCAAACAAGCTCCAAGGGCATGGTATTATCGGCTTGAAAAATATCTTCATCAACAAGGATTCTCAAAGGGGTCTGCTGATAGCAACTTATACACAAAAACTGAAAATAATAAACTATTGATTGTAGTTGTATATGTTGATGATATCATTTTTGGAAGTAATGAAGAATCTATGAGTCAGAAATTTGCTTCTGTCATGTAGCAAGAATTTGAAATGTCCTTACTTGGAGAACTAACATTCTTTCTTGGCTTGCAAGTGCATCAAACCACAACTGGTATATTCTTATCTCAAGCAAAATATCTTAAGCAAATCCTGAAGAAGTATGGCATGGAAGAATGTAAACCTGTAAGTACACCAATGATAACCGGATGTAATCTCAGTTCTCATGATGATTCTCCCGCGGTGAATCAACCAGAATACAGATCAATGATAGGAAGCCTACTTTATCTCACTGGGACTAGACTGGACATTATGCATGTAGTTGGGATTGTTGGACGATTCCAAGCTAATCCAAAAGAGTCTCACCTTCAGGAAGTTAAAAGAATATTCAAATATCTGCAAGGAACTCAAGACTTTGGACTATGGTATCCAAAGAATGCTGATCTTACTCTTCATGCTTACACTGATGCAGATTGGGCTAGAAATGTCGATGATCGGAAAAGCACTAGTGGTGGTGCATTCTATATGGGACCCCGGTTAGTGTCTTGGTTCAACAAGAAGCAAAATTATATTGCCTTATCTACAGCAGAAGCAGAATATGTGGCTGTCGCGTCTTGTTGCACTCAACTTCTTTGGATGATGCAAACCCTGCAAGATTTTCAAATCAAATGTACTTCTCCTATCTCCATTATGTGTGATAATACAAGTGCCATCAGTATCTCAAAGAATCCAGTTATGCATTCAAAGACCAAGCACATTCCAATCAAGTATCACTTCTTACGTGAACAAGTGCTTGAACAAAAGGTGAAGTTGGAGTATGTTCCCTCCAAAGAACAAGTTGCTGATATATTTACCAAACCTCTACCCAGGGAAGCGTTCGAATATCTCAGACAGAAGCTGGGAGTAGTCTCTGATGTGAAGAAAATCAGAACTGCTTAAATTTAGAAGATCAAATTGGATACGCAGGTTTCCTGAAAGACAGTCGCGTATATACGCGAGTTTATCCACATCAAGCCGCATATGGTCAGTTGCTGACAATTTTTGGTTGGGGTCAGCATTTTACATCACATCTGCAGCACTGTTTGATATCTCTGGTGAAGTTTTATCTCTTATATTTCTGTCTCATTCTTTGATATTGGGTGAAGATGCCTTGATGATCTTCTGTTCAAAAGTGTTCAGGATGCACAAGCTAAGGGGGAGATGAAGGAGTAAACTGATGTACAGGTTCAGGGGGAGCATTAGCCTTGCTGGGTATTATGCATTGTTGGCTTATGATTCTGAAATATGATCTCTCTTGAGGTCCTTCTGATATTGGTCATGAAAAATCATATTTGTAATTTGATGAAAAGGTCATGATAACCCTATGATGTAAAATTGTAGTATTCAGTCATGTAAGGACTTGTTCTAATGTGTAAACCCTCTTGGTTGGGTCTTTGAGTCTCATATGTAAATCCACTTGGTTGGATCTTTGATGTAAGTATGAGTCCTTGGTGATAGGAATGTCATAGAGCCATGTACTTCATTAAAAAAAAAAAAAAAAACATGTTTGAAGATTCGGCATGAACTCAGGGGGTGCATGGTAACTTCAGTGCACATCAGATCTACAACGCTTTTCTCTCTACCTTGTGTTGGTTTTTGGTCCGCCCTTTTCCCTTGATGTCAAAGGGGGAGAGTGACAATGGTGTTTGAATATGTTTGAATAAGGGGAGAATATCATTATGCTTAATGTATATATCTGTTGTGGCGATCAAACACCATCCTGGTTGCCATCAAGTCCAAAGGGGGAGATTGTTGGCAATATGATGCTGAGTGTTGTCCTTGATGGCAACCCACTTGATGAAGATGATGGAAACCCACTTAATGAAGATGTTCTTGATGCTTGATGAGTTTATTAATGATGTAAATCTGATGTTCTACAAGTAGCTCAGAAGTACCAGAGAAGGAAATATCAGTGAGGGCAAAAGCAATGATGAAAAATGTGTGTTACAAGGCATACGCGGGTTTGTCAAGGAGAAAGTGCGTATGCACACGAAAAAGTACGTGCCAAGTCGCGTATGGTCTTTTGCGCTCCAAATTTAGAATACCAAGGGGCATTACCATGGTATTGACCCATTGTATTGAGCGCTGGATTGTCTATTTGATCCCGTCCAGAAAAACCATCGGAAGTAATGTGGTTTTGACTCATGGTATTGAAAAAGGCTAAATCTATATAAGGAGAAGAATTTCATTGAGCAAGGGGGGATAAGTCTGAGCTTTAATGAATACTTCACTCTGAAGATCTGGATGGTTAAACTCTGCTCTTAATTGATAGATCTGAATCTATAAGGCATCTAAGAACATAATGAAGATTCAAGATCTCTAGATCTTGAAATAGTAAATCTCTTGGATGATATGAAAAGAAGTGATGAAGACCTGGTGCAAATATGTTGAAGAAGTTGAAGAAATCTGGGTAAGTTCATAGATCTGGTCTGATCTGCAAAATTTATCTTTTATAGATCTATACGCATGTTCGTCTCGTGAAAAGTGCGTGTCTACGCGGCTCCATTCAGACAAAAGCGCGTATGGGCTGTTAGGGTTTTTCTGATAAATTGCACAAATGTATACGTGGGTTCACTTCAGTAAAGGCGCGTGTATACGCAGGTCTGTTTAAGGAAAAGCGCGTATGGTATTTGAATTAATGATTGCACAAAAGACAATTGAGATTCTGCAAATTTGTTCTAAAGTCTGGGCTATCTCTGATATTCTGGTTACAGTGGTTTCACTGTTCTGACTGATGAAAGGGGATGTTTGTTGATAAGTGAAGAATTGTGTTGAAGCTATTTGATCCAGTTTGAAAATTGATGAAACGTGGTCTGCAGTGGATCTGAGGGTTGAAGCCTTCAGTCTGATAATAGAAGCTTTCTGTCAGCAGAGGTTGGTGCTAATATGAGGGGGTAGTAGCTCCCTTCCAGGTGAGGCTGGTAAATGAGAGCAGGGGGTTGTAGCTCCCTTCCAGGTGAGGCTGGTAAATGAGAGAAGGTTGTAGCCTTCTGCAGGTGGGTGCCTGCGTGCTGGTATAAGTCTGCACCAGTACATGATTGTAAGAAGTTTTTCTTTATAATAAATATTGAAGACTGAGACGATGGCAGCGGTGGTTTTCTCCCGAATTGGGTTTCCACCTAAAAATCCTGGTGTTCATGTGTGTTGCCTATGTGTGATGATTATTCTGTTCTTTCTGCACTTGTTTACTGTTTCCTAAAATAACTGATGAATGAATAATGCAATGGTCTGAGTTATGAATTGAATGCATAATTAGATCTCTGGACATACGCGAGTTCTGTGAAGGATATCCGCGTATATACGCAAGTTGGCTTCAACAAAGTAGCGTATGGGTTTTAGAAAGGAAAAGTA